>JBBMOI010000015.1:10102500-10657500 GCA_038088405.1 Porites divaricata | reverse complement strand
AAGGTAAGTTAATGGAGAACTATGGTGAATTGAAATCTGATACAATGACCAAATTGGGAGTCTTATGTTTCCTTTGGATTTAAAATTAATGTTTTTTGGAATTTAATTTTGTTTCCCAAATAAAATAATTTACTGACTGGAGACAGCTGCCTAAGGACAGCTTTTTAGGGTGTTATTGATCAACAGGTGATAAAACATTGTCAGGATGCAATTTTATATTAAGAAAATACTTTTGATGCTACATATTAATTTTATAAAATATGTTCCTTTTTAGTGGGCCATTTCGTTGGAATGAAGCAAAAAATACTCTGCTCCTTCGGGAATTATACTCCTCGGAGCCATTTCTGTACAAAGTGGGCAGCAAGGAAGCTGGCCAAAAATGGACAGAAGTAGCCGGAAAACTAAACTGCTTCCGTCTTTTTAGAGACATGTCTCGCGATCAGCGAAGCGTGAGAGAACAATTTAACAAGCTGTTAAAAGACTACAAGAACAAGAAAAACAAAGAAGAAAAAGCAAGTGGGATCAACCCTGATCCACCAACAGAAAACGAAACATTGCTTGAGGAAATAGTTGAGGCCATGGAGTCAACAACACTTCGTGTAGGAAATGCCAACAGCAAAAAAGATGACTAGAAGAGGAAGGATGCACTTGCATGTAGAGGTAAAGCCATGACCACGTGGGCAAAGGCTGGAACAAGTGGTGACGCCTCTGTTTCTGGGGACGAAAGTTCCACAGAGAAGAAGACTGTAAAGAGAAGAGGAAGAAAAAGAAGAGCGAGTTCTGATCCTTTCCAGTATTTAGCAGAGAAAACAGCTAAGGAAACAGACCTCAGAAAAGAAGAGCTGGAACTTCAAAGACAGCAGCTGCAACTTCAGGCTGAGCAGCAAAAAGAGCAATTCAAAGTGCAACAAGAGCAGATGAAGCAAATGATGCAAAGTCAAATGAACACACAAAACCTTGTTCTTGCTCTAGTACAGAAACTTACAAAGTGATAACATTTAAGAATTTTGTTTGAGAGCTTGGCTGTTTTGCCATCCCATACATTCAATTTAAAGGGGCATTTTGCGTTTTTTGGAGACTCTAATACGTTGTTGTTTGTTTCACAGAACCTTTAACAAACCGTTGCATTTTTCTATTAGTTATCAGAAAATTCCCCAAAAATACATAAGCATGCGTGGTGAACTTTGTTTGGTGGATTATTGTAAGTAGAAACAAGAAAAAGGATAACTTGTTTATTGTTCATGTTTTCCACAATACAGGAATTTAATATTTTTTACCAAAATGGTCATGAAATTATTTTTCTTTGACGGTTTGGATCCATTATCTTTTTCATACAGGAATTAAGTTAACAGTGAATAGTCACTGTATTAGTTGATAGTAAAGTTGTTGCACATAACGTAGATGATTACCATGGCAACTGCATACTTAACTCCAAGGTTTAACAACTTTATTCCATTACAAAAACATAAACTTCGTGTCAATCAGAGTTTTCTGTGCCCTCCCTTCCCGGTTCAGACCCTCTCCTTGACCCAACACCCGGCAAACAAAGACAACTCTGACCAATGTTTTAAAATCTGATTAGTACTTCATAAGAACTTCATGGGTTATACGAAACGACGGCTTTGTTCTGGATTTAAGTGAACATTTGTTTTATTCTTTTTTTAAGCCTTGCTGCTTTCTCTTTTTACATTTCATTTTGACGGACTGAAGACTCACCAGACACTAGCAGTAATCTTGCATGAAAAAATAAAACCTGAAATCCTGGATTAGCTGCTAGAACAACCTAATATATTTTGTAACTTGGCATCGGGCTCAGACATCTCTACTTGATATACTGTGATGCCATTAGGCCAAATAGTCTTGAACAGTTGGTGGATCAAGTTGAAAATGTGTTGATGTTGTGTTACCATAAAGGCAGGTGAGAATATTTCTAAACAGTGCGGACACCATATACTGCTTTCCAACTGCGCTTAATCCTAACTTTAAGTTTTTCTTGAAATCTAAGAACTTGAACGAGTTGGAGAAATCGCCAAATAGCCATTCCACCGAAGCTCTAACAGAACTCATTGCTGCATTAAATGCTTCCATATCGGCTGTAAATACTGGGACCTCCCCTATTTGGTAAGGGGCCATTAAATGAGGACGAAGAGGGTAAGCTGGGTCTCCATAGAGACATAGGACGTCCCCCCTTGGACTGTAAGCTTCTCTTTCAAGCGTTTGCAGCAGGCCAGAGTCTTTAAGCATCCCTGCATCGTGGCGTGCACCCTCCACCGGACCATAAAGATTTGCTATCAAACCATTTGGCACTACTACGGATTGAGATTTTAGCGCATGGACACGCTTGTGCCCGTTGTATACAACGCGCTGTTTTTCTCCAGGGCGACATATGGGGCGAACCGTGCCGTCAATGAAACCAAAACAATTGGTAAGTGGACTTCCTTGTCTTGCTATAGCACAGGCGTATTCTTGAAGGCAAGCAGGGGTAAGAAATGGCTGATTCCAAGAGGTTAAACGAAACCCATGTTCATTAAAAACCCAATCAAGTACAGTGTTAGCGATCATGCACAGGTCTGGCACAGGACGTCCAAAAGTTGAAATTAAATCGAAATAGCGGCATGGGTATGCTAATCGTTTTAGCAGTAAACAAAGTCCTTCTAGGCCACTGCAAACTGTTCCCTGTGGGCACTTGAAACTCGCCGGAATCCGCAATGCGTTCAATAACACCGGAATATCATCCTTGGCCACCCAGAAGTGGGCTTCGCACTCGCAAGAGTCGAACACATCCAAACAGAATAGATCAAAATTCCAGTACGGAAATGAAGGATTAACGGGTTGGCAATAATAATAGTAAAGAACAATAAACTCTTCATCATCCAGAAAACCATCCGCATAAGCGATTAAAAGGGCGTTTCTAGCATCTTTGAAAGACATTTTTTCCAAGTGCAGTCGTAGTCCGTAGTCATTAGGGAGCTTACGAATTGACGACTTTCGCACGACGACGCCGTTGGACTGCGTGACAGGTTTACTGCGCATGCTTATCTGGGCACTTGCCGGCGTCGCGCCAAAGTCGACGCCGTTGTTGACAGCGATTCGCCGGCGTCCTAGAAAAAGCAGGACGTGAGACTAATTTTCAAAGTTTTCCCTACATACTTCAGCGGATTTTTCCAGATAATTCAAGTATCACATTGGGGACATCTTCTTTACATATGTTTTCGATTTGTTTGTCTGTTTTCAATGGAGTAACGACCCGAAGAATCAACACCATAGCTAGCTGTAGACAAACATAAATTAACACCGAGTGAAACCATATTGGCAAGATGGTACCAAAGCTACAATTAGACCATTGCATGCGGTTATCTCATCACAGTAACTACAGCTGTTCGGCAAGCTCATAAATGCCCTCCCTGTATAAACGCGCCTTGCATTCGTCCTTTGTTGTCTTGTCTAAATCCGTAGTTAACTCTGAGTTTGTTGACGAAACGCATAAAAGTACAAATACAGTGAAATACTCGGTCCTTTATAAATCTGTTTCCATAAGCGTCTGCAATACGAGCTCTCGTTTCTCTTTTGAATTTAGACATTTAGGTTGAACAAATAAGCTTACTTGAGAAAAGAAGAAAACAAACTTCAGAAACGGCGGGGAAATTTGCCTGCCGCGAGCACCATGCAACGTCGTCCTCTTTACTACGAATCGTAAATTCAAATTTCTACAGGACGGCAACGCAGAACTAAGACGTGACCCAGCGGCGGCGTCGTGCGAAAGTCGTCGATTCGTAAGCTCCCTGTTGTCACGATCTTAACGTCAAACAACACTCCAATTTTCGCGCCCTTTTAGTGTAGTCGGCCCAGTCCACGCGTGACTTGGACTCTCACGCCCAGACGTAGTCCATAGTCCGTAGTGACCGTATCTTAAACTCCCTATTACCCTTGCTACGGCACTGTTCTTGCCTCATGTATTTACCGTGTATAAATAATAAAGATGATGATAACGCCCAGGTCACGCCTAACTTGCAAATAATAGGTGTTGACAGGAGAAATGATAAAACACGATAGCAAAAACTACGCACAGGAAAAACAAACCTAAAAAAAATACCAATCCTACGCATATCTAAAAGATAAGTAAAGTAAAACTACGAAAGTACGTGATTAAACTTAGTAACTGAACAAGGAATTTGACTAAACAATAAGGATGGTGACCTTCCTAGACAGTAAGCGTAAACCAATCTACTCACGTCTACAGAATTACAAGATAAACCAAAAGAATAAAAAAACCACACTGTGCAAGTAAAAGCATAATTGAAACAGTATTTAAATCTGTTACGAAACTATAAAAGTGACTCAAAAGCGTTTTGGGAATTTTGGCCTCGGACCAACCCGTGTCCAGTTACCATATCACAGTGTCTGGAGCAAGAAGGGATGTTCATTTCCAGCAACATGCCTGGGGGATATTTCGCTTTTAAACGATTACTGCGATGCAGCGATGATAGAAGTTTGCCTCTGAGGAAAAAATCTCCGATTCGATGATGGGTTTTCGGGCCGGTTCGCAAACCGCCTTCAAGTAGACAAGGTCTAGACCGCCGGTTAGTTTTTTGTGCTGCCTTTACTTCGTGTTATGAAGAAAGTGACAGGGGTCAAACAATAACAGCCAAAAAAATCGACTAAATCGATAAATTCACACCAAAAAACACAGGAATGCATCAAAAGTAAGTCTGCTTTATTTATTTTATAGAAAAATAAGTAAGAACACCTACGCTCTTGTGAGAAAGTTAATTCAGATATAGCCTGCAGTGCAGGCGTTTTCATCGGGCGCGCGAATGGTTTTGCTCGCGAAAGCGCCATGTTGAAACTTCCGAAGAGAGGTGGAAATGGGGCGATGTTCGCATGGTGTGAAATTTGGGACAATGCTGCTGGAAAACTTAATAACTTCTGGTAACGCCTATCGTCAGCTACCATGACGATGGTAACTGTAGCATAGTCGCGCGTTTTGTACATGTACACTGTACTCCGTCCTCTCCTGGGCTTCTTCGGGCCAATTGAGTTGTCTCATCTGCAGTGCATGCATACCTGTTTCCTGTACATAACCAACAATAAGTATAGTAGTTATAATAGGATGCTTTGACTCTCTCTCACTTTGTACTTTTCTCCGTCATTTTCACCCAAATTTCAATGCCACAATTAATAAGGAAATTTTTTTGTAATCTTTCCAAACTTGTAAAAATTTTAAAATCCAATTATTTCACGTAATTCCTCCGGTTAATTGTGTCATTAAATTTTCAATTTTCCCCTGTTTACTTCTTGTTGTTTTTACAAATAACCCTAAATGATTTCTATGGTTGAAATTAGGGAAATTTGACAATTGAATAGCTCGCCCCCCCCCCCCCCCCCTGCGGGGTCGCTCGCGGAAAATGACGGAGAAAAGTACAAAGTGAGAGAGATACAAATCATCCTATTATAACTACTATAAGCTATCTCTGAGGCAGAAAAAATAAAATTGATTTTTTATTAAAAAAGGCTTAAAGATTTAATAACTTGTATAAAATGGTCAGCAACGCAAAGTCATCGAAAAGTAACAATAATGAAACATTAAGATTTTCTCTTGTAAATTTTATGAAAGGTAAACTTATTAAAAAGCAGATGAAATATTTTTATAAAAAATCTTTTAATAAAAATACAGTTTTAGAAATTGAGAATTATAAAGTATTTTTAGATATAATTGAAAGTATTATTGAGTATATAGATAAAACTAGCAGTTATATTCGTCATGTTATCAAACATTTAGTTGGTGAATTCAAAGATTCAGAGGAGTTTTAGTATTATATGATTTTTTTATTATAAAAAAATTTAATCTTAAGGATAGAAAACTTGCCAAAGTTCTTTTACCATTAACTTTAATGCTTGAAAAAAATGAGTTTAGAAAGCCAAAAGATATCCCATATTTAAAAAAATACTTTATTTCTGATGATAGTGAAAGTGAAACAAATCTTGACAATATTTCAATTGAAAATTATTCATATTCACGTAATGAATATAATGAAGATGAATTTATAGATATAGAAAATGAAGATGAATATTTATATGAATATTTAAATAATGAATATGAAGATGAAGATGAAGATGAAGATGAGGGATATAATGATGAAGATGAAGATGAAGATGAGGAAGATGAGGAAGATAATGATATAGAAGATGAAGATAAAGATGAAGAAGATGAAGAAGAGGGATATAATAATGAAGATGAAGATGAGGAAGATGAGGAAGATAACAATGAAGAATATGAAGATGAGGAAGATAATGACGATTGTTACAAAAAAGACAATATAGTTTTTAGATCAAAAGAAGATTATTTAAGAGTGTGTCCATGAGAGAACCAGGCAGGGGGTGATAATGCTCAAATCACGGATTTCGCTCAAACTTGGCACAATTGATGGGTTTGGTGAGATATTAACCTCGACAAAAAATAAGGTCGCAATATTGAATTCCCTGGGATTTACATGGACCCCCCCTAAAAATCACAAAATCTACTCATTTTTGCATAATTAATTAGCTAACTTTGGTTTGGCTGTTCAACAAGTAGAAAAGACAAATTCAAATCTAATCAACTTTATCATCTTCTATGTTTATCAGACTTAATCCTCAGTAATTTATTTTTACTCTCTAATTCGATCTCTTCCTTTTATTTAGCCTAAAGTAAGGTCATCTTCTCACTGTTTTGACAAAACCCTAAATTTAAGGTATTTTAGTCGCTAACATCTCCCATGAGCAACAACCTATGTACTTAATTCTCACATATTCTTTGAAAGACATCTTTAAGGTTATCAAATCAATCCTAAAATATTTGGGCAATCTCATACTTTATCAATTATGACGTATTATGTACATTTGACTTGACGCTTATTTGTCATTTGACGAAAATTGGAAGAAACGTAACATTCGTTTTTTTAAACAAAAATAGCACAAAGTTGTAGAGAAGTCACAAATCAGATGCCTCATTATCGATACTAATAGCGGAATTGTTAGAAAGTGTCACCTGAGGCATGTTTTCTGTGTTATTTATGGACGTTTTGATGGATATTTTATGGAACTCTTGAGTAAACACAAGGAGCAAAAGATTTAGTTCAAAACTTCGATCGGTCCAACTTGTAGGTCCTACAAGACCCAAAAACGATAAAAGATAGTGAATAAATGTTACATACACGTCTCTCAGATGCTTTAGTCCAGGTTGGCTGCTCCAGTTTCGTCTGGTCATCTGTGGCGTTACTCTGCGTTACTTTGTGACGAGGTAATGAAACATCTTGAAACATTGCAAAATTAAAAGTGTCGGCTTTTCACCAAACATTCGAAGTCTTTGACATAAGTTGTAGTCAGAGGGAACAAAATGATTCTCAAAGGACAAGAAGGATCACTGACAATCCGTCTATATCTATGGAAAACAACCACCTGCTCGAACACCCTCCATCTTTGACTTTGGACTCTGCCTAAATGATGGAATCTGTTACGCTGGACTACCGGACTACGGAATGCGGAATACACTATCTATTGTTTGCACGCGCCAATATCCTGTTATAACTGGCGTGTTGAAAATAGGTTGTGAAAGTCGTGTTACTTGGAATTTTGAGCTTATTCGATGTTGGCATTAATTACCGTGATAATAATCGTCCATAATACCCCTTTTTTATAGTCAGACCGTGCCATGCAATTTTCGACAATTAATGACTTGCCATTGGGTATACTTACTTACTTACTTATATTTTAATCCTCCTAGTCTTACAACTATACAGGATGGTATCTATATCTGGGTAAATTATTGACTGCAAAAACATAATAATAACCGTTTAAAAGTATTGAGGAAAAACTTCTGAGGTATACAAAAGACCCAAAAGGGGGCACTAATACTTGCAAAAACAGTAGGCTATTTTTTTTTTAGCTATTCAAGGAAGGTGTAAATTAAGAACAGGTTTTTGAACACAAATTAATACACAATATTCACTTCTCATTTAAGCTGTCATTTGAGGATTCATACAGTGTAGAAGTTCTCTTAACGGACACTATCGTATATAGCGAATAGGTCTACTTACGACCGCCATCACAAAACCCCGTTTCAACTCCCACACAGACTCTGAATTTTTACATTCCCGTAGGCGGCTGCGGACACTCAAAGGGTTTACTGGCAAATTAGATGTTAGCTTTGATTTAAAGCTCTCGTAAGCAGACACCCGGAAGAAAATCTTATCCGCCTCTGAATGTTGTGCTTTTTTTATATATTATGTCCACAGTCATATCGCTGTTTGTCACTGTTATGAATCGTTCTTATATATCCGTTTCAGAGTTACCGTTTTTTCACATACACGTCTGGTTACACTTGAAAATACAAACTGAATTGTATGCCTTTACCTAATTTCAATAATGCAATGGTCTGATCTCTGCGTTCCCTGTATGTCCTGCGCTCCTCGGAGTATCAGAGGGACTTTAGAAACAAAATAGATTTGTCTATAGTATATTGTAACTTAAAAATTGCAGCAGTACATTCACTCCAAAAAGTAGATGTTTCCGCACTTTTCCTCGTTAGAGACCTCCTACAGTTCAAATCTCGTAAAACCCTAATTTTCCTTGAGCAACCCCACGGGCATTATTTACTGGGTGTCTTCCGACCAGGCACGGACTGGAACATCAAATGTCTGTAACTTAACTGTTGTGTCTGTCCATAATTCAACATCTGCCTGCGTCAGCACGGCACACTAACCTGGGCACTAAACTGGTTTTGGTGCCCCAAGAGTACGCAAAAAGGCCCTTACGAGGATGTCTAGGATGAGAAAATTGACCTTACCTGGGTAGGGTGAGAAATTTGAAATCTAAGTATCACAGTTGTAGTAGCTCTTGAGGGAATGTGGGAAGGGTGTTAAACATATGGAAGCGGTTGTTTGAGAAAAAGATCTAACTCAATGTGTAAGTGTGGCGTATTTTGAATTCTACTTGGGAACATTACTGCCATAGTTAGGCTTTATAAGACCCCCAAAAGACCGTGCTAGGTAAAAAATTCAGTGTTTATGACAGTCAAATCTGGTGGCAGCAGGGTAGGGCATTTGTACACAATTTGGCCACTCCCACGGGGAGGGGGGCTCCAGTATGAAAACAAAATGGAATTCTAGTCGCAAGCTAATCTGGACGTGTCTCACGCTTTATTTGTCCCTTTGAGCTGGTCTGCACCAAGATCCGGCTTCACTTCGCTGCTATTTGACGTGCAACTTAAATAGACAAAAATATTTCTTTCCAAAACACGAAAAAAAGCGACTTCTATCTCCGAGTTGGAAAAGAAATGGGATCATTTATAATCACGGTCTGAATAGAGTTGCCCATAGATTTGGAATTCTAAAATTTTTATTAGCATACAATAACAATAAAATTATCTCAGAGAATGTCGGAAAGTCATATTTTTCATATTTTGTTCACTGGACTCTGGCTCCTGGCTCCTGACTCCCGATACGATGCTTCCGTATGGTGGCCAACCGCTGCTTAAAAATGCGGGCTCCAGTTAATGTCAAAGGTGGCGGACGTTTCGTTGTTGTTTGTAACATGTGAATTGAGCTACAACAGTGGCAGAAATAATTCTTTCCATGGATTACAAATCGGCTCTCTACTTTTCGTATTGTTTTCTCCTAAAACAACTTGATTTGGATTTTTGTTCGTAAACTGATGGCTAAGGAATTTTAGTCGTACAGCGAGTCACGACGCTGAACTACGCTGAACTGGGCATCGAAGGTGGCATGGGGAACAAATCCAAGTGGGCGCAAACTAGCAGTTGAGACATCCAAGAGATACGTATATGGATTTTATTGACCGTTTATATTGTTGTTAGGGCGAAATTGTTAAAGTAAGTAAAACTGTGAATTAAATCTTTGTATGTTGTTTTTCCTTGAAAAGATCGCGTATATAGCTATCAAAAATCATCGTTAGAGCTTCTTGCACAATAATTTCAACAATTTTACCCTTATTAATGTTAAATCATTGTCTGATGAGTTTTTTTGTTCGATTTCTCCTCATTCAGAGGCAAATGCACGAATATTGTGAGGGCCTGAATTTTGATGAAATATGCAAAAGTCGTTCAGTCACATGAACAGTTTATGTCAACACATGGAAGAAAGTGAATTGCCCAAACTTTTTATGATCTTTTTCTAAACTTAAGTGATGGCTTTAACTACTCATGCAAAAGTTATAAAGATAAGCTGTTGCTCATCAGAGATATTGGAGAATAAAATACCCTAATTTTACGACGTACTCAAAACTTGGAAATGATGACCCAACTTAAGGGGACTAAGAGGGGGGAAATCGAATCGGCGACTTGAAAAAGTTTATTGTGCTTAAAGTCTTATGAACCCAGATCATCTCTCAGTGCATTTAAGTTCCAGGTGGCTTTTCTGTTTGTTGCACTGCCATCGTAAAGTTAGCTAATTAATTATGCATAAAACGGGCAAAATGACGATTTTTACAGGGGATGCCCGGATCTCCCAGGGAATTTAATATTTTGACCTGAAATTCTGTCACATAAGTTAGCTCCTGGTACCTAACATTTGTGCCGAGTTTGAGCGAAATCGGTGATTTGAGCATTATCACCCCCTGCCTGGTTCTGCCTGGTTTTCTCATGGACACACTCTTAAATATTAAATTAATTAATGAAGAATTAAAAAGGTTGTATCCAGTTGGTTTTCCATTAGATACAAATATGTCTGTTGGTAATTATTTTAATATCAGAAAGATTGTAGATTCAAGAAAGAATAATGAGCTTTTTAATTTATTACTTGATAGAGTTGAAGAGATTGTAAAAAGACTTTATTCAAAAGATATATTAAAGCCCATAGTTAAACATCTTTCAGAAAAATCTTTTATAAAAAGGTTTTATTATATAACACTTTTTTTACATGAATCAATTGAGTATTCTATGTATACTGATGATCATTTTGAACTTAGAATTATTAATGTTGCTAGAGAGTTACATTTTTTGGATATTACACCTTGCGATTTTTAAATATGGCCTTATACCAGTTTGTTACAAGTCCTTTTTTTATTTAAAATATTGAGAGATAGAAAAAATAAAATTGATTTACAGAGAATAATATTTTATATAAGAAAGATGGTAAAGTCTTTAGATAATTTATCTATTTCAGAATTAAAAAATATAAAAAAACTCCAAAAACAAAAACTAAATAAGGAATATTCAGAATATAAGAAAAAACAGAAATTAATTGCGGATATAAAAAAAATAAGAGAAAAAATAACACCCAAACCCAAACCCAAACCCATAACCAAACCCAAACCCAAACCCAAAACAAAAACAAAAACATTTGATGATTATTTTCAAGAGTGTATCAAGAATAAAACAATTCCTCCTGATACACCATCTTATCTGCGCAAAGCTCTTAAAAGAGCTATCAAAGAACATGAACAAGGAATAGAAAAAGAAAAATCGGCTCTGGATGAATTTGCTAACAAATACATTGTTAAGGGAGAACCTGGTATTTTACCTTTTGAGTACTTCAACTCTAAATCCAGCTATTTAAAAAATTTTTACGAAATCATCGAAATATCAAAGTTAGATTTGTTTTAGTTTGTTTAATGGAACAAAAGATATCTGGTGATAAAGGATTTCCTATTACTGTTCAGGATAAAGCATTTTTTCATTCAGATACACATACTAATCTTGAATCAACTGATGTAAAAAAAATACTTGTCCAAGTTATTCGTACCATCCTTGATAAGATCAGAAACTATCAGCAGAATGCTAGTGGGTGGTATTTTAAAGAAGTAGTTCATTTTGAGATTCACACTGTTAATTTTAATCCGATGAGAGGATCTTCTTATATTCCTCTCCCAGATTGGATATCTCGAAAAAAAGCCATAATAAACATTAGAAACACTGATGATAAATGCTTTCTCTGGTGTGTACTGAGATATCTCAATCCAAAACCCAAAAATGATGATCGATTTACAGATTTGAAAGAAAAAGAATCTACTTTGAATACTAAAGGAATTAAATTTCCGATGAAAGTAAAAGATATCACAAAATTTGAAGCACTTAATCCATCTATCCCAGGAATAAATGTGTTTTCGGTTAACGAGAACAATAAGTTTTACCCACTCAAAATGGCAAAGCGAAATCCACAAGAAACAATTGATTTATTTCTTTATGAGGAAGATGGTAAAAGTCATTATTCTCTTATTAAACATTTTTCTCGTTTGTTTAGGTCTCAAATAACTTCACGAACAAATGGTCAAATTTTTATTTGCAAGAAATGTTTTACTCATCACTCGAAAGAAGAATTATTTCAAAAACATATTCAGTATTGTTCCACTAACGAAACAGTTGCTGTGAAAATGCCCCCGAGAAACACAATGTTACATTTTAAAAATTATTATAAACAGCTTCCAATTCCTTTTGTAGTTTATGCAGATTTTGAATATTTTACTAAACCAATGAATACTTGCTGTCCCAATCCAAAAGATTCATTTTCTTATAATTACCAAAAGCATGAACCGTCAGGATTTTGTTTTTACATCAAAGGTATAGTACCGGGAATCACTTTTGAACCAATCAGTTATACAAAAACCAACAATGATGATAATGTTCCTGAAATATTTGTTTCCAAACTTGCAAAAGTAACACATAAATTATATAATGATTTTTATCGTCGACCAAAACCACTTAAATTAACAAAACAAGAACAAATATCCTTTGACCAAGCAAAAACTTGTCATATTTGCTCAAAAGAATTACTCAAAGATAAAGTCAGGGATCATTGTCATTTTACTGGTCAATATCGTGGAGCTGCTCATAACAGTTGCAATCTACAGTGCCGCAAACCAATGATTCTTCCCGTAGTGTTTCATAATCTTCAAGGTTATGATGCACATTTGTTTATAAAACAACTATCCAGTATTCCAGGTGAATTGAACTGTATTCCTTCTACTGAAGAAAAGTACATTTCATTTTCCAAAAAGATAAAAGTTGATGAGTATAAATCAAGACATACTGGAGAGACTGTTTCATTATATTTTGAAATACGATTTATTGATTCATTTAAGTTTCTTCAAACGAGTCTGGCTAATCTTGTTGGTAATTTACAACCAGATGATTTCCATAATACAAAAGAAATAATGAAAGATAATGTAGATATTTTAACTCGAAAAGGAGTTTATCCTTATGATTATGTTTCATCAATCGAAAAACTCTCTGAAACACAATTACCTCCTAAAGAAAAATTCTATTCAAAATTAAATGATGAAGATATAACAGATGAAGATTATCATCATGCAAACAAAGTTTGGAATACGTTTAAATGTAAAACAATCAAAGATTATCATGATCTTTACTTGAAGTCTGATGTCTTGCTGCTGGCAGATGTATTTGAGAATTTCCGTAAAACTTGTTTAAAACATTACAAATTGGATCCGGCTCATTACTTTACATCTCCTGGTCTTGCTTGGGATGCATGTCTTAAAGAAACAGGTCAACAACTTCAAATGTTGCATGATTATGATATGTTAATGATGTTTGAAAAAGGTATACGAGGAGGAATATCTCACATATCAAAGAGATATGCAGAAGCGAATAACAAATACATGAAAGATTTCGATCCTGATAAACCGCCTACATTCATTCAATATCTTGATGCTAATAATCTTTATGGATGGGCAATGTCACAATCACTTCCAACACATGGATTCAAGTGGATGAAAGAACCAACAATAGAAACAGTAATGAAAATACTTGAAGATATGAATGATAGTATGAATAATCCCTCAGAACACAAAAAAGGTTATATATTTGAAGTAGACCTAGAAAATCCAAAAGCCTTATGGAAATCACATAATGACTATCCTGTTGCACCAGAGAAAATGATTGTCAATGGTGTTAAAAAACTAATTTGTCATTTCAAACCCAGAAAGAATTATGTTGTACATTATCGAAATTTGAGACAATATTTTGAGATGGGACTAAAAATAACTGCTGTTCACAGAGGAATAATGTTCAGACAGAGTTCTTGGATGGAACCTTATATCAGAAAGAATACTGAACTCCGAAAAACAGCAGCTAACAGTTTTGAAAAAGACTTTTTTAAACTGATGAATAATTCCGTATTTGGAAAAACAATAGAAAACATAAGGAAAAGACAAAATATAATACTTGTTGACAATCGTGAAAAAGCTGTAAAAATTAAAAAGCCGCCCAAACTTTGATAGAGCAACAATATTTGATCAAAATCTTATTGCAGTTCATATGAAAAAAACTGAAGTGTTTTTTAACAAACCAGTGTATGTTGGCCAAGCAATACTTGATCTGTCAAAAACATTAATGTTTGATTTTCATTATAATTATATACAAAATAAATACGAGCATAACCGCGCCAAGTTGTTATTTACTGATACTGATTCACTTATGTATGAAATTAATACAGATGATTTTTACAAAGACATATCAAAAGACATTAAAAAAAAGTTCGATACTTCAGATTATCCTCCAAACCATGAATCTGGGATACTGTCAGGAGTCAATAAAAAAGTGATTGGAATGTTCAAGGATGAAGTAGCTGGTCGTCAAATAACTCATTTTGTTGGTCTTTGCCCAAAACTTTATAGTTTCAAGGTAGAGGGCGAGAAGGCTAATAAAAAGTGTAAAGGAATAAAGAAAAATATTGTGAAAAAAGATATATCATTTGAAGACTATGTCCAGTGTTTATTTTCCGGTGAAAAGCAAATGAGATCGATGAGAATTATAAAAAGTGAAAATCATGATATTTATTCAAAGGAAGTAAACAAGGTAGCTTTGAGTAATGAAGATGATAAGAGGAATTTAGAAAAGGACAAAGTAAATACAAAGGCTTTAAGATAATTTAATATATATGATAAATGCAATACACAAAAGAAGAAATAAAAAAATATTTAGTCATCCTTAATAATTATACTGCCCAAACAAAAGAAAGTAACAAACCTAAACGCAAAAATTGTCAAAGAAGTGATTGTTTTTCTATTTATTCAGGTTATAAAATTTGTGAATCTTGTGGTTGTTTAAATGGTCACGTTTTGGGATATTATGATCAGAAAGACCATGATCGATTACATTTTCGAAAGAAGAGTATTTATCAGAGAAAGTATCATTATGAGAAAAAGATTAATGAAGTTTCAAAGAGATTACCACTGACCGATGATGAAAAGTACGATCTTTACACTAGACTGATGACAATAGACAACCACGTCATGGAAATACTAAACAAACAATTTTGTCGAAAGAGAATGATAAGTATTTTTTATTTAATAAAAAAAATACTGGAAGAAAGGGGAAATGAAAAGTACAAATTAGTTTATCTAAAAATTTCTAAACAAACTTTGGAGAATTATGAAAAGTGGTGGAATAGTTACAAATCACAAAATAACTCCCCTATGAAAGCACCAGTAAACAATCCCCGTTAGATAGCCAAGTACTTCAGATTCTTTAAATGGAGTGTTAGAAACATAAACACATCCCCTACCAAGTTTATAATCTTTGTAAAATTCTCGAAAAGCAAGACTAAATATTAAATGATTGGATAGTATTGATGACTTTGATCTGCAACTGTGTCTATAGTCTGTTAGTCTATAAATAATTTGGTTTATGTCTAATTTTTGTGTGAAATATTTTATATATAGAAACTGGTAAACAAGACATGCTTTAATAAAATTATCAGGGTAAAATTGTGTTTTAAATGTAGGAAAGTAAAAATTAACATAATAAATAATTGACCTTAACATTTTTATCTTATTAATATATAAAAAAAGTAAATATAAGATGAAAAAGGTTACTACAATAATTAAATATATAAAATATTTTTATTATTATATTAAAAAAGTTTTAACTTTACTCTAATAATATAATATGAAAAAGGTTACTACAATATTAGAGTAAAATAATAAACTTTATTATTTTTTATTAACCTTTTTCTTTATTTTTCTTTATTTTATCTTTAAGAAATTTTACTATATCTAAATCATTAGGATTATAATATTTAAATGTGTATTTGTTATTGTTAAGTTTTGGTGTTGCTGTTTTTCTCTTTCCTTCTGCGATTAGTTTAATAGAGCCGCTATTAATCTGTAGTATTTTAGATGTAATATATATTGATTCATATATTTTAGTTTTACCAGTTGTGAGATTAGTTGCTAATATTTTTCTTTCTATACTAGATGGATTAGAAGACTTATTAATAACTTGTTTTAGATTATCTGGTTCATTGTTGAGTTTGTCTCCATCAATGTGAATTATTTTAAAATACTTATTTGTTTCTTTATTATTATATGCCTCCCAGATAAACTCATGTGCTGGCAAACTAATTGGGTTTTTTCCTTTAGGTCTGATTGAGATCTTAATATAACCATCTTTAGTTAGTGTGCCTATTAGTTCTCTTCCTGTTTTAGAATTATAAATCCTACCACTATCAGTTCTGTAGTATCTTGTATATGATGGGTGATAATACTCTGTCATAATATGAAAAAGGTTACTACAATAATATAAGATATAATTTATATTATAATTATATTAAAAAAGTTTTAACTTTACTCTAATAATATAAGATATAAATTATTTTATCATTATATTTAAAAAGTTTTAACTTTACTCTAATACTGTAACATGAAAAAAGTTACTACAATAATATAAGATAAAATATTTTATTATTATATTAAAAAGGTTTTAACTTTACTCTAATAAATTAGTAAAATAAGCTTTTATAAAATCGCTGTTGTCATTATCAAAATGAGGATTATGTATAATACCTAAAATACTGTTTCCTTTTTGTCTTTCTAATAGACAGTAAAGACACCAGTAACCACATAAAACACTATTTCTATTTTGTATTTCATCTATCGAATACACAACGTGTTTTCCAGAAGTATTAAAATACTTTATGTCTCCTCCCCGGTTTACTAAACCACTAACAATAAACCCCCCTTTACTGCCAACAGCCGAGCTTTGTTTGCTAGAGCGCCTAACTTAGGAAACAAAGAAACCGAGACTGTGGTCTGGGATTAAAAAACATGGCCAAGTTAATGGCCGGTTTTATTCAAAACTGTAAAACCATCTTATCAATGTTAAAATATGAAATAATGTTTACGAATTTATAGGTCTAGCAAAGGTGAGGGCCAGAAGAAAAAGGCCACGGGTCGCTCCTAAGCGGCCCAGCCCCACCCGAAGGCTGTTGGCGAAAAGGAGGACGAAAACACAACGCCTGTTTGTGTCTTTAAGTACTAGTATCTAAAGTTGTTCCTAAACTCGGAGTTCTAATATAACGAAGAAAAGCGCTTGATTTCCAACGACCAAGCAAGCGAATTTGGGAGTCGGAAAACCCCTTGGCAGATGCCCAGCTGGCAGCGCCAATGCGAAAACTGTGCGCTTTATATAGCTTTGTGTCTAAGTTACAAAATGTAAGCGCTGCGTTAAGTCGCTCAACAAAATAGGATCTAGTAATCGGACTTCCGTCGGGCCAACAAAAAAGAGGGCCGGATACCGACCCTCGCACAGCTAAAAAGTTTAAGATCAACTGAACTGGACAGCATGACCTTTCAGGATAGATAAAAATAACAAAAGGTGGCCCAGAATTCTTATGCTTGTAGTTATGCAAAGTAAGCTGCAGTGCCTGAAGTCGGCCCTGAGCATCAACCAGTCGGTCAAGTTGCGAAAGATTAATGATATTGGCAGGGTTGCCTCGAGAGGCTGTTAACTCCCCAATGCGGAGAAAAGCGAAAAATGCTAAAGCACACATGGCAGACATGAGGCGAGACTGGTAATGTGATGAAAGGGAATGCTCGAAAGCTCTAATTAAGTTCCGTAAAACTGGTAGAGTAATAGGTAACCTGACGTCATTGACGGGAGTTAGTTTCCGATAACCCTTTAAAATTTGTATAATAAGTGGCGCCTCAGTAGGGTCAGCGACACCAGCAAGTTTATGAACGTAACTGATAGCAGAAATGTAAGTGGTTACTGACGAAGAAGAATAACTCTTAGAGTATAGATGCGCGATAAAAAGGGCCAGTATGGCCGGTTGAAGAGGCAAATTAATAGGCATATCACCTAAATAAGAAGCCGACCAATCTGTAAATAACTTCCAAGGTCGTTTATAAACTGATACAGAAGCGTTACTCAAGCTTGCCTCTAAAAGAGTTTTTGTTATAACTGCCAGTTCTCTGGTAACAGTTGAGGAGGCACAGCTGTTGGTTCTGGCGCCATGTCCTTGGACAGGGACTTGAATTTGGTCACCTGTAAACGTGATAAAGCATCAGCTTTCGTGTTGTGAACGCCTGGCAGGTGTACAGCTTTAAATAAGATATTATGCTGCAAACATGATAGAACCAAGGGGCGAAGAAGAACCAACAGCTCCCTATCTTTAGTCGTCTTTTTATTAATTACTTCCGGCAAGCCTTGATTGTCGGTGTGAAAGGTTATGCATTTGTTTGCCAGCTGAGTCCCCCATATTTTTATACTGAGAACAATAGGAAACATTTCTAGCACAATAATATTCTTAGAGGTCCAGGATGGGGGCCACGGACCGTAAAACCAATTCTGACGGAACACGGCTCCATAGCCTAGAGAGCCAGAAGCATCAGTATAAAGATGCAAGAGAGGTGATGAAAGCCATTGAAAATCTAAGAAGAATGATTTGCCATTGAAGTGTGTTAAAAATTCTAACCAGAGCTTAAGATCGTCCTTGACTATACGCGTTAATCTAATTAAATGAGTCGGGCGATTGACCCCAACTGTCAAATTAATCATTCGCCTAAGAAAAGTCCTGCCGGGTATGACGACTGAACAAGTGAAGTTCAGAAGACCAATAAGGGATTGCATCTCCTTAAGGGAGACTTTTTTACGCCTGAGAAATTCACAAATAAGAGCAACACATTTTCTTAACTTCTCTTCTGGGAGGCGAGCCTCCATTTTGTCAGTGTCTAGTTCTATTCCGGCGAAACATAAAATACTACTGGGACCCATTGTCTTTTCAGGCGCCATGGGGACACCCAAGTCGTCACACATCGCTAAAAACCGAGACAGATTGTGTTCACAAGCTGAGAAAGTTCTGTCTATGAGAAGGAAATCATCTAAAAGGTGTAACACACCTGAGATAGCTAATTTAGACTTAGCAATCCACTCGAGAGCGGTTGAAAAGCTTTCCCAAATTTTGCAAGAGGAACTGGCCCCCATCGGCACGCATTTATCAAAATAGAAACTGTCCTCCCAACAAAAACCTAACAAATCATAGTCGCATGGATTTATTGGAATTAGACGAAACGCGTTTTTGACATCTGTCTTAGCTAGGGCACAGCCCCTGCCTGTGCGCCTGATCAGTCTAACCGCATCGTCAATCGAGGCATATTTAACCGTAGAGGCATCGTTAGGAATACAAGAGTTAATAGAATCACCGTAAGGAAAAGATAGGTGGTGAATAAGGCGAAATTCGCCTGGCGTCTTTTTAGGAATTAAACCAAGCGGAGAAATGCGTAATGAAGGAAAAGGTCGGTCTAAAACTGGCCCTGCAATCCGAACTAGACTTAATTCTTTTGACAGTTTATCGGAAACGGCTGTAGGGTTTTGAGTAGCGGATAAAAGATTTTTACAACTGGAGGGTTTGTGGGGCCCTACATAATCTAATAAAAACCCATGTTGAAATCCATTTAAAAGATAGTCTTTCAATTTAGTTGGATAGCCATCTAGGTAAAATTGTAATCTATTTACTTTGACTGGTGTTGGTAGTTGGACTGGATGCGACAGGGCGAGAGGTGGCGGCAGTTGGTTTTCCCGACTTGCATTTTGTGGCAGGGTGCTCGCCTCCGCATTTAAAGCAGGCGTGTTTGAAATTACACCCAAAACATCTTTCGCCTTGGTGGAATTTCCAGCAGAATCCTCGCGGAAAGGGCTGCTTTGATTGCCGGTTAAACGAGTTAGGCGGATTGTTTGAGGATGAAAGTTTGGTCATGTGGTGCGCCTGCAACCACAATTCCCAATGCACTTCGTCCCAAGGGAAAAGAGATTTTTGACGTAAATAGCGAAAATTTTCGTCATAATAACGCCAATGAGCGTTTTTTGCCGCCAAATCACGCACTGTCGCACTGTATTTCATTAATCCGGGAGCGCTGTCCGGAAATCGGATGGTATAGACGGCAACAAAAACCTGAAATGCTGTAGTCCATTGATCGATGCTAGTAATGCGCTTAGAGTTTTGGGCGGGTTCGAGACTGACCACAGGCTGGTTGGATCCAGATGATTTTACCGTGAAGTTGTATTTAGGATCACCTGGCAAGGACGATAGAAGAGTTCCGAGATCGATATATTCGTTGGCCCATATTTTAGATTGAATTTTGTCCGGAACTCTACTCGAAAGTGGAACGGAAATTAAGGTATGTATTTTATCTGGCCTGAGGTCGGTCTCGGGCCCGCTAGTAATAGAGGTAGAACTTAAAGTGTGGCCCTCACCAGTTAGGTCTTGAACAACCTGCGCTACTGACCCCTGTACAGCAGCAGCAGGGTCGGATGTCTGTACTGGCTCTTGAGGGATTATTCCTGCAGACTTCAGGCTTTCAAGTACAGCCGAAGAAATAGCACTCGTGATGCTGGAAACCATATCATTAGCGACCACTGAACTCGGGTCGCGGGACTGGAGACTGGGGATGGCCCACTGATCGCCGGCTCTCGGGAAAGTTCGCTTGGGTGCGGCACTTCGGGCGGGTTGAGAGCAGGAACCGAATGTACTCGAGAGGTCTGCTTGGGCCTCTTGGACTTGGTGGGGCGAGATGTACTGCTGGCCATGGCCCTCGGGCGTTTAACTTGTGCGCTGGAGGCTGATGCTGTAGAACTGCGCTTTCCTCTAGTCATCATCGCGGAATATGATTTAATTTCTAGCAAATCTACACCGCAAGCAAAGGAACTTGAATAAATAAGCCTAAGGCGTTGGTATGGGAGATAAAATAGTGAAAGAGTGAGTGGGGAGGGAGGTGGGGGGTTTCTAGTCCAGTAGCATTCTGCTCAAATTATAAACTGGAGAGAGAAAAAACGGAACCGGCAATAAAAGAAAAATCGGCAGCATGTTTGGCAATTTCCAAATTGGAGACGCCGCATTGAACATGCTAAAGTGCCGGAAAGAGGAACCGGTCCGTAAAATGAATACAATATCTTATAACAGAAGATAAAGCTCTCCTGTCCGCAATAAAGGACGGTTACAACGAAAGTAGAATGCATGACTGGATCGACAAGTTGGAATCTGTCACTGAGCCTCAGAAAAAGTGGCTAACTTCTTCAAGGCGAATAGTATGGCTCCCCTATAGCTACGATACAGAGCATAGTTGCCTGCTTCGTTCAAATGAACGCCATCTCGGCATAAAACAGCAATAGATGGACTTTGAAGCCCTCTATGGCTCCATGCTTCAGCATAAGAGAGCGGTTCGAGGACCACTTTGAGATATTTATTGAGAAGGTCTACTTTGAGGCTGAAATCGGGGACGTGTGGAGGAACAGCAGACCGGTAAATTACTAGGCATACCATTAAAATTCTGCTCCACAGTGATCATGGAGGACTTGAACTAAATGTTCAATATCTGAACCAACAGATTCGGGGCGCTGTCCCACTACACACAAATCGTTAGTTCCCAGTTCTAAAATGATAACCTTTGGTTGAAAAGCCTTAATTTTGTCCAAATCAAATAACAGCATTTTAGAGACGGTTCTACCGCCAATGCCTAGAAAAGATACATTTTCGTGAGGCAAGTTCATGTCGTGAGCGGCACGCCTATCCTGGTGTTCGGTGAGGAATGTCTGTAAACGCCTCACAAATGAGTGACCAAGAATGAGAATGTTGGAGGTATTATCCATAACAGCAAACAGTTGAAAACAAGAAGGAAATGAGATATACTTAACGTTTGTTGTGGTGAAGTCCCAAGGGTCGATTGCTTGTTCAAAGGATAAGCGGGTCAGCTATCGAAGATTCGGCTTGATGTCAGCTTTCAGACCGAGAGGATTAACGAAAGGTTACACCCTCTTATAAAGGGTCTCCGCGAGATAATGAGATCGAGGCTAAGTAAATTTACTGTGAGTGGCCTTATCATAGGAGCTCGTGATTATTACCCAAAAGTAATTTTACTTTTCGTCTCGTGATTCTCATGCGATCGTAAACCATTGTAAGATAATTCAAAGTTCACATTCGAGAGCCTATAAGCCTTTGAAGCCGCAATCGACCCCACCCCCAAAAATCCATGCATTGAAGAAATTGGAAGGGGAGACATAAAATTTTTTATTTGGTTCCAAATAAATTCATTTAAAGCCTCAGTTGGCATTATTAAACCAAATGGATCAAAGTACTCGATTACTGAATCCAAGTTTCTATAACAAACCCAGTGTGTGCCAGGACCAGACGTCCCGTCAAGATTGATTATTCCACATTCTCTTTTAATCTTACTAGGTAATCTATCTCGACTATATATTCCTCTTAGATTTTTTATACCAAGTTTTTTCACCCATCTCATCAAATCAAAGTTGGATAATGGTTTAATTACAAAATGGAGCCTAGTATGGGAATTGAGTTGAATGGGCTGTTTTTTCCTAATAGTAGTCCTTTGCCTTTGGACTTTTTTTTCTTTAACTCCCATTCCTATTGGGTTTTTCCAATTACCAACAAAGGGTGGCGGGAACATGGGGCCCAGCGAAGCTGGGTTATAGTAAGGATAACCCTCACCATGAGTGGATGGCGGCGGAACATAAACATTTCTTGTATTACTAGACGATCCCCTATCAACCTGTACACCAGAGCCAAACAGCTTTGGAAGCAGACTAATAGCCATTGGAATTCCTATCGATGCAAGTGTTCCCAGAAATCCACCCTCTAATTGTTGTCGAGTTGGTTTAATAACAAGTCGACCTCCTGTTTTAAAAACTTTGTTAATCTGGTCTATTTGTGCTTTGGTGAATTCTTTAGAAAAAGGAGGTAACATTGGGAAAAACTTTTTTGGAATAGTAATTCCTTTACCAAACAGTTTTTTTATTCCAATGTCTCCCAATGCAGTTGCAGCTCCAGCAGCAAGTGCAGGAGCAACTTTGGAAATTCCTTTTATTGCAAGAGGAAGAAGTTTTGCTCCAAGTCTTGCTAAACCAGTGAATAAGTTTCCACCATGTTTTACTAAACTTCTAATCTGTGTTTTAGTTATTTTTATATCTGATCCTGTTCCATTTGATAACGATTTTTTTATCTTCGCAATTTGTCTTTTTGTTAACATTAATTCATCTGATCCGCGAAGATGAGAATGTTTTAATCGCAGTGTTAGTGGTGATCTATTTTTAATTGAGCTTAAAAGTTTTGACTTTTGTCCATCTGAAAGCGTTACGCCATATTCAATATAGGTTGTCATTTTAATATAATAATTATATTATTTATATTAAAACTATATTATTTATATTAAAATTATAAAATTATTGTGGTGTAGACAAGTGAGGGGGTTCTTTCTATGCGCGAAGAAGTAGTTTTCCACTTTGCTGTTCTATTTCTGCTTCTCTCTCATAGGGGTGGCGAATGGTACCTCGAAAAACGTGGGTCTCGGAAAATTTTGGCAGGATCTCGAAATCTCGGAAGCGTTTTTGATAAGTCTTGAAGTCTCGTTTTTGCATGGTTTGTATTTACTTTTTTTGAGTCTCGAAACTTTTTACCAAAGAGTCTCGGGCTCGGATTTCTAACTAGGATCTCGGCGTCTCGGCGAGTCTCGGATTTTACCATTCGCCACCCCTTCTCATGTAGTACAAGAGCAGAAATATTAGTAAGTAAGTAAGTAAGTAAGTAAAGACTTTATTTTATGAGGGTGAGCACGAAATAGCCGGGGCTAATAAACTTGTGGCCCTCTAAATAATAAATAAATAAATAATAAAATAATAAATGAGTATACTAAGCTATAAAAATACAAGGTAAAAAAAAACAAAACAAAAAAAAAAAAAAAAACCAAAGAATACGGATACTATAGAATCTACTAAATGATTTAAAAGATAAAATATAGCATTATAATCATCTCACAATTCATCAAGTAACTTAAATAGAGAAATGATCAAGATTCTGCTGTTGCTTAAAAAATTCATTCCACAATGCTTTTTTTAAAGAGTCAACTGAGTCCCTTTGCCTTACAGGCAAAGATAGGCTGTTCCATGCTTTGCAAGTTGTTACGGTAAAAGTTCTACCTCCTTCTGTTTCGCGATTATACCTCGGAGAGGTTAGGTTAAAATTACTAAGCGTCTGGATAAGCGCTTAGTTCGTAATGAAAAGATAGTTTTGTAACCCCATCTTTTATATCAATTTTTTGTTTTGTTAAGTCAAAGTAAACAAATGGGAAAAGATTTTCAAAATTTGATCTATTGAGAAGAGTGCCTCCTTGAAAGTCATTATTTGCGTAAACATAACCCATTATTTCTCTGAAAACTCTTGCTGGATCTGTAGCTGGTTTAAAGTGAATATCAGGGTATTCATTTCCATTTCCAACCTCGAGATAGCAACGTGATATATTAGCATTGGCTGGTAAGTTAAAAGTGTTGTATAAAAATGGATTTTGTTCTTGTGCGTTAACATTATCTGTGTTAATTGCCCAAACAAATACATGACGTGGTTTTGAGATACCGTTTGTAATTCTAAATTGCCCTGTTTGTTGTTGACCTCTATTTGATCTTTCAACTACTTCATTTAAGTAAGTCCATTTGTAAGGTTTAAGGTAATTATCAATATAAATTTTTTGTCCTTCTGAGTTGAATGTTAACTTTGGAACAAATAGTTGTAGTCTTGTTAAAATAACTCTGCAGTTATTTCCTCCAGCTCTCCAGATGAGATTGTTATCTGATTCTATTTCAATATTTAACTCAATTTTTGTATTTGGAAGCAGCTTATCCTCTAATGCTTCAAAAAATGAATATCTGTTGAGAGAAATTTCACATCGCACTGTTGCTGACTCACCCAGTAAAGCTTTTCTTAAGGAAAAATCTTTGTTGTAATTAGCTACAAAATTATCAACAAAATCACTTGGTTCATAATTGTTATTTGCATCATTACGACCGTGTTCAACTCTCCTTCTTGTGAATTTACTTTTTTCAGCATGTCGTGATGTGTCAAGATAATAAAATTCATTTGTTGCAACACTCTCAACATAAGAGGGATTATACTCAAGCAAATTCTTAATATTAACTACATGATTTGCGTAATTACAACTATAAACATCTCGACCATTTGCCAAGATAGTTAACTTTTCTATGATGGAACTAGAACCATTTACAATTCCCATATTATCCCCATCTGCATCAATAGCAGTTCCATCTGCCAGTTTATTAACTTTAAAATCTACTGAAAATCTTGCATTATACCAATCAAATGGAGTAGCCTCACCTGTGTTATCAGCTACAAATCTAAGACCTGTTTTGTTTTGGTGTTCTTTATTTGCTGGCAATACATCTAAAGCTTGTTCAAGATCAAAAACAACATCTTCATATCTCTCAAGATATTTTGGATTTCTAAAAGACTTCATTTTATTTTAATACTTATATAATTTTTTGCAAATTAATTAAGTAGTTTTTCCACCAGACATAATTTGAAGTACTCTATTATTGATTTCTTGCCGCGTCATTTTGGGTGCTTGCCGCATATTTTTTTCACCAGAAAGCATTTTTACTATTTTATCACCAGCATTTTTAGTTACACTGGCAGGGCTTGGTTTGGGTGGTGGAGGTACTGTAAATTTTACCTTTTTTTTAGTTGGTTTTTTACCTAAAAAAGATTTTACTGAATCCATTATTCCTTCTCCATATATATGATTTCTTGTATACTTCCCTGTAACAGGATCATATTTTTTTTAAACTCTGATTGTCGCATCATTTTATCTATATATTTATATTAACATTATTATCAGTATGACGAAGAAGCAGTGTCATAAACCAATCAATACCATTGAGGTCAATAGGTTGTCCGACTGAATCAGTTACATTTATTCTCATTTCAGAAATAGTATTAAAACTTACAGGACAGTACAATGTCCTCCTCGGTTCAAAAGTAAAAGGATAACTCCTTGTTAGATTATCTGTTGGAATAACGGCTATTGTGTTTGTATTTACACCATTTACAACAGAGTCTTTTATAGCATCTACGTTTATGTTTAACGAGTCAATCGATTTTGTAATATTTGGGAGTCGTGTTCCATACTCTGTTTTAGTCAACAGTTTCTTTTCAAATCCGATGAGGTCTCCAAAATCTGTTCCTCTCAAATCAACTTGATAATCACCATCAATTGATAACAGTACTCGATAGGTAGAGAGAATAAAAGATAAATTGATTGAGTAATTCTTTTTTCCTTTGGAGTCTGTTGTGTGATGAGACTTTTGATCCATATATTGATGAATGTAATCATCTATATCTTGGTAGGAATACATTCCATCTGAAAAGGTAATTGTATTTCATGTTGACCCATCATGGGTGTATTTTATTGTATTGTTTTTGTAACTACTTCTGATGTTGTACCAAGAGTAAGTCATCGACAACCTGTCCAAGGCGAGAAAATGCTTAAATTGTGGGTCAAGTTTTAAAGGAGGATTAAATTTTACCAAAAAATCATGAGGTTTGTTTACTCCTATTTTTTCTCTTTTAACAGAGGAAATATGAATGGCGCTTTCATTCATTTTATCTTATGTTTAGATAATTTCTTAAAAGTTTATTAAGTTGTTTATTAGTAACAACCCCGAGATCTTTTAGTCGATGAGCTATTTGTATATATTCAGGTAATACACCATTGTTTCCTGCTGCAAGTGATCCACCGAGTAATTCAAATCTTTTTAGTAGTTCTTGGGGGGAGAAGTAAATATAGGTATTTTTGCCCCCAAAACCCTCTCCTACTTTATATTTAAGTGAATTTAAGTAAAATTTAAGAATGTTTTTTGTTTTTTTGTGTTTCATGATGTTTTTTGTATAAATCAAGTTCTGTTTCTTGTGGAACAGATCTATTTTTTGTTCTTTTTAAAGCTCCAACTAGATGGCCCATTTTTCTTGCATCATTTGTTAACTTTTCATAAGTTTCTTTTATTTCATCAGGATCGGCATCCAAAATATTATTTGGCTGTGGATAACCAAGTCTGTTTAAAATCTCCTTATCTTCATCGTCTAAATTTTGTTCAAGGTTATAATCTAAGATTTTTTTTCGTCTAACTGGATTTAACTCTGGATCTATTTCATCTTTATTTTCTCCTTCCGGCAATTCTTTCATATCATCTAATCGCTCTAATCGCTCTAATTCTTTCATATCAGCTGATCGCTCAAATTGTTTAAAACCTTCAGTAATAGCTTTTTGATTGGTTGTAATATCTTCCGTAAGAGCCAACTGATTTCGAAGCATTTCTTGGTTTTGAGTGAATATATTTTTCTTTTCGGGGTCCTCAGGTTTTTCAAACTGTGAAATCAAAGGTTTAAATGACTCACTAAATCCTTCTCTCCGATTCTGTTTTTCCCAAGCAGTTTCTTTTATTCGACGTCTAACCTGTTTAGCAAGATCATCTGCTTCAATCTTATTTTTAGAATATTTAATAATTTCTTGAATGTCCATTTATATAATAATTAGATAAATGGAAATACCTAATTATGATAGTACCGGCGAAGCCGCAGATAAAAAAATTCAGACAGCTGTATCCTTTTATGCCATCAGATACATTTCGAATGTTAATTTGTGGAAATAGTGGAAGTGGTAAAACTAATTTGCTGTATCATATGCTAATGAAACCATTGTTATTTTATGATGAGATTTATCTTTATGCTCGCAATTTGGAGCAGGATAAGTACAAGAGTTTGATCCAAAAAATGAGAGAGTATTCACATAAAATCGGCTATGAAATACTTAATATTAGTAATGATGAAATAACCCCAGTAACAGAAATGGATAAAGCAGACAATCAAAAACTTGTTATATTTGATGATTACGTCTGTGATAAAAACCAGAGACAAATAATACATTATTTCATTCAAGGACGACATAAGAATTGCTCAGTAATATATTTGAGCCAATCATTTTACAAAACCCCCAAGGATATACGACTGAATTGTTCTCACTACTGTTTATACGAATTTCCATCATCCAGGGAAGCCAACAGAATAACATCTGAATTGGGAGTTGATAAAGAGTTATATAAAGCAGCAACCCGAGAACCTTATTCATTTCTGTTTGTTGATAAACCAAAGAAGCGCACTGCAAAAAACTTTACTGGAAATATTTAGTATTTTATCTATTTAAATAATAAAATGGGAATATTTAATGAACATTCTTCTAATCAACATCCATTTGCGCGAGGAATTCAAGGTGCCCCAGGTGTTGGATTTAATCTCACTTCAACTGGTGATTATGATATGGTGAATAAAAAACTAAGAAATGTTGGTGCGCCGGCATCAAACACTGACGCAGCAACAAAGAAATATGTTGATGAAAATTCTGGTGGTGGAAAAACATCATTATTGGCAGTAGATTCCAACATTGATATGAAGGACTCCTTCCGTATTTTGAACCTTTAAGTCCCCTCTGATGCAAAAGAACCAGCCACAAAAAATTACACAGACAATTTTTTTTATAAAAATGGGTCTAGCCCAATGACTGGAAACATCAACATGAACAACAATAAGATAGAAGGCCTTAAAAAACCAACAAATAATAATGACGCCGCAAATAAAAAATATGTTGATGATAACAAAGTTGATGGTAGTGTCTTTTTAAAACTAGATGGAACAAGATTAATGACTGGAAATCTCAACATGAATAACAATCGAATTTTCAATATTCCAGCTCCAAATGCGGCTAACCAGCCAACACCATTAGCTTATACTGATTTAGCTTATCTTCACGTTGATGGATCAAATAAAATGACTAATGATCTAAACATGGATAATAAAAAAATAATTAAATTATTAACACCAACAGATGATGCAGATGCTGCAACCAAAAAGTATGTGGATGATAACAAATCTAGCCAAGATTTAAGTCCCTACTTTAAAAAAGATGGGAGTGTCTCAATGACTGGAAATTTAAACATGAGTGGACAAAAAATAATTAATCTTGAAGATCCCGCTTCGGATGGCGATGCAGTAAATAAAAAATATATTGACGACCATTTACATACAGCTCAAATTCAACCAAGCCATTACAAAGATGAGTTTAGTTATCTCGTGTCAAACACATCTGAATGGACTGACGAAATAACCACAAGAATTAGTTTTAATATGTTAAAAATAGCAGACCTATTACCTTCTCGCGGCAACTTTCATAGTTACAATCATAAAGTTATTTATATGCAAATATTAAAAAATTATAATAACGGCTATAATTACAAGATGGGAATTAATTTTTACAGACTGCCGGCTACTGAATATACACTTTGTTTAGAGTTACTTAATACTGAATATGAACTATGGCATAAAACTCAGATAAGTGTTGATAACGCCTCATCACAAGGAATAGAAATTCAAAATGTTGGTGTAAAAAAACTTACCTACAGATTTTACCTTGGCAATAAAAAAACAAATTTTATGTATTACCATAGAGTAATAATTAATTTTAAAAAATTGTTAAATGGAAGTAAATTTTTTATTCACATTTTAGTAAATATTCCTGATAATAATCTTGACTTATTTCTTTACCCAAGTAGATTCTTAGGGTGTTTCATGATTGCTTATGGTATTATTGGCAAAGTTAGCAATATCGACCCAGATAAAGTTTATGACTATCACACAGCATTTGGCACTAAACCAACACAAGTAGAATACAATGTTGACATTAACGCAAATAATAAAAAGATATTAAACATTGATCTCGATAAAAACCAGAATAATAGTGCCGCAACAGTTGGAATGGTAAAAGAGTTAATTCCTTTTACTACAAACTACGTTTATAGACAATATTTTGAAGAATTTTATGACTTTACCGATGCAAATATTTATGGATTAAATAAAACATCATCTGGTGTTGTTATAAATTCTTTACACCCTAATATTGCTTTTCCTAATAAACACTTAAGTGATATAAGAAAAGAAGGATTAAATATTACTAATTATACTATTAATTTTACCCCCTCTGGTAATTTTACAAATTATACTTTATGTGTTGTTTTTTATCATTGGAGTAATAGAAATTTTTCTTTAGCTAAAAATGATTCACAAAATAACCAAGGTTTATTAAGTGTAAACTTTACTACAGCTGCTGGTTATTTAACTTTATTTTCCAATAATAACAGAAAATGTTTTAGTTTGCCAAGTAGTTTTGATGGAAAAAAAATTGTTTTATGGTTGGGGCAGAGTGTTGATTCAATTGTTACAAAAGTTAACATAAGTAACTACAGCTCAACATTAACGTTAGCAAACTCTAATCACACCACCAATCAATATTTTGACTTTATAACTGAAGATGGAGTTTTGAGTAAAATTATGTTTTCTCCAAATTTTTACGACTTTGACTCTGAGCAATTTCACAAAGTAATGTTACAAGAGAAACCAAATGGATCTTATGTAGAGTAAATAAATAAATGAAGGACGTGTTTGAATTTAATCATATTGATAAATCTCTTTCAGAATCAGAGGTCAAAACTCTCAAAGATTTCTATAAACATTACCACAAAAAATACTGGTGTTTAAAAAATCTTTCAAACGTTATAAAATTCTCGATGAAACACTCTCTCTGTCTGGAGGAGGATTGGTGGTGATAGGAACTATAGCAGGAGGAATAACATTAAATCCAATAATTCTCGGTGTTATCAATGGAGCTGGGGTTATTGTGAGTTCTGTTTCAAAAATGAAGAATTACAAAAAAAAGATTGAAATGTCGCAAATTGCATTTACAACATATGAGAAAGTATTGGTTGAACTGCGTTCAGCTTTGCGGGGAGATAAGTTTAACAAAGAAGAGTTTATTGATCGAATGAAACTAATAGATGAAATGATAATTGATCAGACTCCTTTTGCAGATAGATTTGTTAAGAGATATAAAAACTTTACTACAGTATTAGAGTAAAGCTAAAACTTTTTTAATATAATAATAAAATATTTTATATCTTATATTATTGTGGTAACCTTTTTCATCTTATATTATTAGAGTAAAGTTAAAACTTTTTTAATATAATTATAATATAAATTATATCTTATATTATTGTAGTAACCTTTTTCATATTAATATGTAAAGATTAAATATAAATTTTTATATTTAATCTGTATTTATTTTTTTATATTTTACTCTTCTTTCTGAAGTTCTTTAATCTTCTCTACTTTTTCGTTTAATACTTTAACAGTATCAATGATATCATCAAATTTCGTGTAAATATCAATAAGTCTAAAAAGTTTCTTCTTTTGACTCGACTTTAATTTCAACCAAGAATAATTCTCTTCTCTTATTTTTCTCAACATCTCACACTCACCAGCCATTAAAATTCTAGAAAGATCACTATTTTTATTTCTAAGGACCTCAATCTCATCAATTATTGTACCCCTTACTTCTTTCTCAAATTCCTTGAGTGTATTAATATCCATATTTTTTTGTATTCCTGCAAAAAACTTAGCTTCCATTTTTATTTAATAGAATATACTATTTCCCTTTACAAATTGCCGAAGTGTATTTGATTTCTCAGATAACTCCATAAGCAACTCAAATATTTTTATAAACCAGTTATCATTTTCCAATCTTGCAATATCAGCTTTTTCATAAATCTCATTTAACAAATTATATATCTTGCTAAGTTCACTTTTACAAAAATTAGACCTCGTTGTCATTTTTATCTAAACATTATACTAAATGAAAGAATCATATTGCATTGTAGATAAAAGAGTAACTCCTTGCATAGAGCCAAGTGGTTACCAGAAAGATAAAAGAGGAAGAACTCAGTTTTATTGTAAATGTGCAGTTTGTGGAAATAAAAAAGTTAGATACGTAAAGCAAGGAGCAGTTCCTCAAACTGGAAGTGGAGCTAAAAGAAAAACTAAAAAGAAGTCAAAAAACTAATAAGCCCGTCTGAGAAGGCGGGCGGTGATGTCTTTGACACTGTTGTGGGAACAGCTGCAGATGCATTTGTTGAACATGCTTTGCCTTGGATGGGTCGAAAAGCAGTTGAAATGGGAAGGTATGGAACAAGTGAATTAATGAGAAATAAAAAACTACAAAAGAAAGCTGTAAATTATGGTATTAATAAACTAACTCCTTTTATTCAAGATTCTGTTGGAACAGCAATGGATCAACTGTCAACCAAAGTTAGACCTAAAAAGAGATATAAAACTGATAGAAAGGATTTAGACGGTCGAGGTATTACCCCAATGACTGTTGTAAAAAAAGCACCAGATATTGCTATGAAAACAACTCAAGAATTGATTCCATCTTTGAAACCAGTTTTTGATAGATATAAATCTGGTGAAATATTTAAATCCGCTTTTGGTTCTGACCATGGTATTACTTCTAGTAAATTCTGGAGAAGACCCACAGCAGCGGAAGAAAAAAAGATGGGAATAATAAAAAAAGGTAGTAATCCCGAATTATTTTTTAAATTTGAAAACCCATATAGAAGAATGTATAAGTCAACATTTTTCAATAAAAACCCAGAAGCAATATCAGATATGGAATCCATTATTAAAAATAATCCTAATAACTGGGTAGAATTAATAAAAAATAAGTATGGTATTATAATTGATGAATACTTTTGGTATAATAATCCTGTAAAGTATACTCCTCCCAAACTACCTAAAAATAAACTAACAGGAACGGTTGAGATACCTTTCGGTGCAGGAGTTGATATTCACAAATGGATTGGAAAACTCCCAAAACCAAAAGCAGGATGGACTCCGGGAAAGTACAAATATATGGGACCTTATAATCCTCTAGATAAACAATTAAGTTATAATCCTGAAACTGGAGAAGTAACAGAGTGGAAAGTTAAACCTTTTAACAAAGTTGATGAGATAGCTGCTTATCATGATATCTGTTATGATATGGGAAAAAACAAAGGTGATTGTGATAGAGAGATGGTACAATCAATGGATCAGATCCATATGGTGAAATGCCAAAGTGGGGATCAACAGCACGATTCTTGATTAATACAAAGAAAAAACTTGGACTTGGTATTCAAAAAAACGTGAGCCGGCGTTGAGTAGTGATTGGTCTCAACAATTAGCCGACGAACTTCACAAACCAATCACAAGAAACTTTTAAAAGAGATCAGTAATCTCAAACGGTATTGATGAAATCTGGGCTGCTGATTTGGTTGAAATGCAAAAGTTTAGTAAGTGGAACAAGGGGATTAAATATCTTTTAATGGTTATAGATGTATTCAGCAAGTATGGTTGGATAAAGGGTTTGAAAGACAAGAAAACTGAAACGGTTAGTAAAGCATTTGATGACATATTTAAGAGTAAACGTAAACCAAAGATGCTATGGACAGATAAAGGTTCTGAGTTTATCAGTAAGCATTTCAAAGATTTTGCTGAAAAAGAAGGAATTAAACTTTATCACACTGAAAATGAAGAAAAATCTAGTGTTGTTGAGAGATGGAATAAAACAATGAAAAACAGAATGTGGAAGATGTTTACTGTAAATAACATCACTGTTTACTTAGATAAGATAGATAAACTAGTTAATGATTACAATAATACGAGACAGTCTAGTGTGGAAATGACTCCTGTTGAAGCAAGTAAAAAGAAGAACGAGAAAAAAGTTTGGTTTTATTTGTATGGTGATTCTATTTACCTGAAACCTGGTAAACCAAAGTTTCAGATTGGGGATAAAGTTAGAATTTCTAAGTATAAGAGAAAGGTATCTGATAAAGGTTATACACCAAACTGGACAGAGGAGATATTTGTGATTGATAAAATTATTCCAACAAAACCTGTTACATATTCTATTATTGATCTGATGGGAGAACCAATTGAAGGTTCTTTCTACGAGCAAGAGTTACAGAAAGCAAAACAACAGACTTTTAGAATAGAAAAAGTTATCAGACGAGATAACAAGAAAAAAATGGCATTAGTAAAATGGAGTGGGTATCCTGATAAATTTAACTCATGGATAAGTTTTAAGGATTTGGTTGATTTTTAAATATAAATCCTAATTTTAAAAAAAAATTATATAATCTAAATAATAAAATGGTTGATATTTCACTAGTATCAAATTTTTCTAAAAGTAGTAAAAAAATGGATAATGTAATTGATTTCTTATCAAAAATAAAACCTTTCGATAAAGATGAAATTTATAAAATTAGAAATAAGCATCCTTTTCAAGATTTAATAGGATGTTTAAGAGAACAATTAGGAAATGACTATCATGGTGATTTAAAAAAAATTGAAAATAAAGGATGGGTTAGAAAAGAAGGACAAGAATTAGGGGGATTTTATGATTTAGAAAAATATTTTGAAAAATTAGATAATTTTTATAGGTATGGTTTTTGTTTTTATGATGATGATCTTTTATTTGAAAAATATTTATTTGTATATGTAAGAAATGGTTATAGATGGCATATAATTCCTAAATTTAAATTTGAAGATTATGAGGATGAAACAGACTATTTAAAATATATTAATCTTGATGATTTTTATAAATCTGATAAAGAACTATCATTATTAGAACGATGGAAAAGAAAAATTGTTTTTAGACGAAAAAGTTTTAAAGATAAAATTACTCTTTTATTACCATTTGTTTATCATAATTTTGATATGTTCCATAATTTATCTAAAATTGAAAATATACATCCCGCTATACTTTTTTCTTGTTTAGATAGTCAAGGTTATGCACTTTATCTTTATGAAAAAGTATTTCATAATTATTTTGAAGATGATATACCTTATGAAGATGAATTATATAAAAAATATCAATTATATATAGATCCTGGGCTAAATACTGTGCCATAAACAACTCATATTTCTATATAAATTTATATAGAAATAAGTAACAATAAAATAATTATTATATAATTATATGGGCACTTTCATTAATACAAAAATTATCATAAAAACTTTCTTCATAGTTTTATATGTTATTTATTTTTTAATACAAATATTGTATTAAAAAAATGAGTTTTAATTCTCTTCTTATATATCAGATATAACTAATTTTTTTATAAGTTCTTCATCATTGGTCTCATCTGCTTCACTTGCTTCACTGTCTTCATCACTTGATTTTTCAATTGTAAGTAAAGATTCACGCGGTTTCAATTGTTTGATATAACACTCGTAAACTTTGATTTGCAACGAAGTAACTGTTTTTGAAATACATACTCCTTCAATAACCAAAGCCATTTTGACATTACAATATTGATTGATATATTTCAATGGATTAACATCTTTCTTTCCTTTTGTTTAAATAGAGAAAGTATCTTTTTGGATTTCTCTGAATAAATAACTTTCGCATAGAGTACTGGGGCGGCAGAAGTATCTTTTTTTGTTTTCTTTTTTCCTTTTTTATCAACGACCTCAGCCTGTTTGTAATAGAATGGTGAGGACAATGATGAAGCAGCATCAGCTCTATATTCATTTTCAAGAAAATCAGTTGTAATAGAAGTAATATTATTTATTACATCAAAAAATGCTTGTTCTTTTTCATTGGGTTGGCTATCTTTCCCCCAAAGACATACAGGGACAGAGTAACCAACAAGCTTTTTGGTTTCTTGATTTTTCTTTTCACTTACTCCAAAAGAGAATAATGTTGGTGTTTCAATTACAAGAGGACCTTTCTTGTTATTACCATAACTTATTTCAATTGGTATTCTCTTATATTTGATATTGCTGTCTTTCACTTTGAATTATTTTGCATCTGTGAATTTAACATTTTCTGGAGTAACGTTTTCGTAAGCTGTCAACTGCATCTTTTTATACTAAAATATTTATCTTTAAATCATTTTTATTTTTGGAAAAATTTCCTCATAAAAAAAAGCCGATGGTATTTACCATGAGCAAAATTATTCAAAATATAATAATATGTATAATTTATTTTTAAGTCTTATTTTAGTTAAATCTTCATCTAATAAATAATAATTTAAAACATCTTTAAAGTCTAGATCTTTTTTATCTTCTAATAAACTTATATCTTCAGGACCTAATATTCTATTTTTATCATACTTATTTAAACTCAATATTTTTATATAATATTCATCAAAGAAATTGACTTTAGAATTAATAAAATACCAATAAGCATTTAAAGATTTTGACGGTGCTAATGGAAGTATATAGTTTAATTTTTGTTGTAATTCATTTTTATCAAAACCACAAAAAATTTCTTTTAATACTTTAATATATGGATCTAATAGATTTTTAATTTTATCACATATTTTGCCTTTTGTTTTACTTAAATTATTAACTAAAATACAACACAAAACTAGTTCTAAATATAATTCTTCATCATTCATTGATCCATTATAAAGATAATGATAATCAACCAATTCTTTTACTTTATTTTCATTAGTAAATTTTTCGTAAAAAAATAATGCTTTTTTAATATCACAAAAAAGTTCACTTAAAAGTGTTATTTTAATTGGATCATAATTCGAAAATTTTCTACTTTTAAATTCGCCACTAAATAACATAAATATAAAATTATCAACATTTTGTTCAAAAATAAGATTAGGATCAACTAATTCATCTGCTATAAAGTTAAATGATTTGAAAAAGAGCATTTTTATTATATTACTTAGATAATTTTAAGCCAACATTTTTTATTTTTGTATAAAATTTCTTCATAAAAAAAGCCCATGATTTTTGAAACCATGGGCAATCAGAACTCAATTGGGCAAACTCCCAAATTCCACAAACTTTCAGATAGTGAATACAAATTATTATCTTCAGGAGAAATATTTTCTTTATTGATTGTTCCATCAATATCAAGATATTGATGGAACAATCAATATTATGCATATGTTCATAAAACATATGCATAATATTTGGGAAAGCTTCTTGAAATCCATTATCATCCAAGTGATTGATTTTGATTGGACCAATCTGTTCGAGATCCTCAAAAAGATCAGTCAACTTCATCAATAACTTCACATACTCATTCTCATTTTTGCGGAAGTTACTATTTGGAATAGCTTCATTACAGAAAGGACCTTTTGTTATTTCAAATAGCGGTGTTAGTGTTTTATTGAAATGGTTTAACAGGTTGAATATGTTTTTGTTTTGAAAGATCATTGAATTGGCTTTGTAGTTTTTGCTTTGCGCTGATTTGCTGACCATTTTATACAAGTTATTAAATCTTTAAGCCTTTTTTAATAAAAAATCAATTTTATTTTTTCTGCCTCAGAGATAGTTTATAGTAGTTATAATAGGATGATTTGTATCTCTCTCACTTTGTACTTTTCTCCGTCATTTTCCGCGAGCGACCCCGCAGGGGGGGGGGGGGGGCGAGCTATTCAATTGTCAAATTTCCCTAATTTCAACCATAGAAATCATTTAGGGTTATTTGTAAAAACAACAAGAAGTAAACAGGGGAAAATTGAAAATTTAATGACACAATTAACCGGAGGAATTACGTGAAATAATTGGATTTTAAAATTTTTACAAGTTTGGAAAGATTACAAAAAAATTCCCTTATTAATTGTGGCATTGAAATTTGGGTGAAAATGACGGAATAATCGGGAAAATGACGGAGAAAAGTACAAAGTGAGAGAGAGTCAAAGCATCCTATTATAACTACTAAGTATGTCAACGAAATTCCGTAAATGTAAACTAACGTGTTATTGATTTTCTTGGTTTTCACATAACGTCGCCTTAATTCAAACTAAGAAACTATCGCTTCTTCTGCGTTTCTACATTCATGTGGTATTCCAGCACCTTAAACCTTTATACAAACAAATTTAAAGGGACACAGTCAGCTGATGCACATGCGCATTAGATACCATTTATTAGCTGATTTGCATGTCACAAGACACCAGAGGTAGCCAAGGCTCGAAATATGAGCATCGGCGAGCATCGGCATTGTTGCGTAACATTCAAAATATAAGGATTTGTATGGGAAAAAAACCTACAGTCTCTGTAACCTACGAAAATGAAAGGATTTCAATAAAAAACAGCTTACCTTACTTAAAATGTGTGTTACGTCTCTCCTGTGTGGTCCACGGGCCGAATTATGGCCGTTTTATGGGTTTTTGTGTAAACGGTTTCCTCTCTGTAAACCTTTATATATAGAGAAAACCGTTCATATAAAAACCTATAAAACGGCCATAATTCGGCCCGTGGACCACACAGGAGAGACGTAACACACATTTTAAGTAAGGTAAGCTGTTTTTTATTGAAATCCTTTCATTTTCGTAGGTTACAGTTTTCAAAACTGACAAAAGTAGTGTTCAGGTCAGCGCGGTCACATGGCTGACTGTGTCCCTTTAAAAAGGGTTTTTCGTTTTGCAACTCTGGACGCTTGAATTTGATGGCCAGGAAAGCTCATATGTGGGTTAAAAGCATCACCGATTCTGGGAGATTTTGCTATCTAAACATTCACTGCCTCCGGATAAATATTACTTTAATCTTGAGGAGTTCCTCAAGCGAAGAATTCAAGCATTAGTAGGAAGAAACTCAAAAAAAGATGTTTCTGTTGGTTTCCGGCGGCCATATTTGTGCCCCTGAAAGCACAGGTGTCCCAAGCTCAAGTCACGAGTGTGTTATGTAAATAGCCTGCAGTGCAGGCGTATTTTGGGCGGGCGAAAGCTTGTTCATGTTCTTATCGCTACGATGAAGCTGCCATCTTTGATTTTATGACAGAGGAAGATTGGGGAGAGTAGAAATAGCAACCCTTAGGGTAGGTGTGAGGGTGAAAGAAGGAGAAGGGGAGAGGGACATTTAATGACATCTTGGGATTTAATTTTCATGTTGTAAATATAATAAGCTATTGCTGGTTTGCACGTGACTTCACGGCGGCCATGTTGGTAGAATTGTTGGCGGTTTATTGGGTTAAGAACAAGGCATTTCTCTCCTCTGGGAACTAAATTTATTTTTATGTAAATTACTGGAGAAAGAATTATATTCAGTATAGAGCGTTTTCACTCAAGTGGCCAGCATCTATGCAAATATACGGGAACAAAAGAAAGTGTTTACATAATAAAAGCGTTCCACTCCCAAAGGATTGGTTTGGGACACCAACATGGCCGCCGTTTTAATGTTTTGGAATATCAATATGGCCGCCGTTACGTCATGTGAAAACGCTCTTTTGATCAACACACCACCAAAATGACCGCCTTTTCACGTGGTTGTAAGCCAAGAATAGTGTCTTTCCAAAATCAATAACACGTATTGCAACATCTTTTACAATTAAGGAATTTCATTTACGATACATGTCGTTATAATATCGTGCTTTAGTGTATTTTGAACCAAGAAAAACGCCAAACAGGTATGTATGCACTGCAGATTTACGTAAAACGGGCTCATCTTCGGCGTAAAACCTGTGAAACTCACGAGTGACGTAAAACAATGAATATAAAGAAGCCACTGAGAAGCCAACACAATAGAGCCAAGGAAAACAATAGCTAGAAAACAAAGAAAAACTTCTCAAGGTTTTACACCGAGTTAAACCCCAACATGAAAATGAAAATCCCAAAATACTACTAAATGTGCACCTCACACATTTTCCTCACTACTGAAGCAACAAATAACTAAAATGAAAATTTCTTTAAATTCGCAAAAATGAAATTCCTTAAAATGTAAATGAAAATGAAAATTTACTTTCTGTTAGTTAAGGGCAAAAGGTGTAATAGACCAATTCCGATATATTAAAATTCATACATGGCTGCGAGGCTTGGGGGAATAAAAAAAAAGAAATCATCTTGAGGCTCAGTGATGAATAAAACATTTCTTTTGTTTTATTCCCCCAAGCCTCGGAGCCACGTATGAATTTTAATATATCGAAAATGGTCTATTATTGATGAAATTCTCTAAATGTAAACGATGTTGCAATGCGTTGTATTGATTTTTTAGACGCTATAGTCTATCCACAACGTGAAAATACCAATCCCAAACTCCTATTGAACGTCACTTCACACGTTTTCCTCACGAATGAAGCGAAGGATCGACTACTAAAATTTCTTCGCGAAAATGAAATCCCACACATGTTCAATGTCTGTAAATTTATTTTCTGTAATGAAGGGAAGAGGTGTAATACTGATCTAACAGCTAGGCCTGAATGGCCGAATTTATACTAGAGACGTACTAGACGGATAATTTGTTTGAGTATAAATCTGAAGACGAGTTTTGACGAATAATTTGTCTAGATATTTTACGCGGGAAACAGGAAACAATGCGAAAATATAGAAACCAGTCCCTCCCATCTGGAAACTTCGCCAAAAAACCGTCTACGTTCCTTCTAGGTATAAAATTTAGAGACGGGTCATCCGTCTAAGACGACTCATTTACCGTCTGTTACCAGCGTCTTCAAGACGTGCTAACAGACGAATCAGCCTCCAACTGATAATTCGTCTCTGTTATAAATTCGGCCAATGTGAATATTCCTGGCAAAGGAGTTATGATATGACAGTTAAAAAAAAACCACTTGTTTACTTTTTTGTCTTTTTATTATCTCTGCGCAAGTTTCTCCACGTAGTTATGACACCTTCATGCAAACAAGAACTTGCAACTATAAACCTAGAAATATTCTACAGCCAATGCCTGGGGCACATAAGATACTGCACAATTTGAACCTTATTTCCTCTAAATATCAGATGTTTAGTATTTCCCACGATGTGTGTTTTTCTTGTGCTTGGGATTTATCTTTCGGAAAGAACGACGATGGCCAGGGCCTCTTTGTCGGCTGGTTCGGACTTCACTGACTTGTGATGAGCTCGCAGGTTTTGATTCGATCAAGTTCCCCTCAGCATCATAGGACTCCAGCATCGCCGATATAACAACCCTGGTCTCTGCTCTCACCGTCCCCATGGTGTAAAAAACGGTTTGCCGAGAAGGTATTGCCTAAAAAAATAGAAAAGAAAAGATGAAAGAGGTTGGTTTTAGCTACATTAGGTAATGACGATAATATTCATAATCATAAGTACAATAAAATCGTCTAATCTGATTAGCTATGAGTAGGGCCATTTTAGAATTTTTTTGTGCAGTTTAAGCTCCATGCCTAAGTTACGAATGGTGCTCGTGCGCTGTCGAACTTGACTTCAGGGGTTTTTCGTCCTGGCGGATTTCGATGACAACTCGTAGCTGTTGTCCTTTTCTTTACCAGAAAGTCAATCTTTTTCGTTATTGTCTTATAAACCAAGAATGGTTGTCTTTACACTAGGCTGTTAAGTAAGACTTAACAACTGCTAAGTTTTACTTAACCAAAAAATACGTGACCTAAGTAAAATCTCAAGTAACTTTGCTTTGCATCTCATTAAAGTCGGAAAGTTGAAACGATTCAAGAAAGTTTCAAGCGACTTGAAAACCATCCTTAAAACCGACTTAGCGAACTTGTGGTTTCTAAGCTTTGAGAAAGGCGAAGCATGTCAATCAATCTTAATTCATGATGTTGCGTGAGAAAATAGGCTTAAGTAAACCTGAAGTAAAAAGATAGGTTGTGTGTGAAGCTTTCTTTTACTTGAAGAATTTAAAATTAACTTGCCTTGAAATATTTCTTAGCTTATTTAGGCTCTAGTGAAAAGACTACCAATATTCGAGATGTCAAATAAGGCTGTCTTGGACGGATTAAAATAGTCACTTCAACTTTGGAAGTTTGAAAATATTGCTAGTTATTCCCAATTAAAGTGACTCAGAACAGTTTCCAGCACTTATCTTTTAATGGGTAAATACCACCACTAAACAATTAGTCGCCTCAGCTCAGGCGACTAATTGTTTTAGTACAATTACATTGATGATTATTCGACAAAATAAAATTTTTGGTCAATTTCAGACTCCGAAACATCAACAAATCTGGCTGCCATTTTGAAAACTGCTAGCCTTCAATGTTATAATCACCGCGCGGTGATTATAGCGCGATAAAGCGAAGCTCCTAGCCAGTCACAGTGCTCTATTTTCGATAATCATCAATGTAATTGTACTAATTTTTATTAGTTGCCAGTACAAAAATGGCAACAAACAAATGCCATTGGTAAATAAGTTATGGTAACTTTCTCTACAGGTTACCATAGCAACAATATAACCTGTTAAAACACCCTAGACTTTGAATGATTATAATTCAGAAATGAGCTTGGTGACCCCCATTTTTTTATTTAATAATTTGTGATCAGCAAGTTAAAACACAAGTACTTTTTGCCTAGTTTAACAAAAATTCGTGGGAACAGATTGAGAGCTACTTTATAAGCTTTAATGAGAAGTGGTTTTTCAAAGTTTTTCAAAGCCTTTCCGCTTTTGAACTTTCCTATGGCCCGATTGTAGCTGATTGTGCTGTATAAGAAAATCGCTTCATAACTGGTCCCTACGGAGGTAATTGAATTATTTTCCCTAGGAATAACTAAAAAAACTACTTAATTATATGGTGAAGCCCAGGAGGTGACTCGTATCTACCCTCTGAAAAATACCTCAATATACTGACAATAATGAAACGAAAATAAAGGATCTGTGGGATAAAGGCATTAATCTTGCTTCAAAATCTCGACGCTGATATAGTAGGAAGCAATTTTCTATTTACTTCAGTTTCGTTTTTTTTTTTTTTTTTTTTTTTTACACTGTCTAATCACACTTTGTAGAAGATCTTGTTATCTTTCTTGTTTCGCATCGCTTTCGGCGACGTTACTTTTAATAGGCCATTTCCGAGTTCCCCCGGGCCTCTGTATCAAAACGAAGTTAGCTGCTCAACCTTTGGATCACACACCGTTTCTGGGAACCGAGTCATTTTTTCGTTCCCAGAAACTGTGAGTGATCCCAAGACTCGAATTTTCTTGCCGTACTTCAACACTCGACGAGGACTACTCGATTTTCACTGCATGACTCGACGAGGATTACTCTATGAAACACGGTGACTCGCCGAGGATGACTCGACGAGGGTGACTAACGAGGATGACTCAACGAGGGTGACTCGACGAGGGAATGACTCAACGAGGGTGACTCGACGAGGGAATGACTCGAGAAGGCGACTAGGCGAGGATCACTCGACGAGAATACTCTTATTCGGCGTTTGGGTTATTTTTCTCATCAATCCGTTGTTCTTATTATTGTAGGCACATTTCATTTCATTTAGTATAATTATATTGTCAGCCTTCCTGCCTGCCAAATTTGTAACCTTAAGGGCCCAGTTGTTCGAAGGCCGATTAGCGCTTAACCCGGGTTTATCTTTCTTGTGTTCAAAAGCATTTTCTCGGATAATTTTCTCTGTTATATTTGGAACTTTCAATCATCAACATGTAGACAAAAAGAAATAAAACTGAAATACTTCTTAAGCCTTCAAATCTGAATTCAGATCTCGCCCTGAATGATAATGTCGATAATGGGAAGATTATCATTCAGAAAATACCTGCATGCAAGAATCTAGTGGTTTAAGAACTTTCTGGCGGAAATTTGCCATCCTAATCAATGCTCATAAATAATTATACTGAATATATAACAACCTTTTTAGCCCAAAAAACGAAAGAAATCAAGCAGGTTCTTAAAAAAGGTGTTTGAAGTTTGCAAATTAATAAGACAAGAAAATACTGTACCAAACTGTACCACTGTGAGTCTTTTAATTCCATGAGAACAAAACCAGGGTTATAAAAACTGCAGATTGTAAATAATAGTCTTCATGGACCTTGCTGAAAGGCACCAAACTCAAGTTCCTTCAGATATGACTACCCCAAAATAGACCTTTCCTGCCAGACTTCTTACACGCAGATTTGTACTGTAACTGATATGATTTTCTATCAAAGCTTATACATTTGTTTAAAATAGTATTTAAAAATCCACATACCATAATGATTAGTGTAATTATTGTAACAAGGCTGTGCTCCAGTTTATATTGAAGGGATACCCAGAGCTCTGAACCTGTGAAGTCCAGAGTGATTTCCCCATTGTTCAAGAGTAAAAAGAGGGTGCCAGGGGCTTTTGGGTACTGCTAGAGCACAGCCCTGAATATTTATATAATATGGAAAGAAACTACTCAACTTCCTCAATTTTTTTTCTTTTATTTACAATTGTCTTTTTCTTTTTTTTTTTGACAATTTATCCTTAATACTTTAACGAGCAACATGGGAGCAATTGTGAGGCAAAACTAACAGTCCAGCACTAAGCATATCAGATAGGTTCACATGGAGTATTTAGTCATGAATAATATTTACTGTAGTCAACAATTTACTTTTGATTAATAATAAGGGGGGGGGGGGGAGAGGAGAGCAATTTATAGTGGGAGGGTTAGTTGAAATGCCGGGGGGGAGGGGCAGGGGGTAGGCAGAGGATTTACAGTAACAAAAGCTAATTTTTCATTTCTTTTTTATGTTTTATGTTCTGCTGGCCTCTGCTCTGCTCCTGCTCTGTTGTGTTCTGCTCTGTAAGAGAAAAAAAAAAAAGATACACGTAGCTGCTTGTTGTGTTGTGTTCTTTACTATATTACAACCACAACTTTTTTTCCTGAAGTATTCATGTAGCTCAACCAATCCCCCTCCCCCTCTTTTACACTTCTTGTTCAGAGGAGAAGGGGAGACTGACTTCTATATTTTTTGTGGGTCAATACTACCCCTCTTTTCGGTTTTTCCAATGATAATTTTACAATTGTATTAAATGAATGTGTTCCCTGTGTTAAATAATTTTTCCATTCATTTTATTGATGACTCGAGTATATTTTTCCATGGCTATTGAAGCTTCAATTGCTCATGTCTTGTGCGACAAGTTTGAAGGCCATGAATTCTGAATACCTTGTTTTCTTCTTGTTCTTTTTCTTTAACTTCCCCCTATGTTGAGAGTTATTTCACTTCTTGGAAGTTCCCTACGCTTGCTATATGTCTAATTATCTATAACATGCTGTAAATTGAAAACTGACTTTTCAACGCACCTTTAGACATTACTTTTAAAATTCAACTCCTTGAATGCTTCCTGCACACACCTGAAAGGAAGAAAAAAAAAAGGTGGAAGTATGTCTTTCTAGAAAGACATACTCCCACCACCACAACAAGTGCTCATGGAAAGAATCCTACAAGAAGTTTTTTTATTTCCTTAAATTTGCTTTCCTCTGTGAAACTTTCTTTTTCATTATTCCCATTTCTATTTATTCCTCCTATAATCTCTCTTAGCAAATGGTCCAGTTTTATTCACTCATGCATTTTTGGAAGAGCACGATTAGTATCCTCTGCGAGTCAAGGCCCAGAATCCTCAGCGAGCCAAAGACTAGAATCCTCAGCGAGTCAGAATCCAGAATCCTCAGCGAGTCAAAGCCCAGTTCCAAAAAACCAGACTCATTCTCAGCGAGCCATCCAGATTCATTCTCAGCGAGTCAACTAGACTTATCCTCAGCGAGCCATCCAAACCTATTCTCAGCGAGCCAACCAATCATGTCCTTGGCCAGTCAAGACCCAGAATCCTCAGCGAGTCAAAGCCAGGCTTATTCTCAGCGAGCCATCAGGACCTATTCTCAGCGAGCCATCTGAACCTATTCTCAGCGAGCCATCCAAACCCATTCTCAGCGAGTCATCATGAGCTATCATTGCCTGCCAATCAGACCTTTTTCTAACCAATTGTCATTTTTTGTTGATTATCGATAGATTGTTCCTTTTTTGAAAGTATCCTAAGGTTGTCCAGGAATGCTATTGAATAGTAAACAGTGTCATAAAAATGTTAATGAACAGTGCTTGCACTTTAATGTATGTCAGTTGTCCCTATTGACTTTCAAGATGGTGTTAATTACCTTGATGTTGGCGTTAATGAAAGTATATTTTTCTCTTTTGTATGCCCAATGACCCGTATGAATGCCCAAAAGTGTTATTGAATGTTGATTAAAATGCAAAAATCGTTATTGAATCTGATTTATGCGCAAATGTTCGCTTTTTCGCGCCAATGAATGTATCTTCGCGCTATTGGTCGCGGTTTTACGCAAATGATTGCGTATTTCCTCGTAATGAACAGCAAAAGGTGTAATATATGCTGTACAGGATATATGTATCGGCAAATACCGAAAATCGATCATAAACTAGTTCTACTGGTAAGTTCTATTCTGACTGACCTGACTCTATCTTCTCTTGTGGAATAGACCTTGTCACGGTTTTCGATGCCATCTTGACGAGTAGGCAAACGCGTGAGAAATTACAGTGTTTATATGAGAATTTAATGTCCAATAATTTCCGTAAAACGGCTGTTGTGAAAAAAAATATGAATTGTAAACTAAAGCTTCACTCCTATAAAGGATTCTAGTGAAAAAAAAAATTGAGGGCGTTACATGCGATAGAAGTCCTAGAACCACTTTTCTTTTAAATTTTCTATACATTTCTTGGTAAGCAAGTCCCTGGAAAATTACAGACAAATATATGGAAAATCTAAAGCAAGCCTATAAGTTTAAGCACAGGTACGTCCCCAATTTGTTTTAGTACAATCCATTGCTTTGAAGCTTTAGCTTACAGTGACACGGTCTATTTTAAAAAAGCAACAACAACAATGTAATATACCTTTTGCTTATTCCATTTTACCTCGATATTTTAAAAAAACTTCACTAGACGTTTGAAAAATAAAATCAAGTTGTAATTAAGAAAGCTTGAATCGCAAAAATTTAGTGACCTTTTTCATAGTTGCCTATTGAAATCGAGAAAATTAAACCCCGCGAAATACTGTCTTGCCAAAATCGCAGAAATTTAAAATTAAGTATGAGTACCAACAAGAAACCAACATTATCATTGGTCGAATGATTTAGCGGTTCAACAACGAGATAAAACAGAGACGTTAGTCACTTCCTATATGACGTACCTTTCACAAAAAGACACGTCGTATTCACGCGGGCTCAAGTCTTCTTCCGAAAAAGCCTTGGACGTTCGTCGTCTCGGTTCGTCCACGTTCGCACGCTTGAAATTTGTGATCGAAAATGTCGGGCAGAGAAGGTAAGGTGCATAACACGCTTCTCCACTGAAAGCCTGAAGCGAGTTGGCACTATTGTTTGTAAATTTATGCTTTCCATAGGTGGCAACAAGAAGCCATTGAAACAAGCCAAGAAAGAAAAGAAGGAGATGGATGAGGTGAAAATTTTATGTGTTTTGATTAATTTGAAGCTTAAGCTTATAAGCTTCAAAGCTCAAATCGAGCTAAATCGCTTTGATTGCTTTGATATCAACCAAGGTTATAACATTCAGTGATTATAATACAAGATCTGCGGATATCCTCCAAGACTTGAGATGGGATACCCTTGAGCAAAGACGCTCTAAAGAGTTCGCAATAAGTGTTTTTAAATCTCTAAATAACCTTTACCCTGAGGGTTCATTCCTATAACGTGCGAGGTGCCTCGAACAACATTTTTATACCAAGGCCCTGTACTGAAGCTGCTAAGAGGGCCTTTAGCTATAGGGGAGCAGTCATGTGGAATGGCCTAGAAAATGTGTTTAAAGACGAGATAAATCTCAACTCTTTCAAGTCTGCCCTGTCTTTGTCTTGAACCCGGGATTGCCTTGAGGGAGTTGAGATAGAATTTTATTTTATTTTATTTTAGTTATTTAGTGTACCTTTAAGGTTGATTGATTTTATGTACTTAATTATAGGATAGATTGTATTAATATCTAGATATATTTTAGCAATTATGTAGTTTTCTCTGAAAATTTTGTGATGTAAATGGCTCACTGGAAGAGCATTTTTAATGAAGTGATACTGTTAATAAAGCTTTTATTGATTAATTGATTGAAGGTTTAGAACCTGCAAGATATCATAGAATTCCTGGCATAACGTAACACTGTTTCATTTTGCATTACCCAGTGGCTATTTGTATGGGAGCCGTACACAGAAGTGTATTAATTTTGTTATTCATACGGGATCAAGTCTCTTCTTGAAATTTATATGAAATTTCTAAGTCTCTTAAAATTTCTGGTCATTAAATTTCCATGAAAGTGTAAGTCTCTTCAACCATCGTTCAATTTTTAATGGAAGAAAATTCAGTGGCAAATTCTAAAAGGAAAAAATATTCGATATGGTACGTTTGAGAACCGATCCCGGGGCGTTACTACAGTGTTGTCCATATCAGGCGGTAACCGGTAAAATTTACTGCCTGAAGCAACACTTCTTACCACCTTCAACCACTTTTTTACCAAAATGAAATAAATTTTTTTAAAAAAAATATGCAAGTTGTGATCCGATCCGATCCTCACAACAAAATGAATGAATATATGGAAAAGTATAACTACCTAAATACCAAAGGTACAGCCCAAAAATGATGCACGTGCAAGAACTTCTTGCATCCGCAAGCTGGCAACTTCGTGCGCTTTTTGCACGGTAGCCTCCCATGCAGACGTTCTTAGGGGTTCGTCACGCATTCTATTTGCAGGGCGCTTGCCCTTGAATCCAGCAAGACGCAAGAACTCCTTTTGCGGTTGTAAATTTAAGCACAAGAATTTCTTTGCTGTGGGATTTACGAATCGTAGCACAACAACTTCTTTCAGTGAGGTAAAATTTATCAATCCATAGATGCCAGCCGAAACAGTGCATAGAAGTCTTCAAAACCAAGGTACATATTTTTACAGAGTAAAACCACAGGAATTGTTTTCCTTCAGCCATTTTTACTTTTGTAGATATATTTCATTGAAAAGTTTGCAGACAAAATTATTCAACAGGTCAGATCAAGGTCAAGCGTGGCTTTTATGCTCAGCGTTTTAATCGTTTATATTATCATTTGGCGTTTTTTTCATTTGCATCGTTTCTATCCTTTTCTAGTGATTTCTATCGTTTCTGACAGTTTTCATTTGTTTCACTTCTTTCAGTAGCTGTTTGAAGGAGTTTCACAAATGATCATCGCGTCATTTTGCGAGATGGCCGCAGACATGTGAAAATTTATTATGACAGTAAAATAGCTGTGCCACTTTCTGTATTTGTCAGTGGATCACTAATCTATACTTTAGGCACATAGTTTTGAACATTCAAACCCTAAAACTGTTTCGTTCTTGCTGGTTTACAATGGCAGGGATGTATAGATAACAAGTGTAAACAAAAAAGGTAAACTAAAAATACTTTCATGTATTTTTTAAATGCACACTGCAGCTCATTTTTGCTAAATAAGGATCAGCGACTAAAAATTGAAACGGTATGTATAAAATCATCTTGAGTAAAGGTAACCTTTTAAGTGAGGAAATGTGTACAATTTCGATAAAAAAAGTAGCACTTCAGAAAATAAGGAACGATCATAGTATGTTTCGCAAAAGAGCTGTGTAATTTTAGACCGCACATGCAACTGTGTCAAGTTAAAGCGCTGTTGGAAAAAAAATCATACTAAAGTAACGTAAGGAATATTTACACTAAAGGCTCTTTCAAATTACTGGAATAAAGTAATAAATAATTGCATGTTTTCTTTGGAATCGTGAAATTCAACGCCTTTGGTATTGTACTGTGAAATGATCCAAATGATCGAAATGTTCATACTACAGATTGTTTTGTTAAAGAAACGCCTCACACGCTTTATCTAACTTGGAAAAGCTGAACGATGGAAGTGTTCACTTTGCAGAAAAAGCAGAGAAAGCTGTTCGCTTTCTCAGGCAACTTTTTACGTGTGTCCTTACATGATTACCTTTTGCTGCCACAGAGTGAATTAGTATCAATGCTATAAAATGATGTTGTAATAAAAAGGCAACAAACACCACAAACTTCTTTCAGGTTAACACTTATAAAGAACTTTATGCGCCTTCTTAAGGCTTGCGGTAATTTTCTAGCTTCTTGCGGTGAAGATTTTTGACTTCTTTGGTTTCAAAGTTCTTGTGGTTAAACCTCAAAGGGTCTGCAAAAATACAGCACTTTCGCTTCCTGCGGTGGCTTGCGCATTCTTGCGGTGCAGCAACTTCTTACGCAACTTTCTGCACATGCATTATTTTTGGACTGTAATGTATATACAGCTTTCCTTTTTAGGGACATGCATTTTGGAAACAGAACATTAAAGACATGGTAAAATTATTAGAATCAAACATTTTAATTTGTCGTCTAAAGATAACACGACAGCAGATTTGCGTAAAATAGGTCTTAAAATATGGGAATAAAAGATTTCCCAGTGAGGGCAGGTCCATGTCCCTCACTCCACTGCTGCCCCCCCCCCTTCAGAGAAAAGGATTTATTTTTTTAGTTTGCCGTCCATGAATGGTTCCTTACCTGCTGAGCTAAAGTTTAGGGAGAACACTGGGTGTAGAATCTGTAGTTCGTAGCCTAACCAGTCTACCACGGAATATTCGCTGCTAGGTAGGGTTTGATTTTCATTCATATAGCAACAACCATTCGAGTCAGTGCTTAACCCTAATCAGTATGGTCAGTGCTTAGCCCTAATCACTATTTCATTGCTTAACCCTAATCAGTTTAGTCAGAATCCCGTATGAATAGGAAATACAAGTTGATGTACGGTCCCGTATGAATAGCCACTAGGTTCTCATTAAGCCTGATTTAAGCTTACATTTGCACATCAAGGCTTGTAATGTACAGGAGATCGATCTTTTTGATAAACAGTCGTTTCTATACAAGTCATTTCGATACAAATTTAAGCAGTGAAATTGCACAACATTTTCAGTAACTTAAAGTATAGTTAGCGTGTGAACAAGACAAACGTATGGGTAAATATTCCTCGTTCTTTAAGGCCCAGTTCAAACGTCGAACTTTACATGTGCCGAACCTAATACCTGTTTAGGTCGACCCAAACTATGAAGTTCAACTGTTGATTCAGACAATCGAACTTTACATGTGCCGAACCTAATTCATGGCGAGAAGAAATATCATTCTTACTGCATGCTTAAAATAGGGAGATAAACTGAAAAAAGTAAAATTTACCAAGCCTGGAAATTCTTGTTTTGATTTTAGTGTGGTTTGTGCTCTGTTATGGCAAGGAGACCGTTGAGGAGATAGTGATCGTGATATTTGGACAAAATAAAGTAACGCAATAAATTTTAAATTACATTACGATTTCTTTGTGAACATAAAGAAAAGCAACTTTTTAGAAGACCGTTTTGAGCTCTAAAAATGTACAATGTGAATGCTGGTAACTAGACCGTAACCGTCGTTATGCTTCTGCGAGTTCTGTCAGAAAAGGTTCGAAAACCCACTAAATAGCCATTATCAGAAGCGCGGTTATATTAAAAAATACGGAAGTAAAGAATGATCATCGCAGTAAATTTTCCAATTTAAGCAATTGGAAAGAAGAAGCCTGAAAAAAAAATCAGGGCTTCAACGGGATTCGAACCCATGACCTCCGCATTGCTGGTGCGTTGGTCTACCAACTGAGCTATGAAGCCACACATTGGGAGCGAGGTAAATTTATTGAGCTCATGTCTCCCGTGAGGAGTGAAATGATGTGAAGTATATCTACAACCGCAGTTCAAATATGAATTATTTCATAAATTATACTTCATATCATTAAAAAATACGTTAACATAATTTATGCATTAGGTTTAGCACATGTGAAGTTCGACGTTTGATCGAATTTGATCTTTTGCCATTCTATTCGACTAGCTCAGTCGAATAGAACAGCAGAGTAGACCCAAATACAAAAGTGCCGTTCCTAATTGATTCAAACGTCGAACTTTACATGTGCCGAACCTAATAATTAGGTTCGGCACATGTAAAGTTCGACGTTTGAACCAGGCCTAATACAAGTTCGTGAAAATGTTTACACCTCGACTGGATCAACTTGTATTGAAACGACCTGTAACCCGGGTGTACGTATTTATAGACATTCACATGGACCCAACGCAAGATAAATGAACTTTATGTGCCAGTTACTTTATACACCAAAGTTTTCTTCTAGCTTTTGCGCCAGAGCCTAAATGAAGTAAGGAATAGTAACAGTTTTAAAATATTCTCCTGTGATGTCTTAGACCTTTCTCCTGCTACTAGAATTCTTAGTGAAAACCCTGAGTGCTAGGGTCACCTTATTGCCAAGGTAACCCTACCTGCCTTGTAAATTCTCTGCCAGTGATAACGTTCCTACCTGGGACAAATAACTCCGTCATGTGGGATCAGTGGTCTAGAAATTTGAGTGAATGCTGTGGGAGATACAGTCAACTATCTCTTAACCCTTTAAACCCTAAGATCAAATTTGAATTCTCATTTGTTGCCCCTATCATGTCCTACAGAAGTAGTGGGGAGAAGTTGATAAAATATCAAGCAAATTCATCTTGCGTGATCACAAAGCATTGATATTACAAGGAGAAATTTGATGCTGATCACTCTTAGGGCTTAAAGGGTTAATGGATACTTATTTAAGATGAACACCTCTCTAAGATGGGCCCGTGGTGTTGGTCCCTACCGTTATTTAGTCATTTTACATATACTGTAACTGTAATAAGTTTTTAAATATTTTTTGATTGTTCTTGTACTGTTTCTATTTTTAATCGAGTCTTTTACTTTTTTATCATGTTTTGTTTTTAACTAATTGAACTTAATTATAGTATATGCAGGGCCGGGCCCCAGTTAAGAGCACCTTTTGGTGAAGTGGGCAAGTGAGTTTTGCTCCAGCTTGCAGAGTGCATACATTACTGGTACTCTTTTGGAGCAGTGAATGTTTGCTTGTAATGAATGATTCATCACACAATGAGAAAATAATTCCACTTCTCTGTTACAATGTGCCAGTTTTAGCTGTTATATTGTACAAGTTAAACAAACACATAATTATACATTGCGATTAGGTTCAACTTTAAACTTACTGGTGTCACAGAACCTTGACTCCCTATAAGTCAGATACCTCTCCAAGGCAGACAGTCCGGGATGGCCCAAAAGGTGTCCATCTTAGAGAGAGTTACGTGTGTTGTTTGTTGTGGTTTGTGCATAAAAGGTTAAAGTTTATTGTTTGTCTTGCGGTAGTCACTAAATTATAGAGCGTTTTCACACTCACGTGACCAAATTTCTATATCGTCATGGTAACCGACTTCATCCGCCATGTTGGTGTTCCACTGATAACCAGTGGGTATCGTGACAGCAACATTTGGAGCAGATTTTACAGTTTTGAGAAGACGTTAGTGTAGTATTTATATTGTTTTTATCATAGTGTTTTCAGCCGCATACTTGCAGGTCTCCTTGCAGGCCACTTCCGAGTTCCAAAAACCCTCACTTTCAAAATGAGGCTAGGTGCACAACCTTTCATGTGAAAATGAGTTTTATTTGCATGAGAATGAAAAATGATTTGCATATCAAAGGCTAAGTACCTACCCTCATTTTGAAACAGAGGCCCAGGGGATCGTGGAAACGGCCTATTTACTGAGTGGGACTATTAGTACCCCCCCCCCCCCTGGTTGTTAGTGATTGGTGTATCACAAATCACAAGGAGATTGCCAAAAATGCACCAACCATGAGTGAAGTTTGTGATACACCAGTTGTTATTATGGCAACTAACTTGTCTCAGTTACATCCAACATTCTTTTGTGTGAGTGAAGATTCATTTTCCATAGGTTATTGTTTGTTTGCATGTTTAAAATATCAAAACTGTTATTAACTGTAATTATTCAGAAACAAAGTGTTTGTTTGATTAATTTGGAATCTTATTGGCATCATTTTATGTTTGTCTCTTTGTAAAACTCCTTATTGTCCTTAATTTTTGTTGTTAATGAAAATTTATTTCTTATTGTAGAAGGTAGATTGTGTAATCTACTGTTTAGAAAATTATTTATGTATGCATAACTAATGAAAAGTATTTGGTGTTGACTTCTTTGTCTAGGATGATGTTGCACTCAAGCAAAAGTCAAAGGATGAGAAAAACGCTGTGGAACAAGCAAAGGAGAAAGGTGGAAAGAAAGGACCAATGGGTAGGTCCATTTAGTAATTACGCATTTTTCTGTTTTTTAGTACATGCAGGGCTTGAAAAAAACTTGATTTCTTTCATGTCCGTTGGACAAGCAGCTCTCACATTTTGCTTGCCTGGGGTAACTACTTGCTTTTTCTAGTTTAGTAATGGTGTTGCAGGATGCTTGCCTGGTTCCTTGCCCAGTGGGCAAGTGTACTTCAAAAGTTACTTTCCCAGCAAGAGAATCTATGTATCCCAGACTACTAGACTTGCTACAAGTCGACCTCAGATACGGTCTTAAAAGTGAGCAAAGTGAGCTTCAGTGCATGAGGTCACACAGCGACTGAGCAAGCCATGAAGTCTTGAGGTCGACTTGTTTCACTTGAATGGATTTGAATCATATTATAAATTCACTTGGGAAAAAAAGGATAGACATATGTGACCCTCCAAGCGAAAAGGGGTCTTAACTCAAAGCGTTTCAAAGGCGTTTAGGTTTCAAACGCTAGGCGTTTAAAATGCAACGAAACGCGTTTGCATGTGTTTCAAACGCCAGACCTTTTGTAGATCTGTCAACAGTTAAAATTATTTCAGTTACAAACATAATTATTCCACAAAAGTCAGGAATGGTTATCCGATTATGGTTTTTGAAAACAAAAATGGTAGCTTTAAAATCGTGAAACAGTGAAGTTGAGACCGAAATCAAAATAAAAATAAAACAAATCAACTTAATAATACAACTCTGCAATAAAGCAAAAAATATTCCTGTTGTTTGATGTGAAATCGGGATACATCAGCTGTACATAGCGCAAACAGTGTAAGAACCGTAAGAAACACGTTTCCCACATTAGTCATGAGATTACTTCTCTGTGTTGATGCAGACTTAAAACAACATCTGACAATTCAACCTGAAAAACATTTGTGACCTTATATCGTATACTTATCTCACCTTTTTGTTCCAAAAGAGCTCAAGAAATTCTGTTTCTGTGAAGGTTGAATCCAACCGTAAATGATCCATGTTGGCGTGTGAGTCGCAATTGTTAACGTTATTCTTACATTGTGTTTTCGTTTTTAGTTTGGTGTGGGTTTTCTATGTAAAAAACAAATGGGTTTACTGGCTTCAGTACACTCACACAATCAAACTTTGCAATCTGCTCTGAGCGATTTTTATCGAACTACCAAAACAACGGTCACCATTCTATTGTAACACAACACCTCTCTCTTCCTCACCCGAGTTATCAGTTCTCTTAAAAGCAAAGTTGGACCTCTAGTTTCTTGTCGTCGCGCGAACTATAAGAGCTTATTCGCATCAATGTCTGTAAACGATAAAGTCACAGTTCGCTGGTTGACAGAAGATGGTTGGAAAGGCATCGAACAGTTGTTTAAACGACGATATTTGTTGCACGCTTTTCCGTTTTAGTCTGCAATTCTTCATGCCCATATATGGACGTAAAATGTAAAACCACAAATTACATAACTAACTTAACCAGGGTACGCGTGACTAAAGTCGCGACAGCAGCGCAAAAATTCATCACAAATACTTGGTGGAGATTCATTTTCAAAGGCGTTATCTTTTTAAATTTGTAAAACTATCAACCGATAGCAAAGGCAAGAACAAGCTCGCGGGGAAGCCAGCGACGATCCCTGTTTGGTTATGAGGCTTTGAGAAACATATCTATTCATCTGCAAAGAGAATTGCTCGTGTAAAGTAATAATAATGGAACACTATACTCTTCGATCATGCAAAATGTGAAGCTAGTGATATTCGTGGCTTTTGGTTTTGCTGTTCAGTTTTGGCGGCCGTGGCGGCCTTTCATAGTTTCTCGCACGTGTCTTTGTTGAAAGCAGTACAAAGCACCCTTCCGACAAAAGAGCGCCACCATGTTAAGAAGGTAACAATTTTGCGAATACATAAGGTTTCACGCTGTACGTTAGCACTACCGAGACTTTTAGCGACGGTCACTGTGTAAAATAGAACAATACTAAGTAAAACAAATGCACTTAGACTCATCAAAGTAGTTTCTGTTTGATATCACGGAGATATTGGCATGTATTTTCGATGATCTTAAATTCGAGTTGAAATAAAGTTTAATTTATTGCATTGCATCACCCGCATTCTGCAAACACACTGAATGAATTCCGTGTGGACCTCGAATTCAGTAATTATACGCATGTTAATCCAGCGTTTCAAACGCCATAAACACCGTTTGCCCCGTTTGAAACCCTAAGCGTTTCAAAATGTTTGAAACCCGTTTATTTTTGTTTTAAACGCTGCGTTTAAAGCGTTTATTCAAAATTACGTTAAGACCCCTTTTCGCTTGGAGGGTCACATATGCTATGTTGGGAGGGGCCTGAAGTATCACTCTCTGTCCTATTGGTCAATATTGTCATGACGTCACTGGTAAAATTTTTGACGGGTGGATTTCGTGCCAAACAGGTATGAAAAGTCCTTTAAATTGGCCAACCAGGAAAATAACCAACCAGGAAGAAAAGTAAAGGACTTTTAGAAAGTCTACCCAGACTACCAGACTGGACTATTTTTTAGCCCCGACAAGTTCTTAATCTTACACTGATCCTGTTCTTTTCTTTTTCAAACTGACCCCCCAATTCATCTTAACTTTTAGAAATGATCCCCCATAAAATAATAATTTATTAGGTATTGTGAAAATGACCCCCCACCCGATTACTGTGGAAACTATGAATATTGTAGCTACAAGTCGTGCCATGCCAAAGTTTACCAAATACTTTATCTCTAGTTGTGTTTATAATTTGCGTGTTTAATATTTAGGGATGTCAAATTCAATTTCAATTGACTTTCATTACTGCTTTGTACTACTTTCATGAACTGGCCCCCCAGGGAATCTTCCCTTAACTGAGAATGACCCCCCCCTAAAATTCTCACCCCCCTCACAGGTAAGGTAAGGTAAGGTAAGGTAATTTATTTTACGTCAAAAACACGGGGAGTGGTTGCCCAAGTCTCCTGAGCCAGGGGCTCATGATAGAAGTGTTTGACATACATGTTAAAAGAAAGAGAGAAAAAAAAAAAAAAAAAAAGATTTAAAAACTATATATTAAAAAATACAAATATTATCATACCATTGAATATCCTAAAAATATGCGTTAAAAATACAATATTAAAAAACGATAAAAATACAACATGCCTATAAAGGAATCATTTGAGACAAGAACTGCATTGGCAGCCACCAAAGTTTGTTGTATTAAGATGATTGATAAAAGCTGGAACGTTTGCTGCATTTTTTGCTGCTGGCGGTAACTGATTCCAAATTCTAGAGATGATATAAGAATACGAGCCGTGGAAGAATCTGCTATTATAAGGGCGTTGTTCTACGTTTAGCCCGCTGCTTCTAAGATTGTATGGCGTGACCCGGGGCTTGAATAAGTTGGTGATATAACGTGGGCCATTTTCTTTAAAACACTTAAAAAATATTATCAGAGATTGTTCAATACGTCTATGTTCTAGCGTTCTCATGCCCAGCAGTTTGAGTAATGACTCATAATTAGAAATTTTCCCCGTGTTCATTACTGTACGTAGACCGTAGTAGTTAGCGTCTTCCATTTTTTTGTTGAGCGTTTTACCTATACCAATCAGTAAAGAATTACAATACTCAAAATGCGGTATTATGAAGCTCCTGTATAAAAGTAATAAAGTGTCTATGGGTACTAAGCGCTTAAGGCGACGAAGTGCGGCAATCTTAGCGTATACTCTTTTCAGCATTACATTTGTGTGTTCTTTGAAAGATAACTCATTGTCCAGACATACTCCAAGGATCTTTAAGTGTTCTTTGATATCGATTAAGGTGCCATCAAACTGCAAATCGTAATTGTATGTTGAATTCCCAAGAATCATTGCTTGTGTCTTGTCCCCGTTGGCTTGAAGATAGTTGTAGTTAAGCCAGGTAGATACTTTTTCCAAGTCTTGATTTAAGACGTGTTGAAGCACAAGAGGACTTTCGTCCGCCATATATTCGGTTGTATCATCCGCGTAGAGGCGGAGGGAGGAGACGGAAACAGATTCGTTTATGTCGTTCATAAAGATGTTAAACAGTAAGGGGCTAAGGAGACTTCCCTGCGGGACGCCGCACTGTAAAAGTGACCAGCTAGAGCGCGTATTATTGCATATTACCCTTTGTTTACGGTCGTGCAAAAATGATCTTAAAAGTTGTAGGGCTGGTTCTTGCAAGCCATACGCTTTTAACTTTGCTAGCAGCAGATTGTGGCAAATGCAGTCGAAGGCCTTGGAGAGATCGATAGCAACTACACCCACTTCTTTTTTTTCATCAAGTGCGCGTCTCCAATCATCTGTTAATTTGATCAACGCTGTAGCGCAGGAGTGTCCCTTAAGAAAACTCGACATGTTGGGCGAAAAAATTGGTGCAAAGGAGGCGTACATCTGGTCAAACAGCACTTTCTCAAATAGTTTGGAGATTGCAGAGATAACGCTGACTGGTCGGTAATTGTTTTTATCGGTCACATCGCCCTTCTTATGAATGGGGGTGACATTACTCATTCTCCATTCTGTGGGCAGAGTACTCGTGCGAATACAGTAATTAAACAAAGACGTTAACGGAGTGGCCACGGCTATAGCGGAAAGTTTAACAATCTTTGGAGAGAAACCGTCGGGGCCAGTGGATTTCTTGGCATTCATTTTTAATACGTAGTTGGTTACGGTTTCTTTGTTGATTTCCTTAAAAGCAAAGTCAAGGTTGTATGATTTGCTTTTAATTGCTGCTATGCTAGGATGGTCGCCGAAATTCTCTTCCGTTAAGCTCAAGGCTGAGTCCTGTATTCTTGGATTTACGAAGAAGTCGTTAAATACGTTGCTGGGATTGGATACGAGTTTCCCATCATCCAGAAGATGAATGTTAGCTGTGCCATCAGTATTAGATTTGTTGTTCGGAAGAAGAGGTTTCATCTTTTTCCAGAATAAACCAGCAGATGATGTTCCTGAGGCTGCCTCGGCGCAGAAATTTTTGACTGCGCTTCTCTTTAGACCTGTAACTCTGTTCCGTTGTTCTTTGTACTTACACCAGTTTGAGTCTGTTGGTGCGCGACGGAATTTCTTGTAGAGTCGGTTTCGTATGCGAATCTGCTTTTGAATGTCTGGGCTGATCCACGGCAATTGGTTGTTACGAAGCTGTATTCGTTTTACAGGTGCGTGTTCGTCTAGGACTTGTTTATATAGGCCAGACCAATGTGCCCATATGTCATCGATGTTGTCATAAATATAAGCGCTGTCCCAGGGGACGTTTCTGAGATCAGAAAGAAATGTGTTCGAGTCTAAATACTTCAGGGATCTGAATTCTATTGTTCTTGCCTTAGGTCTCGGTAGCTTTTGTTTCCTCACAACAAAGATCAGGTCGTGATCGCTAATCCCGACTTGCAAAATTCCACTTGTCGCCAACCTCTCAGGGTGTGATGTTAAAACAATGTCAAGTAGAGTTCTTGAATAATTAGTTGTTCTTGTAGCCTCGTGAATAACATTCGTTAGACAGAATTGTTGGCTGAACTTGGTCAGATCTTTATTAGGGCCATTTGGGTTATCAGGTGATTCAAGCATATTCATATTAAAGTCCCCGATAAACATGACTTCTTTCCGTTTGACGTACATTTTCTCTGCTGCTGACGCACAGGCTGGAATAAAATCCTTGACTTTGCATTTACCAGGGGAGCGGTAGCAAGCACATACTAGAAACCAGTTATTAGTACACCCCTTTACGTCTAAACAGATCGATTCGATACCTTCAGGCTCAAATTTAACTTGTCGACGGGCCGTTACGTTTGATCTGATATAGACGAGTAATCCTCCACCTCCTTTTTTTCTGTCTCGTCGAATGATACGATATTGCGAGTGAGTAAATAAAGAAGTAGAGACAGATTCATCGATGTTACTTTCGCTGATAAACAGGATGTCGAAGGCGCATTTGTTGAGTAAATTGATGACTTCGTCCGACTTACCGAAGATGCTGTTGACGTTGAGATGGCCAATCTTCAAGTTTTTCTTATAGTAACCAGTAATGTTCGTAGTAAACCATTCTAACGGTGATTGGGATGACAGCGAGTCGCTTGCCGCTGAGTTGTCCAAATCGGGTTTTGCTGGGTCCACAAATAAGGAGATCAATTCTTCAGGAGACGTGGTAAAAAATGGTAAATTTCCTAGGCTGCAGCAATTGCACATCCATGGCTCTGATAAACTAGTTGGACCGAGCGGATCTCTGCGTTGACTGATGGAAAAACCGCCACATTTAATATGATAATTACTGTGGCAAGAAGAACACATCGATGAACGGTGGTTCACGGCGATAGTTCTTTGGCACGCCGGACATTTAGGTTTGTCGCCAGGGTTACTTTCCACGTCTCCCCCTCTTAGGAGTAGAATATTGTGTGTTGCCACAGCATTCGAGTAGTATAATGTTTTCCTGGATATGAATTTTCTTCGTAGATATCTCTTTTGGACAGGATTATACGCGAAGTCGACGTGAAGATGGCGTCGTCCGCAGTCGCTTTGGCTGTTATAAAGTAGGTCTTCGATTACATGTTTCTGCTTGAAAGGGCAACTTTGGTCCGTGGAAATAGTTGTCACATTGAAGTAGATTGTATCTGAAATTTTGGTCCTATTTGGAAGCGTCGTGGGTAAAGAAAACCACGCGAATAAGACCAGCAAGGCATAAACGTGGCAGGTCGCCATTACTCGTTCCTACTCCCTGTTTTTGGAACACGGTTCCGCCGCCAAAACTTTAATCTCGCACCGGGGCTAGTGGAACAACTCGTCCGGTAATTGAGTGATTTAACAGCCAAGCAAAATTTGCTGAGCCAAAGTAAATAAAGTAAATAAACGAACAGCCCCTTACAGTTTAATTAAACTGCAAACTCCTTTAGTACAAGTATTTGCTAATTTCCCCCAATTTGTAGTACTTTAATAAGTGTTTTCAGTTGATGTTGAATATAGCAAGAAATCTCCTGATCATTAATTTCCTGTTATGCTATGTACAGAGGGTAGTTTAATCTCTTGAGTCTGACTAAATCCTGGCGTTTGACCATTTAAATAAAATTTAGCTTGGTTTAACTTATAAAATGGTGCTTCCCCATTGGACTGAGACTGTGCGTATTATGCTGTAGCAGGTGTACTTGACTTTTGAATCTCTAGATGAAATTCTTAACCCTTTTAAGTCCCAACATCAATATTCTCCTAACAATATCCATACATTGTTAAGGTGATTCCCTGGTTTTGCACTACGCATCTCTTACTGCGCATAACAAGATGGCCACCGTAAAAAAGAGTATGTGAAGTAACATTATTAAAATGAAGTTGACTGAAGAGAAACGCTATTGGAATTTTTGCTTGCAGTGGTTTCTTGCTGAGGTGAGACTCAATGTGTTGGGAAGGTGCATAATGTAAGCAGTATGCGTGTTGCTGAGTTCGACTTCCTCACAGAAAACCTCGATAGTGGATGTTTAACTTGTGCTTACTCACTTTGATTTTCAAAGAAGCTCTTTTTTTTATCATATTGTGTCCTAAATGTGATATCTCGATGTAAATTCTGAAAAAATGGATTTTTTAAATACTTTCTTCCCCCTATGACATATATTTAATTTTGAAACTCGCCCCAGTCCTCTCTCAAAAATTGGAGAAAATGCCTTTGGCACGCACTTTCTGCAGCTCTACCGCAAAAACGAGTACGGTGACCCCCATTTTTTTATTTCATGATTTTAATAAGGACAGTGCTTCCTTTCGATGAGAACAAAATTGGCACAAATCTGTGTTCAGGTTTTTGGCAATTTTACTAGATTGTATGGATTGAGCTATCACGGGTCGTAAAGCGCGTGTCTAATGTAGTTCTACTTTGGAGCGTAAAGTAAAAACATGGGAATTAAAAGGCATTTTTCTGGTACATAAGTGGATAAACAATACATTAAAGTCAAATTCTGTGCGATACCACATGCATCATCGAAAAAATCTCTCCTTTTTGTCTAGTTTTGGGCTGTGCGCGGTTTTTGCCACATTGTCCTAAATAACTGTATTTGTCAGCATTGTGACGTCAAAATGAGCACGGTGACCCCCACTTTTTATTACTTTTTTATCATCTTCTTGACTTGTTACATCGGTGTATAAAGTTTCATCTATAATCTATGTTACGTTCTTTTACTAGGGAATCACCTTAAGAGAAAAATGGTTGTGAGAAGTAATGAAAAGATCACCAAAGAGAAAATACCGTGAACTTTTATAGTTTTTCTTAACTCATTCTTTACGGAAATGTATGGAGACCAGTTTGGAGAATTTGTATGTGGATATTGGAACTTAAAGGGTTAATTGAAGCTGTGAATAGACCTTATTCTTGATACCTGCATTACATGTATTTGCAAGCGCTTTTGGTTTAAGACTGATGATGTTTTTACCTGGATTCTCAGGGTGAAAACAAGTACAAAAATTTGCCAATGCCAGAAATCGCTTTCTAGTTTGTTTTTTTTTCTATTTAACAGAAAATGAAGGTTAGATTTAGATTTTAGATTTTTAGATTTTATTGTTTTTGCACGATTTACATATTGTTTACATTGGAATTTTAATTTGTATAAGTACTTATCATTTTAAAGATGGTAATGGCAAATTATGGGTGTAAGTGATCATAGGTACTTTTTCCTGAAAGCAAACAATAATGACGTAAATCTTGTCGAAACCCAAACTGTATATTTTGCATGACTATTATGTACATGTAGAGTGTCCAACATGATTTGTAGGGTCATGAAATAACCAAGATTTTCTATCTGACCAAGTGTAAAAGTTGGGTGCCATATGAATTGTAAACTAAAGCTAAGTTCGCACGTTTAAAATTTGTGATCGAAAGTGTCGGGCAGAGAAGGTAAGGTGCATAACACGCTTCTCCACTGAAAGCCTGAAGCGATTTGTCACTATTGTTTGTAAATTTGTGCTTTCCATAGGTGGCGAGAAGAAGCCATTGAAACAAGCCAAGAAAGAAAAGAAGGAGATGGATGAGGTGAAAATTTTATGTGTTTTGATTAATTTGAAGCTTAAGCTTATAAGCTTCAAAGCTCAAATCGAGCTAAATCGCTTTGATTGCTTTGATATCAACCAAGGTTATAACATTCAGTGATTATAATACAAGATCTGCGGATATCCTCCAAGACTTGAGATGGGATACCCTTGAGCAAAGACGCTCTAAAGAGTTCGCAATAAGTGTTTTTAAATCTCTAAGTAACCTTTACCCTTTGAGTTTAAAGAAGATGTTAAAACCAACCTCCGGGGTTCATTCCTATAACGTGGGAGGTGTCTCGAACAACATTTTTATACCAAGGCCCCGTACTGAAGCTGCTAAGAGGGCCTTTAGCTATAGGGGAGCAGTCATGTGGAATGGCCTAGAAAATGTGTTTAAAGATGAGATAAATCTCAACTCTTTCAAGTCTGCCCTGTCTTTGTCTTGAACCCGGGATTGCCTTGAGGGAGTTGAGATAGAATTTTATTTTATTTTATTTTAGTTATTTAGTGTACCTTTAAGGTTGATTGATTTTATGTACTTAATTATAGGATAGATTGTATTAATATCTAGATATATTTTAGCAATTATGTAGTTTTTTCTGAAAATTTTGTGATGTAAATGGCTCACTGGAAGAGCATTTTTAATGAAGTGATACTGTTCATAAAGCTTTTATTGATTAATTGATTTAAGGTTTAGAACCTGCAAGAAATCACAGAATTCCTGGCATAACGTAACACTGTTTCATTTTGCATTACCCAGTGGCTATTCGTATGGGAGCCGTACACAGAAGTGTATTAATTTTGTTATTCATGTGGGATCAAGTCTCTTCTTGAAATTTATATGAAATTTCTAAGTCTCTTAAAATTTCTGGTCATTAAATTTCCATGAAAGTGTAAGTCTCTTCAACCACTGTTCAATTTTTAAGGGAAGAAAATTCAGTGGCAAATTCTAAAAGGAAAAAAATATTCGATATGGTACGTCTGAGAACCGATTCCTGGGCGTTACTACAGTATTCTCCTTATCAGGCGGTAACCGGTAAAATTTACCGCCTGAAGCAGCACTTCTTACCGCCTTCAACCACTTTTTTACCAAAATGAAATAAATTTTTTTTTTAAAAAAAAATATGCAAGTTGTGATCCGATCCGATCCTCACAACGAAATGAATGAATATATGGAAAAGTATAATTACCTAAATACAAAAGGTACAGCCCAAAAATGATGCACGTGCAAGAACTTCTACTTGCGTCCGCAAGCTGGCAACTTCGTGCGCTTTTTGCACGGTAGCCTCCCATGCAGACGTTCTTAGGGGTTCGTCACGCGTTCTATTTGCAGGGCGCTTGCCCTTGAATCCAGCAAGACGCAAGAACTCCTTTTGCGGTTGTAAATTTAAGCACAAGAATTTCTTTGCTGTGGGATTTACAAATCGTAGCACAACTTCTTTCAGTGAGGTAAAATTTATCAATCCATACATACCAGCCGAAACAGTGCATAGAAGTCTTCAAAACCAAGGTACATGTTTTTACAGAGTAAAACCACAGGAATTTTTTCCTTCAGTCGTGTTTACTTTCGTAGATATATTTCATTGAAAAGTTTGCAGACAAAATTATTCAACAGGTCAGATCAAGGTCAAGCGTGGCTTTTACACTCAGCGTTTTAATTGTTTATATTATCGTTTGGCGTTTTTTTTCATTTGCATCGTTTCTATCCTTTTCTAGTGATTTCTATCGTTTCTGACAGTTTTCATTTGTTTCACTTCTTTCAGTAACTGTTTGAAGGAGTTTCACAAACGATCATCGGGTCATTTTGCGAGATGGCCGCCGCAGACATGTGAAAATTTATTATGGCAGTAAAATAGCTGTGCCACTTTCTGTATTTGTCAGCGGATCACTAATCTATACTTTAGGCACATAGTTTTGAACATTCAAAACCTAAAACTGTTTCGTTCTTGCTGGTTTACAATAACCGGGATGTATAGATAACAAGTGTAAACAAAAAAGGTAAACTAAAAATACTTTCATGTTTTTTTGAAATGCACACTGCAGCTCGTTTTGCAAAATAAGGATCAGCGACTTTTGAAATGGTATATATAAAATCATCTTGAGTAAAGGTAGCCTTTTAAGCGAGGAAATGTGTACAATTTCAATAAAAAAAGTAGCACTTCAAAAAATTAGGAACGATCGTAGTATGTTTCGCAAAAGAGCTGTGTAATTTAAGACCGCACGTGCAACTGTGTCAACTTAAAGCGCTCTTTGGAAAAAAAATGATACTAAAGTAACGTAAGGAATATTTTCTCTTAAGGCTCTTTCAAATTACTGGAATAAAGTAATAAATAATTGCCATGTTTTCTTTGGAATCGTGAAATTCAACGCCTTTGGTATTGTACTGTGAAATGATCCAAATGATTGAAATGTTCGTACTACAGATCGTTTTGTTAAAGAAACGCCTCACACGCTTTATCTAACTTTGGAAAAGCTGAACGATGGAAGTGTTCACTTTGCAGAAAAAGCAGAGAAAGCTGTTCGCTTTCTCAGGCAACTTTTTACGTGTGTCCTTACATGATTACCTTTTGCTGCCACAGAGTGAATTAGTATCAATGCTACGAAATGATGTTGTAACAAAAAGGCGACAAACACCACAAACTTCTTTCAGGTTAACACTTATAAAGAACTTTATGCGCCTTCTTAAGGCTTGCGGTAATTTTCTAGCTTGTTGCGGTGAAGATTTTTGACTTCTTTGGTTTCAAAGTTCTTGTGGGTAAACACCACAAAGGGTCTGCAAAAATACAGCACTTTCGCTTCCTGCGGTGGCTTGCATGTTCTTGCGGCACAGCAACTTCTTACGCAACTTTTTGCACATGCATTATTTTTGGACTGTACTGTATAATTATACAGCTTTCCTTTTTAGGGACATGCATTTTGGAAAGAGAACATTAAAGACATGGTAAAATTATTAGAATCAAACATTTTAATTTGTCGTCTATAGATAACACGACAGCAGATTTGCATAGAATAGGTCTTAAAATATGGGAATAAAAGATTTTCCAGTGAGGGCGGGTCCATGTCCCTCACTCCACTGCTGCCCCCCGCCCCCCGGAGAAAAGGATATATTTTTTTGGCGTACCGTCCACGAATGGTTCCTTACCAGCTGAGCTAAAGTTTAGGGAGAACACTGGGCGTAGAATCTGTAGTTCGTAGCCTAACCAGTCTACCACGGAATATTCGCTGCTAGGTAGGGTTTGATTTTCATTCATATAGCAACAACCATTCGAGTCAGTGCTTAACCCTAATCAGTATGGTCAGTGCTTAGCCCTAATCACTATTAATTTTCATTGCTTAGCCCTAATCAGTATTGTCATTTCTTAACCCTAATCAGTTTAGTCAGTAAGTCAGAATCCCGTATGAATAGCAAATACAAGTTGATGTACGAGTCCCGTACAAATAGCCACTAGGTTTGCATTAAGCCTGATTTAAGCTTACATTTGCACATCAAGGCTTGTAATGTACAGGAGACCAGTCTTTTTGATAAACAGTCGTTTCCATACAAGTCATTTCGATACGAATTTAAGCAGTGAAATTGCACAACATTTTCAGTCACTTAAAGTATAGTTAGCGTGTAAACAAGACAAACAAGTTCGCGAAAATGTTTACACCTCGACTGGATCAACTTGTATTGAAACGACCTGTAACGCGGGCGTACGTATTTATAGACATTCACATGGACCCAACGCAAGATAAATGAACTTTATGTGCCAGTTTCTTCATACACCAAAGTTTTCTTCTAGGTTTTGCACCAGAGCCTAAATGAAGTAAGGAATAGTAACAGTTTTAAAATATTCTCCTGTGATGTCTTAGACCTTTCTCCTGCTACTAGAATTCTTAGTGAAAACCCTGAGTGCTAGGGTCACCTTATTGCCAAGGTAACCCTACCTGCCTTGTAAATGCTCTGCCAGTGATAACGTTCCTACCTGGGACAAATAACTCCGTCATGTGGGATCAGTGGTCTAGAAATTTGAGTGAATGCTGTGGGAGATACAGTCAACTATCTCTTAACCCTTTAAACCCTAAGATCAAATTTGAATTCTCATTTGTTGCCCCTATCATGTCCTACAGAAGTAGTGGGGAGAAGTTGATAAAAATATCAAGCAAATTCAACTTGCGTGATCACAAAGCATTGATATTACAAGGAGAAATTTGATGCTGATCACTCTTAGGGCTTAAAGGGTTAATGGATACTTATTTAAGATGAACACCTCTCTAAGATGGGCCTGTGGTGTTGGTCCCTACTGTTATTTAGTCATTTTACATATACTGTGACTGTAATAAGTTTTTAAATATTTTTTGATTGTTCTTGTACTGTTTCTACTTTTAATCTAGTCTTTTACTCTTTTATCATGCTTTGTTTTTAAAGGAGCTGTGTCACGAAATTCAGCCAAATTGGGAAATTACAAAATGCCCGTTAAATTAAGAGAAATATGAAAATAACCGCTTAAAACTTTAAAGGAAGGTTAAAATAACATAACAGAAACAACAGATGCCACGGATGGGCAAAACTGAAGAAGATTAAAACGGATTGAAATTAGGGTTTTTGAAAACTGTTCAGCCCAACAGTTTTTCAAAGTTGATCCCTGCTTCTTGCAACTTCAAAAATAATGCTCAGGAGACAAATTTGTTTGTGTTGGATCTCTCATTTTGTCATTTACCTGTATTTTCTCTGCTTACTTTAAGTTCCATAGCGATTGAGGGCGATTAATTGGCAAAATTAAACAAAATGAACTGGACTGCCGTGACACAGCCCCTTTAACTAATTGAACTTAATTATAGTATATGCAGGGCCGGGCCCCAGTTAAGAGCACCTTTTGGTGAAGTGGGCAAGTGAGTTTTGCTCCAGCTTGCAGAGTGCATACATTACTGGTACTCTTTTGGAGCAGTGAATGTTTGCTTGTAATGAATGATTCATCACACAATGAGAAAATAATTCCACTTCTCTGTTACAATGTGCCAGATTTAGCTGTTATATTATACAAGTTAAACAAACACATATACATTGCGATTAGGTTCAACTTTAAACTTACTGGTGTCGCAGAACCTTGACTCCCTATAAGTCAGGTACCTCTGTAAGGCAGACAGTCAGGGATGGCCCGAAAGGTGTCCATCTTACAGAGAGTTACGTGTGTTGTTTGTTGTGGTTTGTGCATAAAAGGTTAAAGTTTATCGTTTGTCTTGCGGTAGTCACTAAGTTATAGAGCGTTTTCACACACGTGACCAAATTTCTATTACGTCATGGTAACCGACTTCATCCGCCATGTTGGTGTTCCACTGATAACCAGTGGGTATCGTGACAGCAACATTTGGAGCAGATTTTGCAGTTTTGAGAAGACGTTAGTGTAGTATTTATATTGTTTTTATCATAGTCCTCTACCTTGTCATTAGCTGTGGGAACAAAACAGGGAAGAAGCGGTCTAATGTCAAAAAAGTAAGGTTTTTTCGTGTCCCATGTGTTATAGTCAATCAAGGAGAGTACATGGAAGAACTTACTTCTGAGCGAAGAAGAATGTGGATCTCTGCGATAAGTAGAGATGACTTAACTGATGATATTTTAGAACGCGATCGGGTTTGCAGCCAGCACTTCGTTTCAGTAGAAGCTGCAAAAGACTGGGATTGATTCAACGTAGATTGGGTCCCAGCACCCTTCATCTTGGTCATTCAAAACAGCATGTAACGGATCCTGAAGAAGCAGCTGCTCGAGCACAGAGAGCTGCCAACTGATGCAAAGGTCGAGCTTAACTGATAAGTGTGGTTGATTGAACCACTTGAAGCCAGGGGACCTTGTTATGGCAGACCGAGGACCTTCACCATTCAGGAAAGTGTTGCACTCTACCAGGCACAGTTAGCTATCCCTGCTTTCACTAGAGGAAAGAATCAACTTGATCCACTTGATGTGGAACGAACACGAGGAATTACGAATGTGCAAATACATGTTGAGCGCGTCATTGGACTCCTGAGGCAAAAGTATTCTATCCTGCAGGGAATACTACCAATAGATTATTTGACATGTTCAGAGAAAAGTGGAAAAACTCCACTTATTGACAGGATGATCAGGGTTTGTGCAGCCCTTACAAATCTTTCCCATCTGTTGTTCCCTTTGAGTAAGCTCATCAGCTTTTACAAATCATTTATATCTTTGCAAACATTAGTGAGACAGAATTGATATTTAATACTCTGACAAAGTTATGTATGGTATTGTATTGTAATGGCTTCACTCTGCAATAATACTTCACAAAAACACAGCAATGTATGTCATGCATAAATTTTTTTCCTTGAGTTTCAGCATTCTGAATCTCTGTCATCAATATTCAAAGCCTTGGCCTCAGGCTTGAGCTGTTTCCACTGTATCATCCAATCATTTCACTTTCTCTTCTAACCCTAATTATTCATAAATTAGGGCTAGGAAACAAAGGAAAGGGAGAATCAACCTAAAGTAAAATTTGACCTGTAACAGATACATTTGTTCATATTCTTTATAGTTCTCCTGAGTTTCTTATTTGCACACACTGTATATAGTTTTTCCTTATTTCTTTTTTCTCAACATTCTAGATTTTACATCTTTAATTAATTAATTTATTTATTCTTTTAAAACTTATTTTAGTGTCTCCACTTAGTGGTTCTACACTGCTAGTACAGGTTGACACTTGAGTAAAGATCTTCATCATCATCAAAGCAGATAGAATTATCCTCTAAATGATTTTCATCCGCTGAGAGCCAAACATTAGATACCAGTAATTTAATATATGTTACAAGTCCACTATATAAGATAGCACTATTTGCTCCTCATTGAATAACTACATAAAGGTTTTGGATCTAAGGTTTTGGGGATTGGCTACTGTTTAAGCATGGGATAAGCATTAAATCCTGGTATTTCAGCAGTATTTTGTCTTGTTCATACTCAATGGCAACAATGATTCCTGTGTTTGTCAATCAAGAACTTAGTGATCAATGAAGTTATCAGGTTAGGTATCCAATGGGTAAAATTACTACTATGTGAATTTATTATTCCTTTTCAATATGCAGTTCCATTGGGCAACTATTCTATTTTGTCTATAATAAAGCAGCTATTCTTTCTCTTCCAAAATCTTTTAACCAAAGATGTACCTTACGCAGTCTAAAGTGTAGGAAACATTTTCAATACACCAGATTTTAAAGACTGATATAAATGGTTTCTCATTTTAGGGACATCAAATTGCACTGTACATGTAGGGACATCAAATTGCACTGTACATGTGTCAGGGTCTATACCATAAGCAAGACATGTAGCAAAGGCTGCAGCAAATACTCCACAGTCACTGCCATTTGACTGTTGTTGAACAGGGACAACTTGAATGCCAGTAAAATTTGAACGTCCAACAAGATTGAGTACCTGCTCTTGTACTTCATTTAGAATAATGTTATGATATAGACTGTCACACAAGTTGACAGTGCCATCTTCACACCCTACTGAGCCTACACATACGCAGTGGGCATTACCAGTATGCAAAATCTGAATGAATTCCACATTGAAGTTTCTGACAGGGCCCAAAGTTGGTCTCTGTAAGCCCTCCACATCTGGATTAATGTTTCTGAGACAAACATGTACTTCATGAATAATGTCACAGTCAATCCAACCATTGGGTGACGAAATCAATCGGTAATGCCCATCATTCAGCTTTGCAAGTAACACTGACTTTTCTGAAGAGCATTTTGAAACTCCAGTTATCACAACACCATCATCAGATGTATTGAAAGAGTCATTAACAACTTTTTGCTTTGTTCAGTTTTTCCTCCTGATTTACACACCATACATTTCCAAGTTGTCATTGCATTGTTCAGCATCCACTTGAAGTTTAAGCAGGGCAAATGAAAAAACTTTCCACTTTGACAAAATGGGTTATGGCATTTCAGCAGTTTATCCGAACACAGTGACTTCTGTTTGCATGTGCAGCTAAAATCTAATTTTAGAGCTTCATCCAAAATATCTCTTGTCTGTTTGCATTTTGATTTTTCATTTTTGGCTGAGGTGTTTTTTGGCACAAGGGGACAAAACCACTTGCTAGGCACTTTTGTAATTTTCAAACAAGATAAATGAAAAGTAGAAATGGGGCATGCTTGGTTTGTGCATGTTACCACAGGCCCTCCAGTTGCCAGTCTGCAAAAATAAGCAGAATTGGGATCTTTGCTTTTGAGTATACCACCTTCCCAGAATTTCTGGTAGCACACAGTATCTCCAGAAGTGATTAAGTTTGGAAACAACAGAGTGCCAGTGGCTGACATCAGGCAAAATTCTTTCACAGAAGAGATCAATTTGCTCATGAAAACCACAAACAACAAAGTCACAGTAAAGCTTTCAAGCAGTGAATATTTGCCTTTGGGTTTGGTAATAGTAGGCATGTTCCCTTTTTAGACTTGCATCTCCATTTTCTGACTTCAAACAAGAGTTGTATTTGTTAATATACTGTTCCAAGGCTGCATCCTTTAAACAATAGGGGCATTTTACCCCTCCACATCCATCCTCACAGCAATCACACCTACACAAAAAGTCAGGTGTGGCATATAGCCATCGATACTGTTAATTGATGAACGAGCTACATTTCGTTACTTGAAAGTTGATGTGCTTTTCCTTCATGATCTTTTCATAAGCTTCAATAGCAGCACTTTTATGTTTACAACCATGTTCTGTAGCTTCTGTACTAAATGTGAAAATGTTTGGGCAACAAATTGTTTTAATAAGTGATTGTGAGGGCTGTGCTGGGTTGGTGTGACATGCTGCTCTGCTAATTGATGCCCCAATTCTCCCTGCCCTGTGACGATAGAAGCTAGAGCCCTTTGACTGGCTTCTGGTATCTTCCTCTATGAGCCTCACCTCTTCATCAGTGATTTTGGGGGAAATGTTTTCACAGGCCTTGAGTAGTTCATGATACTCGAAGTCTAGGTACTTCTTGTCAAATAAATCTGAGATAGTTGGTACGTTTCTACTCTTAGAAACAAAAGCATCCGAGAAGGGGTGAATCAAGCTTAAAGCCGCACCCTTAGTCTCGCAAGAATTCAGTTCTGCGTAAAAGTTCAATAGTTCAGTTTCACCTGGGACGGGAGCTGCACCTTTGCCACCTCACTAGAATGACTGCCTGTACTTCCTTTGGTAGTTGTCAAATTGTTGATGGTTTCATCCAAATTTCGCTTAAGTTTCTTTGCTAAGAGCCAGGTGCATTTTACCTGTGTACAGGTTAATTTTTCTGATTTATTCGATTCCATGCCTCGATGTAGAACAAAACACTTGCGATATGTGAGCAGCACTCCCTTTGACCCGCCATGCATCCCACACAGTGAGCAAAGAGAACCGTACCATTGTGTTCGGTTATTATCCAAAGTGTGACAAATGGATCGTTCATTCTTTGTGAATGTCTGACTTTCCCAGACACTATATATTTGTTGCCTATTTTTTGTCCTTTAACGCTGCTTACAAACCCTGCCGCGGAACCAATTGGTTATAAGACTGCAAACTTCTATAAGCCTTAAATTGGTCCTTACTGTAATAACTCGCGTCAAGCACCAAAAACGACAATAAATCCATGGATTCGACAGGAGGCAGGCACTCTGGATCGTATGTTTTGTCTCCTATCAAGACCGGATTGATCCCAGCACAAGAAATCTTCTCTAAATAACGTTTTTTCACCTTGGGGATCGAGCGTGTTCACATAATCTGAGAGAGGATATCCCGCCATGTTGGAAAATGTGGAACACCAACATGGCGACTCAAATTTCCCGCGAAAAATGTGACGTCATGTGAAAACGCTCTATTGATCGTAATATTTTCGGCCGCATACTTGCAGATCTCCTTCAGACACAGTGTCAATAGGCCACTTCCGAGTTCCAAGAACCCTCACTTTCAAAATGAGGCTAGGTGCACAACCTTTCATGTGAAAATGAGTTTTATTTGCATGAGAATGAAAAATGATTTGCATATCAAAGGCTAAGTGCCTACCCTCATTTTGAAACAGAGGCCCAGGGGAACGCGGAAACGGCATATTTACTGAGTGGGACTATTGGTACCCCCCCTGGTTGTTAGTGATTGGTGTATCACAAGGAGATTGCCAAAAATGCACCAACCATGAGTGAAGTTTGTGATACACCAGTTGCTATTATGGCAACTAATTTGTCTCAGTTACATCCACCATTCTTTTGTGTGAGTGAAGATTCATTTTCCCTAGGTTATTGTTTGTTTGCATGTTTAAAATATCAAAACTATTATTAACTGTAATTGTTCGGGAACAAAGTGTTTGTTTGATTAATTTGGAATCTTATTGGCATCATTTTATGTTTGTCTCTTTGTAAAACTCCTTATTGTCCTGCAGAATGCTGGAATGATTGTAAACACATTCATTCCAAAGTCTTAATTTTTGTTGTTAATGAAAATTTATTTCTTATTGTAGAAGGTAGATTGTGTAATCTACTGTTTAGAAAATTATTTATGTATGCATAACTAATGAAAAGTATTTGGTGTTGACTTCTTTGTCTAGGATGATGTTGCACTCAAGCAAAAGTCAAAGGATGAGAAAAAAGCTGGGGAACAAGAAAAGGAGAAAGCTGGAAAGAAAGGACCAATGGGTAGGTCCATTTAGTAATTACACGTTTTTCTGTTTGTTAGGACATGCAGGGCTTGAAAAAACTTGATTTCTTTCATGTCCGTTGGACAAGCAGCTCTCACATTTTGCTTGCCTGGGGTAACTACTAAGTCTTGCTTGTTCTAGTTTAGTAATAGTGTTGCAGGATGCTTGCCTGGTTCCTTGCCCAGTGGCCAAGTATACTTCAAAAGTTACTTGCCCAGCAAGAGAATCTACGTATCCCAGACTACTAGACTTGCTACAAGTCAACCTCACATACGGTCTTAAAAGTGAGCAAAGTGAGCTTCAGTGCATGAGGTCACACAGCGACTGAGCAAGCCATGAAGTCTTGAGGTCGACTTGTTTCACTTGAATGGATTTGAATCATATTATAAATTCACTTGGGAAAAAAAGGATAGACATATGCTATGTTGGGAGGGGCCTGAAGTATCACTCTCTGTCCTATTGGTCAATATTGTCATGACGTCACTGGTAAAATTTTTGACGGGTGGATTTCGTGCCAAACAGGTATGAAAAGTCCTTTAAATTGGCCAACCAGGAAAATAACCAACCAGGAAGAAAAGTAAAGGACTTTTAGAAAGTCTACCCAGACTACCAGACTGGACTATTTTTTAGCCCCGACAAGTTCTTAATCTTACACTGATCCTGTTCTTTTCTTTTTCAAACTGACCCCCCAATTCATCTTAACTTTTAGAAATGATCCCCCATAAAATAATAATTTATTAGGTATTGTGAAAATGACTCCCCACCCGATTACTGTGGAAACTATGAATATTGTAGCTACAAGTCGTGCCATGCCAAAGTTTACCAAATACTTTATCTCTAGTTGTGTTTATAATTTGCGTGTTTAATATTTAGGGATGTCAAATTCAATTTCAATTGACTTTCATTACTGCTTTGTACTACTTTCATGAACTGGCCCCCCAGGGAATCCTCCCTTAACTGAGAATGACCCCCCCCCCCCCTAAAATTCTCACCCCCGTCACAGGTAATAAACGAACAGCCCCTTACAGTTTAATTAAACTGCAAACTCCTTTAGTACAAGTATTTGCTAATTTCCCCCAATTTGTAGTACTTTAATAAGTGTTTTCAGTTGATGTTGAATATAGCAAGAAATCTCCTGATCATTAATTTCCTGTTATGCTATGTACAGAGGGTAGTTTAATCTCTTGAGTCTGACTAAATCCTGGCGTTTGACCATTTAAATAAAATTTAGCTTGGTTTAACTTATAAAATGGTGCTTCCCCATTGGACTGAGACTGTGCGTATTATGCTGTAGGAGGTGTACTTGACTTTTGAATCTCCAGATGAAATCCTTAACCCTTTTAAGTCCCAACATCAATATTCTCCTAACAATATCCATACATTGTTAAGGTGATTCCCTGGTTTTGCACTACGCATCTCTTACTGCGCATAACAAGATGGCCGCCGTAAAAAAGAGTATGTGAAGTAACATTATTAAAATGAAGTTGACTGAAGAGAAACGCTATTGGAATTTTTGCTTGCAGTGGTTTCTTGCCGAGGTGAGACTCAATGTGTTGGGAAGGTGCATAATGTAAGCAGTACGCGTGTTGCTGAGTTCGACTTCCTCACAGAAAACCTCGATAGTGGATGTTTAACTTGTGCTTACTCACTTTGATTTTCAAAGAAGCTCTTTTTTTATCATATTGTGTCCTAAATGTGATATCTCGATGTAAATTCTGAAAAAATGGATTTTTTAAATACTTTCTTCCCCCTATGACATATATTTAATTTTGAAACTCGCCCCAGTCCTCTCAAAAATCGGAGAAAATGCATTTGGCACGCACTTTCTGCAGCTCTGATGCAAAAACGAGCACGGTGACCCCAATTTTTTATTTCATGATTTTGACAAGGAGAGTGCTTCCTTTCGATGAGAAAAAAATTGGCACATATGTAGTTTCAGTTTTTTGGCAGTTTTACTAGATTGTACGGATTGAGCTTTCACGTTTCGTAAAGCGCGTGTCTAATTTAGTTCTACTTTGGAGCGTAAAGTAAAATTAAGGGGGAATATGGCCTTTTTGTGGTACGTAAGTGGATAAACAATACATTAAAATCAAATTCTGTGCGATACCACATGCATCATCGAAAAATCTCTCCTTTTTGTCTAGTTTTGGGCTGCTCGCGGTTTTTGCCACAGGGTCCTAAATAACCATATTTGTCAGCATTGTGACGTCAAAATGAGCACGGTGACCCCCACTTTTTATTACTTTTTTATCATCTTCTTGACTTGTTACATCAGTGTACCAAGTTTCATCTACAATCTATGTTACGTTCTTTTACTAGGGAATCACCTCAAGATACAAATGGTTATGAGAAGTAATGAAAAGATCACCAAAGAGAAAATACCTTCAACTTTTATTATTTTTCTTAACTCATTCTTTAAGGAAATGTATGGAGACGAGTTTGGAGAATTTGTATGTGGATATTGGGACTTAAAGGGTTAATTGACGCTGTGAATAGACCTTATTCTTGATACCTGCCATTACATGTATTTGGAAGCGCTTTTGGTTTAAGACTGATGATGTTTTTACCTGGATTCTCAGGGTGAAAACAAGTACAAAAATTTGCCAATGCCAGAAATCGCTTTCTAGTTTGTTTTTTTTTTCTATTTAACAGAAAATGAAGGTTAGATTTAGATTTTAGATTTTTAGATTTTATTGTTTTTGCACGATTTACATATTGTTTACATTGGAATTTTAATTTGTATAAGTACTTATCATTTTAAAGATGATAATGGCAAATTATGGGTGTAAGTGATCATAGGTACTTTTTCCTGAAAGCAAACAATAATGACGTAAATCTTGTCGAAACCCAAACTGTATATTTTGCATGACTATTATGTACATGTAGAGTGTCCAACATGATTTGTAGGGTCATGAAATAACCAAGATTTTCTATCTGACCAAGTGTAAAAGTTGGGTGCCATATGAATTGTAAACTAAAGCTAAGTTCGCACGTTTAAAATTTGTGATCGAAAGTGTCGGGCAGAGAAGGTAAGGTGCATAACACGCTTCTCCACTGAAAGCCTGAAGCGATTTGTCACTATTGTTTGTAAATTTGTGCTTTCCATAGGTGGCGAGAAGAAGCCATTGAAACAAGCCAAGAAAGAAAAGAAGGAGATGAATGAGGTGAAAATTTTATGTGTTTTGATTAATTTGAAGCTTAAGCTTATAAGCTTCAAAGCTCAAATCGAGCTAAATCGCTTTGATTGCTTTGATATCAACCAAGGTTATAACATTTAGTGATTATAATACAAGATCTGCGGATATCCTCCAAGACTTGAGATGGGATACCCTTGAGCAAAGACGCTCTAAAGAGCTCGCAATAAGTGTTTTTAAATCTCTAAATAACCTTTACCCTGAGGGTTCATTCCTATAATGTGCCAGGTGCCTCGAACAGCATTTTTATACCAAGGCCCCGTACTGAAGCTGCTAAGAGGGCCTTTAGCTATAGGGGAGCAGTCATGTGGAATGGCCTAGAAAATGTGTTCAAAGACGAGATAAATCTCAACTCTTTCAAGTCTGCCCTGTCTTTGTCTTGAACCCGGGATTGCCTTGAGGGAGTTGAGATAGAATTTTATTTTATTTTATTTTAGTTATTTAGTGTACCTTTAAGGTTGATTGATTTTATGTACTTAATTATAGGATAGATTGTATTAATATCTAGATATATTTTAGCAATTATGTAGTTTTCTCTGAAAATTTTGTGATGTAAATGGCTCACTGGAAGAGCATTTTTAATGAAGTGATACTGTTAATAAAGCTTTTATTGATTAATTGATTGAAGGTTTAGAACCTGCAAGAAATCACAGAATTCCTGGCATAACGTAACACTGTTTCATTTTGCATTACCCAGTGGCTATTCGTATGGGAGCCGTACACAGAAGTGTATTAATTTTGTTATTCATATGGGATCAAGTCTCTTCTTGAAATTTATATGAAATTTCTAAGTCTCTTAAAATTTCTGGTCATTAAATTTCCATGAAAGTGTAAGTCTCTTCAACCACCGTTCAATTTTTAAGGGAAAAAAATTCAGTGGTAAATTTTGAAAGGAAAAAATATTCGATATGGTACGTTTGAGAACCGATTCCGGGGCGTTACTACAGTATTCTCCTTATCAGGCGGTAACCGGTAAAATTTACCGCCTGAAGCAACACTTCTTACCGCCTTCAACCACTTTTTTACCAAAATGAAATTTTTTTTTTTTTTAAAAAACATATGCAAGTTGTGATGCGATCCGATCCTCACAACGAAATGAATGAATATATGGAAAAGTATAATTACCTAAATACAAAAGGTACAGCCCAAAAATGATGCACGTGCAAGAACTTCTACTTGCGTCCGCAAGCTGGCAACTTCGTGCGCTTTTTGCATGGTAGCCTCCCATGCAGACGTTCTTAGGGGTTCGTCACGCGTTCTATTTGCAGGGCGCTTGCCCTTGAATCCAGCAAGACGCAAGAACTCCTTTTGCGGTTGTAAATTTAAGCACAAGAATTTCTTTGCTGTGGGATTTACGAATCGTAGCACAACAACTTCTTTCAGTGAGGTAAAATTTATTAATCCATACATACCAGCCGAAACAGTGCATAGAAGTCTTCAAAACCAAGGTACATATTTTTACAGAGTAAAACCACAGGAATTTTTTTCCTTCAGTCGTTTTTAGTTTCGTAGAAATATTTCATTGAAAAGTTTGCAGACAAAATTATTCAACAGGTCAGATCAAGGTCAAGCGTGGCTTTTACGCTCAGCGTTTTAATTGTTTATATTATCGTTTGGCGTTTTTTTTCGTTTGCATCGTTTCTATCCTTTTCTAATGATGTCTATTTTTTTTTTGTTTTTTAATTTATTTATCCACGGTACAAAATTCGTCAGCTTTAAAAATACCTAATACTAATACTAATATAATAAAAATAAAAAGCTGCTTTCCACGAATGCCGTTCCTTACAGTTCTTTGAGTAATCGTTTAAATTGCCCAAGGGACTCTGCTTCCCTTAAGTTACTAGGAAGACTGTTCCAGATAATGGCGCCACTATAGTTTTCATTAGTTTCACTTCTTTCAGTAACTGTTTGAAGGAGTTTCACAAACGATCATCGGGTCATTTTGCGAGATGGCCGCCGCAGACATGTGAAAATTTATTATGGCAGTAAAATAGCTGTGCCACTTTCTGTATTTGTCAGCAGATCACTAATCTATACTTTAGGCACATAGTTTTGAACATTCAAAACCTAAAACTGTTTCGTTCTTGCTGGTTTACAATAACCGGGATGTATAGATAACAAGTGTAAACAAAAAAGGTAAACTAAAAATACTTTCATGTTTTTTTGAAATGCACACTGCAGCTCGTTTTGCAAAATAAGGATCAGCGACTTTTGAAACGGTATATATAAAATCATCTTGAGTAAAGGTAACCTTTTAAGCGAGAAAATGTGTACAATTTCGATAAAAAAAAGTAGCACTTCAAAAAATTAGGAACGGTCGTAGTATGTTTCGCAAAAGAGCTGTGTAATTTAAGACCGCACGTGCAACTGTGTTAACTTAAAGCGCTGTTGGAAAAAAAATCATACTAAAGTAACATAAGGAATATTTTCTCTAAAGGCTCTTTCAAATTACTGGAATAAAGTAATAAATAATTGCCATGTTTTCTTTGGAATCGTGAAATTCAACGCCTTTGGTAGTGTACTGTGAAATGATCCAAATGATCGAAATGTTCGTACTACAGATCGTTTTATTAAAGAAACGCCTCACACGCTTTATCTAACTTTGGAAAAGCTGAACGATGGAAGTGTTCACTTTGCAGAAAAAGCAGAGAAAGCTGTTTGCTTTCTCAGGCAACTTTTTACGTGTGTCCTTACATGATTACCTTTTGCTGCCACAGAGTGAATTAGTATCAATGCTACGAAATGATGTTGGAACAAAAAGGCGACAAACACCACAAACTTCTTTCAGGTTAACATTTATAAAGAACTTCATGCGCCTTCTTAAGGGTTGCGGTAATTTTCTAGCTTCTTGCGGTGAAGATTTTTGACTTCTTTGGTCTCAAAGTTCTTGTGGGTAAACCACAAAGGGTCTGCAAAAATACAGCACTTTCGCTTCCTGCGGTGGCTTGCACGTTCTTGCGGCGCAGCAACTTCTTACGCAACTTTTTGCACATGCATTATTTTTGGACTGTACTGTATATACAGCTTTCCTTTTTAGGGACATGCATTTTGGAAAGAGAACATTAAAGACATGGTAAAATTATTAGAATCAAACATTTTAATTTGTCGTCTAAAGATAACACGACAACAAATTTGCGTAAAATAGGTCTTAAAATATGGGAATAAAAGATTTCCCAGTGAGGGCGGGTCCATGTCCCTCACTCCACTGCTGCCCCCCCCCCCCCCCCCCCCAGAGAAAAGGATTTATTTTTGTAGTTTGCCGTCCATGAATGGTTCCTTACCTGCTGAGGTAAAGTTTAGGGAGAACACTGGGCGTAGAATCTGTAGTTCGTAGCCTAACCAGTCTACCACGGAATATTCGCTGCTAGTTAGGGTTTGATTTTCATTCATATAGCAACAACCGTTCGAGTCAGTGCTTAACCCTAATCAGTATGGTCAGTGCTTAGCCCTAATCACTATTTCATTGCTTAGCCCTAATCAGTATTATCAGTTTAGTCAGAATCCCGTATGAGTAGCAAATACAAGTTGATGTACAGGTCCCGTACAAATAGCCACTAGGTTTGCATTAAGCCTGATTTAAGCTAACATTTGCACATCAAGGCTTGTAATGTACAGGAGACCGGTCTTTTTGATAAACAGTCGTTTCTATACAAGTCATTTCGATACGAATTTAAGCAGTGAAATTGCACAACATTTTCAGTCACTTAAAGTATAGTTAGCGTGTGAACAAGACAAACGTATGGGTAAATATTCCTCGTTCTTTAAGGCCCGGTTCAAACGTCGAACTTTACATGTGCCAAACCTAATACCTGTTTAGGTCGACCCAAACTATTAAGTTCGACTGTTGATCCAGACGGTCGAACTTTACATGTGCCGAACCTAATTCGTGGCGAGAAGAAATATCATTCTTACTGCTTAAAATAGGGAGATAAACTGAAAAAAGTAAAATTTACCAAGCCTGGAAATTCTTGTTTTGATTTTAGTGTGATTTGTGCTCTGTTATGACAAGGAGACCGTTGAGGAGATCATGATCGTGATATTTGGACAAAATAAAGTAACGCAATAAATTTTAAATTACATTACGATTTCTTTATGGACATAAAGAAAAGCAACTTTTTAGAAGACTGTTTTGAGCCCTAAAAATCTACAATGTGAATGCTGGTAACTAGACCGTAACCGTCGTTACGCTTCTGCGAGTTCTGTCAGAAAAGGTTCGAAAACCGACAAAATAGCCATTATCAGAAGCGCGGTTATATTAAAAAACACGTTAACATAATTTATGCATTAGGTTCGGCACATGTGAAGTTCGACGTTTGAATCGAAGTTGATCTTTTGCTGTTCTATTCGACTAGCTCAGTCGAATAGAACGGCAGAGTCGACCCAAATACAAAAGTGCCGTTCCTAATTGATTCAAACGTTGAACGTTACATGTGCCGAACCTAATAATTAGGTTCGGCACATGTAAAGTTCGACGTTTGAACCAGGCCTAAGACAAATTCGCGAAAATGTTTACCCCTCGACTGGATCAACTTGTATTGAAACGACCTGTAACCCGGGCATACGTATTTATAGACATTCACATGGACCCAACGCAAGATAAATATGAACTTTATGTGCCAGTTTCTTCATACACCAAAGTTTTCTTCTAGCTTTTGCACCCGAGCCTAAATGAAGTAAGGAATAGTAACAGTTTTAAAATATTCTCCTGTGATGTCTTAGACCTTTCTCCTGCTGCTAGAATTCTTAGTGAAAACCCTGAGTGCTAAATGCTCTGCCAGTGACAACGTTCCTACCTGGGACAAATAACTCCGTCATGAATGTGGGATCAGTGGTCTAGAAATTTGAGTGAGTGCTGTAGGAGATACAGTCAATTCTCTCTTAACCCTTTAAACCCTAAGATCAAAATTTGAATTCTCATTTGTTGCCCCTATCATGTCCTACAGAAGTAGTGGGGAGAAGTTGATAAAATATCAAGCAAATTCATCTTGCGTGATCACAAAGCATTGATATTACAAGGAGAAATTTGATGCTGATCACTCTTAGGGCTTAAAGGGTTAATGGATACTTATTTAAGATGAACACCTCTCTAAGATGGGCCTGTGGTGTTGGTCCCTACCGTTATTTAGTCATTTTACATATACTGTGACTGTAATAAGTTTTTAAATATTTTTTGATTGTTCTTGTACTGTTTCTACTTTTAATCTAGTCTTTTACTCTTTTATCATGTTTTGTTTTTAACTAATTGAACTTAATTATAGTATATGCAGGGCCGGGCCCCAGTTAAGAGCACCTTTTGGTGAAGTGGGCAAGTGAGTTTTGCTCCAGCTTGCAGAGTGCATACATACTGATACTCTTTTGGAGCAGTGAATGTTTGCTTGTAGTGAATGATTCATCACACAATGAGAAAATAATTCCACTTCTCTGTTACAATGTGCCAGATTTAGCTGTTATATTATACAAGTTAAACAAACACATATACATTGCGATTAGGTTCAACTTCAAACTTACTTGTGTCGCAAAACCTTGACTCCCTATAAGTCAGATACCTCTCCAAGGCAGACAGTCAGGGATGGCCCGAAAGGCGTCCATCTTAGAGAGAGTTATGTGTGTTGTTATTTGGGCGGGGCCCCAAATAGAGTAATGCGAACTTGTTTATTTTATCACAAATGTGCAATAATGGGAAGTTACGAAATATTTCATTTTTTTTAACTGCGATGAAAGTGAAAGAATGATCATTCTTTCACTTTCAAATGTGCAATAGGCACGCAATATGTGCTAAGGTAAACAGGGCAAGTAAACAAGCGAAGACATATTCTCCTTGATCGTTTTCGTAAAGTAGACCAAAATCCATAAAACATATCTTCGGAATCATGTAAGTGCAAATCATGCAAAATGTAGTTTTTTTTTTAAATCCTCAACACTCTCTGGCCGAATCATAAAAAAAAACTTTTCTACCATGTTGACACATGCAGAGTTTAAAAATAGAATACGTTCCCACGAAAAACCCCGGGAAAAACCTCAAAACTTAGACAAAACGTGATCAAAACATGTTCGTACGACGCCAAAAATATGTAAATAATGTTGCCAATTTCACAACAAAGATTAACCGATAATGTTTCATTGGCCAAAACTGACAGATTGAAATGTGAAACTACGCGCAGAATGGTATAATATGAAAGCAGCAGGAAGAAGCAGTTTGGATAAAATGTTGAAGTATGTTATCGAGGGTTAAACTTACAAATGCACACACTGTTCGCAGTAGGCCCACACTAAAATAACTCCGAGCGTTTTCATAATGGGCTGGTCCGCGAACTCAAAGAAAAATCAAGGAAATTGTCAAGACATTCAAAGACCACATGCAAGGACCTCATAGACACAATGACAATCGGAATATCACTGAAGAGTGTACGTGAAAAATCGAGTTTGAACAGGAGCAAGTGTATCAGGTTTGAGAGTTGCAAGATTTGTGTAGCTGGTAATTAGTGTGACAATAATGATTTTGATTTTCACAATGCGGAACACAAGGAGTTGCCTTTGATAAAAATCTCTTCCGATGAAGGAAGCTGAGACTGAGAAGATTGTCAACAATTGAAACCAAAAGGGACTCAGGCTTGTTTGGGAACTACTGATAGCGGTAACAATTCTTCTTATTCGGTCAGTTTTGTTTAGCAGAGTGACTGTTAATATACATGTGCCTTGTATTTTTCATGTGTATATTGTGATGCGGTAAGGTACGGTAATGTGCCGGGCGTCGGGATTTTGCATTATCAGCAAGTTTTGTGTTTAGAGTGTTTTGATTCCAGTGAGGTGACGACAAGAAAAGGTAATGAGTAAATTGTACGGTAGGGAAATTTTTTTTGTGGACGAAATAAAAGAAGTTGAATGGAGATCTCGTTGTGGGAAATTTATTTATAACAAAACTTTCAATCCAGTTGGTTTAAATATAAGGTTAATCAATTTTCGCGACGCGGTCGTGCACCTAGCGGACTACCGATGAAGAAATTAAAATCTTTCTTAAAGAAAACACGGATAGTGAGACTTTCTCTTCTGTATGGAAGGGAATTCCGAAAAATACACCATTGTCATCTAAAATTCATTGTTACTTTAAAAATAGAAATAGTTTATACTTAAACCGGTACAGTTCTAAGTAACTGTAAGAGTGTGAGGTTTTTACTAAGTGCAAGTCCAAAATTTGTTCCAAAACATGGGAAGGTTTATCTGTCGTCTAAGCAAAAAAGAAGAGGCTATTTAGATGGGCTGAGGTATCAAAATAGGGTTTTAAGTAAGCGGGTGTTTACATGACACCGGGGCGACTTTCGCGCCGCGACGAGTTCACTCCGGTTCCCTCTCATGGCTCTACATTTGTTTACATGATACCACCACAAAACGTCATGCCGGCGCGAGTCGCCCCGGCGTGAATTCACTCCGGTTGTCGCACCGGGGCGAGAATGTCACTCCAGTACGAAATCTCGCAACGGTATCATGTAAACACGAAACGACCACCTGTTTCGGTGTGAAATCGGTCTAATGTTCACGATTTTGAATCATACGTGCATTTTATCAAAATGAAGTGTACCTTCAAATAACGAGATCATATGTGAAATAACCCAGTCATCATGTAAACGCGATACGAAATCAAAAAGTCATGTCGGTATGAAACTCGCGCCGGTGCGAGTTTTCTCATGTAAACACCCCCTAAGTATTTGTCCCTCTGATTCACCGGGTTTATTTTGGCCAATTTAAGAGGCAATGTCCCTAAAAGCGTTCCACTCGATTTCAGACTCGAAAACACTTTTGCCTTATATTTATACCATCAATACCACTATCCATCCTTATAACTAAATTGCAGTTAGAATGATGAAATAGTTTATTTTACTGCCATTCTCAGCATTTCATCTCTGAACGGCCGTTACCGGCTAAAATATGCAAATTTTAGACGCTATTATTCGGGTTTTTTAACGATCGTTAAAAGCTACTTCGTGCCGTTAAAACCCAGACCATTTGCACTCATTTGGAAGTATATTGCTTTTTCTTACTCTTCCAGTACGATTTAACCAAGCGATACACCAGCCTATCGCGAACGATCTTTATGAACCAACAGAGGATCTTATTGCTTTGATGTCTGCATATCGAGATGCCATTACGAAGAATGTTAAGATTCAAATACTCAGCATCTACGCTTATCAGTATACCATGAAGCTGTTACAGAAATTCCACGAGCCTTATGAACTCAACCCTTTTCCGCATTGTTGAAATGAGAGAGGCTTCACAGCAAAAGTCTCTCAGTGGTCTGGACAACATTACAGCAGAAGGGGTCGCATCTTTTGAGCGGCTATTGAGTATTCTAGAAGAGCTGAATCAGGCTGGTGCCAACAAAAGAAGAGTTTCAGAACTGGCAAAGAGATTGAACGATAGCAAAAGATACCTGAAGACAGAGTTAAAGTGAACTGTTCAGCAGAGGAGAGTGAGTGCGCAGACCACTGCAGAAAATTTGCGTTAAGCGATCCAGTTGACCCATGCTTCAACCATCAGTGCTCACACTCACACAATATGGTGTGTGAACAATGCGAACAATTGAAGGCAATGCTGGACGAGATGGAAGAAAGTATAAAGAAACACTCCAGCCATCTTTACAGCCAAGAACAAAAGCATGATCTTCTTTACGATTTTGAAAGATCTAAGAATGGCATTTTTCTTTGGAAATCTCACGCCTTACGCTCTGTTAACCAAGAATCTGCTAAACAAGAAGCCCTCCAAAGTCTTGACAGTCAATCAGTCCTTGTTGTTATTGACTGGGCGATGAAATTTCTTCAAATGAAATACAGAGAAAAACAAAGTGAATGGTTTGCTAAAAGAGGCCTTAGCTGGCACATAAGCAGTGTCATCTCAAAAAACCAAGAAACGCAGAAAGCTAAGGTCCTGTCGTATGCCCATTTATTAGATTCATGTTGTCAAGATTGGTATGCGGTTGTATCTATTTTACAAAACCTTTTTTCAAAACATCAAAGTAACTTTTCCCAATGTTAAGCAGGCATTTCTACGTTCTGACGAGGCTGGCTGCTACCATTGCAATCACCTCATAGCAGCAGTCAAAGATATTGGAGATCGAGTGGGAATTACAGTTGCACGTTATGATTTTTCAGAACCCCAGCAAGGAAAGGATGTTTGGGACAGGGTGCTTTGTCCCATGAAAGCAGCAATAAGAAAGTATTGCGCGGAAGGCCATGACATCATGAACGTAGGAGCAATGCACGAGGCGCTTAAGGAACGGCCTGTCAAGGGAACAACAGCGGCTGTAGCCATTTTGGATGAGTCATCCAAAATTCTTGAGGTTCAGAAGATAAAACAATTTAGTGTGTTGCACAACTTTAGATACGAAGAGAGTGGGATAAGAGTGTGGAAAGCTTACGCTGTTGGAGTCGGCAGGCTTATCCCTTGGCAATCTTTGTACATACGGCACCAGGGCTGCACAAATATATCATTAATGGAGGGAAAAGGATTCTTCACCAACACAGAAATAAGAGACCTCCATCGCCAAAGAAAGTGTCAAGCAAGTAAAGACGACGTTGAAATTGATGATCAGCCATCGACGTTTGTGTGCCCTGACGAAGGCTGTAATGCACTTTTGACTCTTTCTCCGAACTTGAGTTGCATACAGACGTAGGAATACATGATACTAGGAAGTCCGTAAGTCTTTATGATAAAGTACGGAAAAACTGGGCTGAAAAATTTTCTTCTGTTGAGAACCAGAAGTTAACAAGCAACAAATCCTCCACTGGTCTGACTGTTAACAGCACAAATTCTCATCTAAGTATCGGATGGGCTCTTACCAAAGGTAGAACTGGCGGAGTTCGTTTTTCTGAGAATGTGAGGCGGTACCTTACAACAAGGTTTGAAATAGGAGAAAGAACGGGCAAAAAAGCAAATCCAGAAGAGATCGAACGTCAAATGCGCAATGCCAGAAATGAACGGAATGAAAGATTGTTTCAAAGAGAGGAGTGGCTCACCAAGACCCAAATAATGTTTTTTTTTTCACGCCTTGCTTCACGGCAGAGAACTCGCGGTCAGGATGCTACATCAAAGGAACAGACATTTGATATTACAGCAGATGAGAATGACGACATCGACGCCCTCATTGGAGACTCTGATCGCAACAATTTGCTTGACGATATTCAACGCAGAATTGGACTAGAGCATCCGATAGTGTATGACACATGATCTTTGCGCCTATCACAAGGAAGGAAAGCTACAGGCCTTCAATGTTGCAATGCTCAAGACTATTCTTCGGCACTTTGAAGTACCTTTCCGAGCAAAAGATAGAAAGGCAGACCTTATTAGGTTGTTAACGGAGGTCATCCAAGAATGCAACTGCTGAAAAAAGTCGACTGTGCCTTTTATCAAACAAAAGGGACAACAATATTTCTAATTGTAACTGAATCAGTTAAGCTTTTATTGTGCAACTCTTAGTTTTTTTTTCCGAAAATTCTTTGGCAGGTTAAGTTTTTTCGATATTTGTTATGTGACTTTTGCGCGATGACATGAACGGTGACGCCTAATTCGATAAAATATTTAAATAATCTAACTGTCTTCTTATCAATCCGCCAATCGAACACTGTCAAGCTCACTTCTCTCACTGTCCATCACGGAATAACCAAAGTTCGATATATCAAAATTCCAACTTGAATTCAAGGCTCCCTCTCCAACTGTCCATACTGTCTCGGAATTCCCAGAAGAGACTAAAGCATGAAGAATAACAAACCAAATACAGACTGAAATATGACCATAATAAAGACTCATGCTAGAATTTTCAAATATCGAACCTAAGCTATTGATAACGTGTAGCACGGCCTATCATATTTGCGATTAGTGGGTGGTTGATTCATCACGCCCTAATAATGTACTATGACCTACTATTACTAAAGTTGCTTAAGTTAAGGTTTCTAGACACTGACTGTACACATTTCACCGTTTTTAAGCGAAAATAGCAATCAGCTTAGTCGTGATGGGAATTCATAAACACGTAATTAAAATGTGGAGTAGATGGGAATAGACACCCTATTCTGGTTTTCAATTTCTCGGCTTTAATTTTGGGTTCCAATCCTCATTTTTACAGTTCATCTTTGAGGACTACCGTGTACTCTCGTCCCATACAGCGTAAAGGTCAATTCGTAAAGGACTTGCCCTGCTGCAAAATGTAAATACTTAATCTAATCTGTAAAAAAAATGTTCCCTAAAAATGCAATTGTTGTATGTCGAATAAAGAACGTACAGACGGGCGAGACTAACATAAGGTAGCAATAAAAAGATTTATTTAGTAAAAGGTTTGGCTGCTGAACTTTTGGGAATATATTTATGAAGATATATTTATTGAAAAAGGAAGAAGAGGAAGAGAAATATTTTTTTCGGTTAAAAAAACATTTTCTTCCGAGCGGCAACTATTTGGGAAATTTACTGTCAAAGCAGCCGGTGTCACACAACGCGAATTCTGCATCGATATGCAAATTTGAGTCGAAAACTTTAATTCTGAATCGCAATGTGCCACAAGTTTTATTGCATAAATTGATAGAATACCTCTTTATCTTTAACTAAAACATGTTTTTAGGTCTAGGTTAGGTGCCACTTTTAAGAATTTTCTGAAGTTTCTGAGGCAAATTTTGGTGCAGTTTGCTTACTTAATTGAATTACGAGAATAAAGATAACCTGTTTTTGCTGATTACAGAGAGATACGGTTAAATCGTACTGGAACAGTAAGAAGAAGCAATATACTTCCAAATGAGTGCAAATGGTCTGGGTTTTAACGGCACAAAGTAGCTTTTAACGATCGTTAAAAAACCCGAATAATAGCGTCTAAAATTTGCATATTTTAGCCGGTAACGGCCGTTCAGAGATGAAATGCTGAGAATGGCAGTAAAATAAACTATTTCATCATTCTAACTGCAATTTAGTTATAAGGATGGATAGTGGTATTGATGGTATAAATATAAGGCAAAAGTGTTTTCGAGTCTGAAATTGAGTGGAACGCTTTTAGGGACATTGCCTCTTAAGCTTTCAACTGATGTCGAGAAAAATCCAGAACCTTCATTTCATGTCGACGCTACAAAAACAATTCATGCTCCGTACTGTCAAGGAAACGTTGTAGTATTGGGGGGAAATGCGGAACGACAATGTGTTGCAATGCGTTTGTACGCTTTAATTTACAGTACTATTAATAAAGAAGGATTGCTTCAGTCGATGATATGATTGAAATAATGATTGTTGGTTATCAATGATATTCTAGTCTGTCATAGCTTGCAAGGCAATCTATTGCTCGTTTGCACGTGACGTCACGGCGGCCATGTTGGTGGTCAAGAACCAAAAGCATATTTCTCCTCTGGGAACAAGAGGAACTAAACTCTATTTTCATGTAAATTTTTTGCGCAAAATTTCTATTGTATGGAGTGTTTTCACTCACGTGGCCAGCATCTATGCAAATTTATTGAAACAAAATAAAGCCTTTGCATAAGAAAAGAGTACAACTCCCAGAGGATTGGTTTGGGACACCAGCATGGCCGCCGTTTCATTGTTTTGGGACACCAATATGGCCGCCGTGACGTCATGTGAAAACACTCTATTGACCCCCAATATGGCCGCCGTGACGTCACGTGCAAACGAGCAATAGATTGTCTTGCAAGCTATGACAGACTAGAATATCATTTGCAAACCAAGAATAGTTCTAATCTATGTTAATGTTAACAGAATTGCCAGAAATTGTTACAGTATTTGGGCGATTTTTCTAGCTGAATACAGTGAAAGTCACTGGGTAAAGCATTTAAAAAACTCTTGGCTCTGAACTACAACTCATTCATTTTAACTGTGGGAATTATTGGTGTTGATTCTCATGCTAGAGATATGTATGGTAGCAGTCATAGTCAAGGTACATGTGTAGTGTTGGAAATACCATCCATGTAGAAATTAGTACAATATTTTCAGAGTCTATATGCGGATACATGTAGGAATGACGACATATAATGAGCTTATAAGGGTGTACATATTGTCAACTTTGAAGTTGATCTTTGTACAAGCAGTGTTGAATACTGTAGTATATCAAATGTTAATATGTTAATAGTTTTTACAATGTTCTTGTAAACAGTGCTGTGCTATAGCAATTTATGCAATGTGTTACTCTGTTATTAATCCATGTGGATACTGGACTTAAGGAACTTTATCCGCCCTTGCTAGTACTGGGAATACACTGTACAATGTGATGGGGGTGAAAAGACATATTATGCCAGTTGATCTTCCTAAAAGTGAGAGTATCAGTGGAGCTGAGATAAACCTTACTGTTTGTGTTGTAAACATTGGTGTCCTATGTTGGAATTTGGCTGAGAGCAAATCTGTGTTAAAGATGTGCTTTAAAACATTGTCATAAAGTGACAGGATTTTTGTCGTGGACTGGAACATACTGTATATGCTGTGTGGTTCAGCAAAGAAGTAGAGTAAAGGATTTACCTTTTACTATGATGAAAGTTAGGTGAAGTAAGACTTGTTAAAAGTTGAAGAAATTTGTAAAGTTACATGAAGTAAGTTAAATTGTCAAAGACTACAAGATGAAACACACTTTGTATTATGCTCATGCAAAACTGAAAGCAGTGAAAGGAAAAAGTTTGCGAGGAAACACAGGTATAGTTCATTTCAGTATTGAGATGGAACCTCTTAAAAAGAACATTTAGTTACAAGTAGAAAAGAAAACAGGCAGATTGGGGTATAGATTTTTGCATTGAACAGTACAGTGCACAGTCTTCCTTTGATGGTAAACAGTATGTTTGTAAAACCACGGCCAAATATACGCTACCACAGCGTCTTGTTTGTTGTGGTTTGTGCATAAAAGGTTAAAGTTTATCATTTGTCTTGTGATAGTCACTAAGTTATTGATTGTAATGTTTTCAGCCGCATACTTGCAGGTCTCCTTCAGACACAGTGTCAATAGGCCACTTCCGAGTTCCAAAAACCCTCACTTTCAAAATGAGGCTAGGTGCACAACCTTTCATGTGAAAATGAGTTTTATTTGCATGAGAATGAAAAATGATTTGCATATCAAAGGCTAAGTGCCTACCCTCGTTTTGAAACAGAGGCCCAGGGGAACGCGGAAATGGCCTATTTACTGAGTGGGACTATTAGTACCCCCCCCCCCCCCCCTGGTTGTTAGTGATTGGTATATCACAAATGCACCAACCATGAGTGAAGTTTGTGATACACCAGTTGCTTTTATGGCAACAAATTTGTCTCAGTTACATCCACCATTCTTTTGTGTGGGTGAAGATTCATTTTCCCTAGGTTATTGTTTGTTTGTATGTTTAAAATATCAAAACTATTATGAACTGTAATTATTCGGGAACAAAGTGTTTGTTTGATTAATTTGGAATCTTATTGGCATCATTTTATGTTTGTCTCTTTGTAAAACTCCTTATTGCCCTGCAGAATGCTGGAACAATTGTAAACACATTCATTCCAAAGTCTTAATTTTTGTTGTTAATGAAAATTTATTTCTTATTGTAGAAGGTAGATTGTGTAATCTACTGTTTAGAAAATTACTTATGTATGCGTAACTAATGAAAAGTATTTGGTGTTGACTTCTTTGTCTAGGATGATGTTGCACTCAAGCAAAAGTCAAAGGATGAGAAAAAAGCTGGGGAACAAGAAAAGGAGAAAGCTGGAAAGAAAGGACCAATGGGTAGGTCCCTTTAGTAGTTACACGTTTTTCTGTTTGTTAGGACATGTAGGGCTTGAAAAAACTTGATTTCTTTCATGTCCGTTGGACAAGCAGCTCTCACATTTTGCTTGCCTGGGGTAACTACTAAGTCTTGCTTGTTCTAGTTTAGTAATAGTGTTGCAGGATGCTTGCCTGGTTCCTTGCTCAGTGGGCAAGTGTACTTCAAAAGTTACTTGCCCAGCAAGAGAATCTATGTATCCCAGACTGCTAGACTTGCTACAAGTCGACCTCACATACGGTCTTAAAAGTGAGCAAAGTGAGCTTCAGTACATGAGGTCGCACAGTGACTGAGCAAACCATGAAGTCTTGAGGTCGACTTGTTTCACTTGAATGGATTTGAATCATATTATAAATTCACTTGTGAAAAAAAACGATAGACATATGCTATGTTGGGAGGGGCCTGAAGTATCACTCTCTGTCATATTGGTCAATTGTCATGACGTCACTGGTAAAATTTTTGACGGGTGGATTTCGTGCCAAACAGGTATGAAAAATCCTTTAAATTGGCCAACCAGGAAAATAACCAACCAGGAAGAAAAGTAAAGAACTTTTAGAAACTCTACCCAGACTACCAGACTGGACTATTTTTTAGCCCTGACAAGTTCTTAATCTTACACTGATCCTGTTCTTTTCTTTTTCAAACTGACCCCCCAATTCATTCTAACTTTTAGAAATGATCCCCCATAAAATAATATTAGGTATTGTGAAAATGACCCCCCACCCGATTACTATGGAAACTATGAATATTGTAGCTACAAGTCGTGCCTTACCAAATAGTTTATCTCTAGTTGTGTTTATAATTTGCGTGTTTAATATTTAGGGATGTTAAAGTCAATTTCAATTCACTTTCATTACTGCTTTGTACTACTTTCATGAACTGGTCCCCCAGGGAATCCTCCCTTAACTGAGAATGACCCCCCCCCCCTAAAATGCTCACCCCCCTCACAGGTAATAAACGAACAGCCCCTTACAGTTTAATTAAACTGCAAACTCCTTTAGTGCAAGTATTTGCTAATTTCCCCCAATTTGTAGTACTTTAATAAGTGTTTTCAGTTGATGTTGAATATAGCAAGAAATCTCCTGATCATTAATTTCGTGTTATGCTATGTACAGAGGGTAGTTTAATCTCTTGAGTCTGACTAAATCCTGGCGTTTGACCATTTAAATAAAATTGAGCTTGGTTTAACTAATGAAATAGTACTTCCCCTTCACCGGCGAAAAATGTCTGATTGGTCGTCGCGCGACCACGTGACATTGCCAAATTTAAAATGGCGGCAATACTTTGTTTATTCCAGTGGAAAGAAGGTTAATTGCGGCTTAATATGAGTTGCAAATGCACATCGGATATTTTTAGAATAGCCTAGACTTTTTATTATCATTTTTCACCTATTCCTATGGGATTCGTTTCCTGCGATGCTCGTGATTTGGCCGGTATTTGGGATTCAACTTCAGATCACGAAGGACAACAATGTTTCTGAAAAAGCAGGGTCACCAGAAAGAACGGCCTTTGTTCACAGCTCAATGCAGCAGATAAATAAGACACTATGGGTCCTTTGAAATTGCTTAGACACCTGGTAGTTATTTTATTATATTTTTTTCCCTAAAAGGTAAAGCAAAAATACTTTTTCTCCATCAACACTTTTCAATTTACAAAAAAAGCTTGAACATGAGGTAAATGAACTTTAGTGTCTGCATTCAGTCTTTTCATTGAGAACGGGTGCAATTTTAATATCAAAACTTTAAAGCCGGATTTGACCGAGCAAGGTTTTTTTTCTTTTGAATGGTTATTGTGCTTGATCTGCAAAAGATAATGAAAAAATACTGATTATATTTTTTTAGAATATGAAGGTTAAAAAAGTGATGCATATAGTCTAAAGTGCTACAAAGGAGTAAAAACCAAGATATTTCCATAAATAAATTTTATTGACAATGTTAGGGACATGAGCTTTTCTTTGAGTACACATTTTTTAGTTAAAAAATCTTGTTTGTGAGGCTGCACTTTGTTTGATGCGGGATCAAGCAATCTTTTCCGGAGAGAAATGAAAAGTAAAGTATGTTAACGTGTCAGATACTTCAACACTGCCTTAGCCAACAACTAAGAAGAAACTGAACTTCAAATCAAAAAACAAAGTGAAAACTACTTCACTGTGAAACAACAACCACTTCAAATATATATCACATTAAATTCATGCAAAATGTAGACCTGATGAGAAGTTAATAGGAATAGAAACAAACAATAATTACAATGAAACTCTAATTTTTGAATGAGATCTGTGAGTGTCCTCTCATAATTCTGATAGAAGATCAAAATTGGAAACTGCACATCCTACAAAACTGCATTCATCAACATGATCCAACGAAAATTTAAGACTCAAAGTTTACTCCAAGCTTTAAACTCCTGTAAGTTTCATTTGTGATGATTTTTTTTTCTTGGAAAGAACTTTTGAATACTTAGTAGCATGTTAACTCTGTCATTCATTTTATAACTTGGCTCCCAAAAAATTTAAGCCAAAAACGATGCATATAAAAACAAAAGCATTCACAGAAAAATTACCCTGCTCATCCCTTTCCAGGATCCAATTTTCAAGCAAAGAAACACCCGGTTCCTAACGAGGAAAGTAACAAGTAACTCGTTGTGTGTATAATCCCAAGCCAAATTTATGAGCAAAATAATCTAAACTTCGATCCTTCAATTATAAAATTGCAGGGAGTTGTGCACATTAATTGTAAACAGAATTTCTTTAGAGATCAAAATGTTGCTGGACCTATCGAACTGTAGCTCCAAGACGGTCTAAGCATTTTAATGAAAACACTCTCACATTTTCTCATTCGACAGTTCGGATAAAACTCAAATTTCTGTAACATACAAAGCTGTAATAATGTGCAACAACAATGAAATGTGCACCGATCGACAAAATCACGTTACGGACTACGCACTTTAGAAACTGCCGCAACCCGGCCGCTTTCGATCCACCAGCCACAAGACAATTTACAGAGCAAGACAATGGCTAAGAATATTTCTTTTGTACTGAGTGACACGAGATTAAGTTGAACCAAGCGTAAGCTTATTTTTCTGCCATAAACAGTGTAAACACACGGAGATTTAGCATCTAAATATAGTTTTTCAAGCAACAAAGTACAGGCTAAGTCATATTAACAAAACAAAGCCCAAAAATGTCTGTCCCTCTACTATTTTTTTGTTGAATCCGTGATAGGAAACTCGAACTAAACAAAAAAAACATTTTGGGTAGCGTTGTAATACGCTCTTCGATCAACAGTCGAATGTTGTCGAATGTTAAAGTCGAATTTTGACACAAAAACAGGATACACATTTAACAAGACTGTCGCTTCCATGCCACTCGGTACAAGCTTATTTATATACCAAAACAAAGCCCAATAATTTTTCTTCCACTACTTTATAATTTCTTTTTGTACCGAGTGGCACGGAACTTGCAGTAAACAAAGAGAGTAAAAATTACCCACCTTTTCGGCCTGTCTTCTACATGCAAACCAGCGATCTCAACGTCAACAAAACTGAATCAGACCATGCCACTGCGATTTTTCGCCAGTTCCAGGACGCTATATTCTCTGGAGAACACATCTCCATCAAAACTTCGACCAAAATAATTTTTGATCTCTTACAGTGGCAAGAAATTGCGACGTTGTCACTGCCAAAAAAAGCTGCCATCGCTTCTTTCATCTCAACAACATTTCGCGGGCATTTTTGCGTCAGAGCCAATGACATTGCCCGAAATCGATGATGTGCCATTTTTTGCAGAGCATGCGTAGACATTTTTCGCCGGTGAAGTACTTCCCCATGGGACTGAGTGTGTATTATGCTGTAGCAGGTGTACTTGACTTTTGAATCTCTAGATGAAATCCGTAACCCTTTTAAGTCCCAACATCAATATTCTCCTAACAATATCCATACATTGTTAATGTGATTCCCTGGTTTTGCACTACGCATCTCTTACTGCGCATAACAAGATGGCCGCCGTAAAAAAGAGTATGTGAAGTAACATTATTAAAATGAAGTTGACTGAAGAGAAACGCTATTGGAATTTTTGCTTGCAGTGGTTTCTTGCCGAGGTGAGACTCAATGTGTTGGGAAGGTGCATAATGTAAGCAGTACGCGTGTTGCTGAGTTCGACTTCCTCACAGAAAACCTCGATAGTGGATGTTTAACTTGTGCTTACTCACTTTGATTTTCAAAGAAGCGCTTTCTTTATCACATTGTGTCGTAAATGTGATATCTCGATGTAAATTCTGAAAAAACGGATTTTTTAATACTGTCTTCCCCCTATGACATACATTTAATTTTGAAACTCGCCCCAGTCCTCTCTCAAAAATCGGAGAAAATGCATTTGGCACGCACTTTCTGCAGCTCTACCGCAAAAACGAGTATGGTGACCCCCATTTTTTATTTCATGATTTTAATAAGGACAGTGCTTCCTTCAATGAGAAAAAAATTGGCACAAATCTATGTTCAGTTTTTTGGCAATTTTACTAGATTGTACGGATTGAGCTATCACGGGACGTAAAGCGCGTGTCTAATTTAGTTCAACTTTGGAGCGTAAAGTAAAAACAGAGGCATTAAAAGGCATTTTCTGGTACGTAAGTGGATAAACAATACATTAAAGTCAAATTCTGTGCAATACCACATGCATCATCGAAAAAATCTCTCCTTTTTGTCTAGTTTTGGGCTGTGCGCGGTTTTTGTCACAGGGTCCTAAATAACCGTATTTGTCAGCATTGTGACGTCAAATGAGCACGATGACCCCCACTTTTTATTACTTTTTTATCATCATCTTGACTTGTTACATCAGTGTACCAAGTTTCATCTACAATCTATGTTACATTCTTTTACTAGGGAATCACCTTAAGAGAAAAATGGTTGTGAGAAGCAATGAAAAGATCACCAAAGAGAAAATACCTTGAACTTTTATAATTTTCCTTAACTCATTCTTTAAGGAAATGTATGGAGACGAGTTTGGAGAATTTGTATGTGGATATTGTGACTTAAAGGGTTAATTGAAGCTGTGAGTAGACCTTATTCTTGATACCTGCCATTTCATGTATTTGGAAGCGCTTTTGGTTTAAAGACTGATGGGATAAAAGCTATGTCACCTGGATTCTCAGGGTGAAAACAAGTAAAAAAATTTGCCAATGCCAGAAATCGCTTTCTAGTTTGTTTGTTTTTTTTATTTAACAGAAAATGAAGATTAGATTTAGATTTTAGATTTCTAGATTTTATTGTTTTTGCACTATTTACATATTGTTTACATTGGAATTTTAATTTGTATAAGTACTTATCATTTTAAAGATGATAATGGCATATTATGGGTGTAAGTGGTCATAGGTACTTTTTCCTGAAAGCAAACAATGATGTAAATCTTGTTGAAACCCAAACTGTACATTTTGCATGACTATTATGTACATGTAGTGTCCAACATGATTTGCAGGGTCATGAAATAACCAAGATTTTCTATCTGAACAAATGTAAAAGTTGGGTGCCAGGGATTTCTAGGCTCTTCTACTGTACATGTGTTCAGCCTTGGATTGAGGAAGTTTTTTGACACACTGCTTTCACTAAGTTTTTTAGTAGCAGGCTGAAGTGATGAAGTAAGCAGCCAGGCAATCTCGTGGCGAAGGTGCAAGCCTCTCTAGGGACGCCTCTAGATGCTCGGAGGTGCCATTTCCATTGTATTCCAAGCGGCATTTTCCTTTAAAGAAAGGCAAGGAAAACTAGGCATGCAACAGTCAATTTTAAACGGTATTGAGTGTTACTTTATTATCAGAACAATGTAGCTTAAAGGTTTACACAAGTTCAAAAGGTTTCTATCAGACTGTACTCTGAGTTTGTAACTGACATGAGCTGGACAAACTGTTACCGTGTTGAACATCCACACATAATGGCGGATTCCAGTTTACCCTGCTAGCAGAGGCTTTTCCCTTGTGTTTCTCAGCGTTGTACTGCCATTCTCTTTGCGGTTTTGGCTGCTCGTGTTTTGTTTTGGTTGTTTCTGTGCCGAGGAAAAGATCAGAGTCGGACTCCGACTTTTAAAGCATGACATTTCTGCTCAGAATGAAGGAAAACACGTCTTAGCAACTTCCATTTTTCAAAATTTCCTGGGGGAGCATGCCCCCAGACCCCCCTAGTGGGGTGACGCCTGCGGCGTCACAAGAAACGGCTGCGCCATTGCAGATCTCACTCTTTCCCAACAAATCAACTTGAGAGCTCTGATTTATATTCCCGACTCCCGTGCTTGTCGGATTTCCTTGGCTTGTCAATTTCAAAAAATGTGTCGATTTTCACGGGAACATGAATTCCACCTCTACCTACTAACAGCTAACAGATAAAATATGCCCAGAAAAACACGGAGAAAGCAGAGAAACTGAAACTTTGAATCATGTCCGCTCGATTTTGTTCGTTATAATTCGATTTCGTTCGGGCATCAAACCCTCAAAAATGTTGTGTTCGATTTCGTTCGATAGCCGAACTGCATTGGACTCTTTTGTTGCAGTTCGTTGCAAATTGTGTTCGATTTTGTATGGTGTGATATGCTTGGAATTTTTGTGGCTGTTAGGAGCCTGAAGCTTAATATGCATCTTTTAATGTGGATTCGAACCGTAGATTCCTCTACTATTAAAAGGCTCAGAATAGTGGTAGGACATGCAACTGTTTGTCCTTTGGTCCCCATGATATATTAACTTTATTGTAACTGCTTTACAATTGACAGTGAATGTACTTGAATGTTATCAGACTGTTCAACCATCCCGAATTTGCTTGAAAATCCCGAATCCCCAAAGTATGATCGGGATGGGAAAAGTCCCGATTTGACATTTGTTCTGATATTTTCAAATAGATTCTTATGACACTCATTCAAAGAACACCTAACAGAATATACTTACAGTGTAACTAAAATTGATGTCCAGAAAACTCAAAAGAAAAAACACGAAATATGAATTGAAATCGTGTACTTGTGCCCGCAGACACGCAACTACAAATAAGCAAAAATAATGGCAATCGATTTGTGCGATTTAGCGAACATTTTAAACAAAATTGCCCTCTCAGAACACTGGAAATGGCTTTTCAGAGCATCAAGATTTCAAAATATTCTAATTTTATAGGAAAAAACCTCTAGATCCCATAATGGCTCACCCAATCTGCGGGCATGTGATTCATTGAGGATTAAAAACTATCCAAATTTTACATACTCAAAAGGTGGACACTCTGTATTATGATGTGCATTTAAAATTCAGCTTTTGATACATAGCTGCTCATGCAGGCCCACAATTCTCTAAATTACATGTATAAAGTCAAACTGTATATGTACAGACTGTGTAGCCCAGTCAACAGTTAAAGCATTAACTGCTTTGTCAAATTAAGAGTAATGTACATTCAAAATGCTTTGCATGAGTCATTAACTTCAAATGTGATAACTACTGATAGATAATAATTCTGCGAGAATGTTGATATTTAAACTTGCTGTCAGGCATTCTGCTTTAAGCCTTATTTATAAGTGATCACCCTCAACAGGGTGAGCATCACATGGTCACTTATAGAATTACAGAAACTAAATTAGGTGAGAAGTCTATTTCTAATGTAAATATCAAAGGCTATAATTTTTTTCACACGGACTCGTCAACAAACGTAGGTGGAGCTGCTTTATACATAGCTGATAATCTTAAAGCTGTACCTAGGACTGACATTAAATTTGACGTAGCACTAGTTGAATCCTGCTGGGCAGAAAGTGATGCTGGTGAAGGTAAAAAGATCATAATAGGTTGAATCTACAAGCATCCCACTTGTAATTTAGAACAGTTTCGCAAATGCGTACGGTACATTTTCTGTTTCCTTTTTACCAATTTTAAGATACCTTTAGTGAGCCATGGCTTATTAAGTTGTCTTTGCTTGCTTTGGCTAGCCAGCCTGATAGGCGCATGTTTGTCCACAATTTTATTTAGTGTATTGATTGCCTCCTGTACCTTTTCATTTAGATTCTTTTCTGGGTTGAGGATTTCGTGCCAGTCAATCAATTTTATATCATCTAAGTACAGATCTTTATTAAATTTAGAATAGTCTCGAAAATATTTTTTGTTACTGTTATTCCGTGTAGGCTGGGTTCTGACTAAGCAGAAGAAAAGGATACTGCTGAATCATTTAATAACTTATTTGTAAACATTGGGCCAACTTTAGCAAGGGAAATTAAAACTGATCATACAGACCCTTTGCAATATATAGAATCCACGCCATTAAACAGTTTTTACCTTGCTCCAGTAACCCAAACACAAGTATTTACATTATTTGTTGGGCTAGAAGAAAACAAAGCATCCCTTATTGTTCCTAACAAGCTCATTAAACTTGCAACTGAACAGCTGTCTGCACCCTTTACTGAAATATATAATGAATCAATATTATCAGGGGAGTTTCCTGAAATCTTAAGATATCAAAAGTAACCCTAATATTTAAAAGTGTTAGTCTATCTGAGTTAGGAAATTACAGGCCCATAGCAGTTATTTCTCCCTTTAGTAAAGTACTGGAAAGACTAGTATATGACCAACTTGTGTCCTATCTGGAAAAAGAATGTCTGCTATTTAACTTCCAATTTGGCTTTTGAAAGGGTTATTCCACTGAATATGCCATTCTAGAAACTGTAGAAAAATTGAAGTCAGCTGTTGATGATCAAAAAATAACCTGTGGTATCTTTTTAGACTTTTCCAAGGCCTTTGATACAATCAACCACCATATTCTCTTAGAAAAATTATATAAGTATGGGATCTGTGGGGTCCCCCATGCATGGTTCTCGAGCTATATAACTAATCATAAGCAATATGTCAAAGTTGGTAACACAGAATCTAGCCTGAAAACCGTCACATGTGGTGTACCCCAAGGCTCCACACTAGGTCCACTGTTGTTTCTATTGTATATTAACGACTTGCCCAAGTCTTCAAAGAAATTAACTTTTAGGATTTTTGCAGATGATACAAATATGTTTTATTCTTCAAAAGACCCAGAACAATTGCAATCAGTAATCAATGAAGAACTTGGAAAGGTCTTAAAATTCTGTGCAGCAAATATGCTGTCCATTAACTTTAAGAAGACTAATTACATGATAATTACTTCACCTAAGAAGAAAACAAATATCAGAATAACAGCTTGTAATATAGAGCAAAAGTCCCAGATGAAATATTTGGGTGTCTTTATTGATGAACATCTAAAATGGGATGCTCAGCTCCAGCACATTAACAACAAAATAACAAAAAATATTGGAATTTTATTCAAGCTCAGGCATTATGTGCCTATAAGTACACTTAAACAACTGTACTATACTCTCATATATCCGTATCTAACGTATGGATTAATGAGCTGGGGTACCGCATACCAAACTAAGTTAAATAAGATCAAAGTAAGTCAAAATAACTGTATTCGCTGCATCTTCTTTGCAAATAAAAGAGGAAGTCCCACACCGTACTTTACACTATTAGAAATCTTAAAGCTAGAGAATATCTTTAAATTAAAAATTGAAGCTCTTGTGCATAAAATTCAATATCAAAAAAAGGATACACCTCCTGCCCTCTATGACTTAGTTAAGCCGGCTTCAGCTGTCCATAATTATAATACTAGGTATGCCACTAATCAAAACCTGTGCAGACCGTTTTCCAGAACTAATTATGGCCTAGCAAGGTTTAGTGTAGTGGCATCACAGACCTGGGAAGCAACACCTATGAAAATTAAGTGTCTCCCCTCGAATAGTTTTAAAAAAGAATATAAACTCTTTCTACTTGACAGTCAGGCATCTCGAAAAACTCTAATCTGTTACTTAGTTCTACTTATTTAATTGTTTAATCTAAATAGTTTTACTATTAGTAGTGTAGTAGTAGTACTGTATAACCGCCACCCACTTGTAATGGCTATGTGGTAGTAGCCAACTCGAAAGCTTGGCTCCTTTGGCTGCTACACACTTTTTCCCTTTGTTATGTTTAATTCGATGAATAGTTACCTCTCTTTTTTTTATCTCTTCTTTTTTTCCTTATTGTTGTTGTATTGTAATTGAATAAGTGTGAATAAATGAACTTGAACTTGAACTTGAACTTTACTGTGAGCAATCAGCTCTAGTTGTGACCTCTTTTATAAACAGGGGTTTTGTTCACACCAGACGCAATGTCCGGCTGTTTGACATGTAGCATCCTGTAGTTTGCACACAAAATAATTTATTACTTCAGTCTGTAAGTGTTAAAATCGTTTCTTTTTTATTTATTAATCAAAGATAGACATGACCCTATGTGATGCATGATATAGTGAAAAAAAAAAGAGAATTCCTGTCATACACGTATATAATACTGTATGGTTAGGTTTGTCCAGCTCTCCAAATGTTCTCCAAATAGCATATGTCGTCCTCCAAGTCGTCGTCTTGCTGTTTTTGCCATGTTTTTTCCGATTATTTCGCCTAGTTCCAGCTGTAGTTCTTACTCTTGAAACAAGTGAAATGTCCGCCTTTTTTTCACAACCAAAACAACTCAAACTCGTCCCCAGGTCTTCTCGGTTAACGGTACCTGCTGCACTTTTGATGTCATTTCCTTGTTAAACACAAAATTCTTCCAAATTTGGTCATCAGTAACTGGTTATGGTGAATTAAATGTGTGCTTTTAGCCAATCAGAATCTGGGAAATATTTTGAATGAATAATTCATTTTATGTAAGCTTTTTTTTAATGCTTTAAATGACCTTCCCAGTTAACCAATTCCCTTCAAAGGGAATGCAGGAACTTGCATATTTCCAGAGAATCCAATTTTAAAAACCTCCCGGGGCGAGCGAGCATGCTGTGGACATGCCCCCGAACCCCCCTAGAAGTTGGTGCCTCTGACACTCAACAGTCGTGCAGTGGAATGAACTGTGCAAGTATGCCAGCTGAACCAAGCCTCTGCATCCAGTAAATGTACTTCCAAATGCTACTGCAAACCCTGTATAGATTCTCAAGATGGTTGCTTACAAGGGCATTGAATGCACAGTGTAGTTGGGTGAGTTGGATGTCAGCAACCATTCATTGCCCAATGCCCATCTGTATTTTTTTCCACACTGCCTTTGCACTACATGTAGGCCATATCCAAATTCCAAAAACTTTCACTTTGTAAACAAGTTTACAAAATGTAAGTGCAAAACCTATCTTGTAAAAATATCATTTTCATATCAGTGACCTTGCACTTATCTTCCCTTTGAGACAGTGGCTTGGGGCAACTCAGAAATGGCCCATTTATTGCAGGGTTCACACAGTCTTGAAAAGTCCTTGAATTCCATTTTTCCTTGAAAAGTCCTTAAACTTCTATGCAGTTCCTTGCAAAGTCCATGAATGTTCTTCTACTTTGAATGTAGTGGCCTGGAGAGTGTTTTTTGATGCTTTTGGTTGTCCAAGACAGGATATGAATCATAGCTCAGAGAATGTAAACTTAAGGTTATTTACACAAAGTGCTCAATGTTTTATGCAACTAACTATCAATTTAAGAAAAGTGAACTGAAGAATGTAGAGAAATTGGTGAAACAAACAGTTCAAGCCTTAAAGCCTTATTAGAATAGACTGGGAATGTGCATTTTTTAAGAATCTGTGAAATTATATTCCTAGTAGGTGGTCCTTTAAAATCTAATGTGGTCCTTGAGAAGTCCTTGAAAAATGGTTGCAATTTTTTGTGTGAACCCTGTATTGTAATACAATATTGTAGTTCCATTAATTCCCATTAATATAGGGCTGTGCTATAAAGGAAAGTAAAAATTGTCAGTCTACAGTAAATATAGGTTTTCAAAGAGGGAATCTGTATGCCCTGGGATTGAGCTTGTCAATTCGCACATATCAGTGTGTGTCTCTGAGCGGTGAAGAACATTAATTGCATGATCACCGTCCAACTGACTGCCCATTACATAGCAGTGTTCTCACTTATCAGGTTTTGGGTGGTAAAATTTACTGCTTTAAGCAACCCTTTTTACTGCCTCAGGGGTTTCAATAAGCACCAACGGAACGCATGTCAGCTACTTTGCTCAGAGCAGTCGGTTACTTTTTTCCCTGAAAAAGAAGAAATTAGTTTTAAAAATTTTGAAAAACAAAATATGTCATTAAATCTGAATTAAAACGTAAGTTAATTTTGATGTGCTTTCAATTAATCATGACTTTTTTGATATGTAACTTATGCTTTGTAGTTATGCTTCTGGTTACACAAACGCTGTATTTCAGTCAATTTTTCCCACGTTTCTTTGTAGATTTTGGCAGAATTTGTTAATGTGCAAATGAACTTAATTCTGAATACTGACATTTGTTCATTGTAAGAATTGATTGTGTGGCTATGAAACCTGAATGAAAGCTAATATATAAATTTAGCCAGGGCTAAAAGCGAAGCTCCCATTAATAAATTTATTTTTTAAATCAAACAATAAACTTGTAATCCACAAATAAGTTAACTTAAGGGGAAATTCATATGACTTTTGAGGGAAAGGCTGAGTGATTTTAGAGTGAAACAATCTTACATCGAGTTGATAGCCATGTAAAACACCCAAAAATAGCAATCATCTTCGATCACATTCAAGAGCCGTAATGGCTCTTGATCACAGTGGATTATACCTGGAAAACAAATTCTTGGAAAACAAATCAAGGCAATTTTTTTGCTTTCGACTAGTTTACTTTACAAAATCTTGCAAAACAAATCCGGGGATGTGTAAACCAACCTTTTATACTTTTTACACATCACATCTGCGGTGAAACAGTACTATTTATCATACAGACCTCAGACAGAATGTAGTATTTCACAATTTTTCAAGACAAATTGCACACAGTCAATATTCAGGACGATCAATTATGGGCTTTTAGCGAAACCGTTAAAAAAATTTCCAAAATCACCTATACGGCCAGCCAGTTCTCACTTTTAGCGAGCGCCAAATTTGCTGTGAACATTAATAGAGTTATGCTTCAACATAAATAATTAATTTCTTTTTTTATTTAAGGGTTTTATAACGATGTGTAATCTTGAAAAACGTTTGATACGTGCGGCAAAAAGATAACTCCTGCAAGCGATGTTCATGAACGACTGAAAACAAACAGCACAGCGATTAAAATTGCAAGAGAAACTACTAACAATCACTAAAAGAAATATAATTCGGTTAAACATTTACAGAGACAACAATTTTCATTCACGAAGATAAGTATTAAAGCGTTTCGAAAAATCTTGAGTTCTTAAAGTTTATATTTTAAGCCGGCGTCGCGGTGTTTGCTTTTCTCAAAGATGAACTTGAGGCAAGAAAATCGCTCAAAGTTTTCTTTCTACAGCCAAATTTATAACTAAATATTCTTCGGAACGTTTTCTTTCTATTTGCGGTGAGAAAATATATCTAAAGGCTTTTTAAAGTTCTGTAAGCTTATATCAAACCCTGCAAACCTGATATTAGGTCGGTTCATTGTCTCAAATCTTACAAACGTGCATAAACTTGCCGCATAAATTGCGCTCGACTACATGAAATTAGATATAAAAAAACAAACTTCAAATGCAATCATTACTCAGACTTACCTTTCGAGATGCAGCTCCTGAAAAAGTAACGCGAATCAAGCAAGGTGAAAAACGAAAACGATGCCATCCGAAATCGGATTTCCAACTTTGACAAGCCGTGCATCTCTCAACCAAAAAACCAATGAACAAACTAGCCATGAATAACAGACTTGATAGCAGCTGTATTTCATTTTGTACATCCAGTGGAAAAAGACAGTTAAAAACATCACAAGTTGACACAAAACTCTGTCAGCTTCAGCTGTCAAAGTAAACAAGTTTGAAGATGCTGCATAAATTTTCCGCATGAACTCACCTGTCAAATTTTGACCAATCAGAGCATAAAAGTTGGGCGTAAAGCGTGACCAACGCTTGACCTAGGTAAGAAAAGGTCTTCCCCGCCTGTATTTGTAATTAACTTGCTGAATTTTCGCGTTCATGGTTAGTTTGAAATCAAATTCTTAATAGTGCGGGGCCATCATGATGTAAACACAGCATATTTCATAAATTTAAAAAAATTAAAAACTTCAGCCTGCGATCATATGAAAACCAGTAACTTGTCAGTGGATAACTTCAAAAAAGCACTCGACCTCGATAGGTCGACACCTGAGTCTGCGATACGGTCAGGTGATACTGGTCAGCGGATACCTTGTTTTGACAGCTGTCAATTGATCACAACATTGATGTGCAATCGGTTTCCTCCTGGGCTCCCAAATGGAAAGTAGTTAGAAAGTGTGAAAGTAAACATTGGTTGTCCTGTGGTGCGGACGGACGGCGGGCGGGCGGTCGGTGTACGGTCACGTGATTACCAAATTTTCTGGGATGGGTAGATTTACTAAGCTATGGGGCTATGCCCACGCGCGCGCGTGGGAGCTCCACCATAATTATTTTCTTGAATGAAAAGCACACTCTTCTCCAGTGTTCTCAGTTTAGTCCCCGGAATACTGGAAATCGCATTTTAGGGCTTTGAAATTCCAAACTTTTCTGGGGGAACACGCCCCCAGACCCCCTAGAAGAAGGGGACTAATGGCTCCTTGTTGACACAGTCAGTTACTCTATTCAAACCTGCTGGCTACATCAAACACCTGTTGCCTTGCAGTTGAGTTTCCATAATTTTCTTAACAAGCAGTTGCCAATGGTAAAATAGGCAGTGGTGACAAGAAAAGGGGCCATAAGGTCCCTTTCCCTCAGGGGGGTCTGGAGGCTCAAGGTTCTGTTTTAGGACTGGTGTTTTTAATTCTCTCTATAATAAATTATTATTTCTTCATTCACCACTTTGAAGTTGCAAGGGAGACCAGATCGAGATAGTTGTCAAAGTGCATTGTGGGACTGTTTTGGAGGGTGGCAAATTCATCGCAATGTTGAAAATACTTCCCCCAAAACAGTCCCCCAATGCATCTCGCACACGGTCTCCTGTGCAACCTCAAAGTGGCGAATTGGAAGATGTAATTAAGGCTCACGGTTTCAATGCATTGATGTATGCTGACAATTCTCAGCTTTTAAGCATTATTATGAGACAAAGCAGTCATGTCCTGGAATGTCTCTAGCCTGCTTAAAAGTAACCCAAAGAAGACTGAAATCATTCACTTCTCCTCACATTTTTGATCGGCCGATCCAGTTCCTATCAATGTTGAAGATTGCTCAGTTACTCCAAGTAATGAAGTCAAAGACCTTGGGAACAAACTTGATTGCCTCACTTCATTGCCTCACTTGATTGCCTCATGTTCTAGTCACCACGTCGGAAAAATTTGGGAACTTTCTATCCAGATCTGCTACGGAACGTTACGTGTTATTCATGCATTTGTTTCTTCAAAACTTGATTTCTGCAGCAGCATTCTTCACAGCCTTCCCTCCTAAGAGTTAGAGAAATTACAATGCTTGTCTTGGTTTTTGATAATACTGGTTGTAAATTTGTAACTTGCAAGGCAGGTTTTACATGTATCTCTGTGAAGCACTTTAGAGAATTTTTTTGGATTAGACAGGATTCGCACGCGCCTTGAAAGTCCTTGAATCTCAAAATAAAAATTCAAGGCCTTGAAAGTCCTTGAAAATTGCAGTCAGTGCTGGAAAGTCCTTGAAATTTGTAGCTAATTTCATCCAACTTAGATTCTAGAGTGCCTTGTATGAAAATATATGCTACTGGCAGAAACGTAGCGACACGTAATAGTAAAAGAACAAATAAATAACACCACTCCGAACGTCGATCAAACGCCCCATGCACATTTGTCCTGTTCTTGGTTATATTCATCGCTCTGATTGGTTGAATGTCTGGGATGTTAAGGGCCAATGAAATGTTTTGTACTATTCGCTCTTTCTGCGAAAAGCCATGTGTGTCGAGTGCTTCCTTGTTTGGGTTGGTGTTGATTGTTTCGGTTTGTTTCACGAGTGAAAGATTTAAAACAATGGGCAAGTGTGTTTTCAGCAACTTGTGGCTTCAGAAATCACTGTATAAAGAGTGGCTACGAGAAGTCAAGGGTGACAGCACAAGGCACGATTTATCGTGTGCATGAAGGATGTTGACATTTCGAGCATGGGAGTTGATTGAAAAGTCCACAGTTTCAGAGAAAAGAGTGCTTCAGTTTCAGATGAATGCAAGGAGTTCCTTGTGAAAGTGGTTTGCAAACTGATTGCCAAAGCACCAATTCAGTATTCTCTTGTAAGGAATATAAATTGCTTAGATCCAAGGAACATGATGAGTGACCATGATTTTTCCATCACAAAATTCAAGGGAGTTTTGACTACCCTTGAAAATGCCAAGAAAGTTCTGGAAGGTGACTGTGATTCCCTTTTGGAACTATTTAGACAATTTATTATGGAAGTCCCCTCTTCTTCTCCGTCAGAGTTCAAAGACTATGATCCTGACAATGACAGACTTGATTCCTTTCTGTATCTTCACATGGGACAGAAGCGATCCTACCAATCATTGTGGAAAGTAGTCGCAGACCTACTGATATTATCACATCGCCAAGCCAGTGTGGAAGTAGGATTTTCAGTCAATAAGCAACTGGAAGTTGAGAACCTTCAAGAGCGCTCCTTCATTTCTCAAAGGCTGGTACAAGGCCATGTTACAATCTGTGGGAGGTGTCCTTGCTGTTTCAATCAGCAAACTTCTGCTCTTGTCAGCTGCAGGAGCTAGGCAGAAGTATTCATCGTATCTTGATGAACAAAAGAGGACGAAAACCTCTGAGGGTGTAGAACTGAAGCGAAAGGAGCTAGTCGATGAAATTGACGAACTTAAAAAGAAAAGAAGGCGTTTAGAAACTGATGTTGACAGTCTTGTTAAATCGGCAGACGAGTTTGCACAGAAAGCAGAGGAGAGCTGGGAAACTTGTGTGGATTACAAAGTCAAATAGTTTGAGGAGAACTGCAAAAGAAAAGGAGATGACTCGCAAAGACATTGAGGACAAAATTGCGAATGTTGTGGATGAACTCCAAAAGACATAGACTTTCACCTGTCTGTTAGCTCGGCACAGTCGCTACTATGAGAAGCCGAGCATCCTTTGATTTTGCAGTGCGTGGAGTCCTTGAAAAATGAAAAATATGTCCTTGAAAGTCCTTGAAAAGTCCTTGAATTTTTAGTCCAAAAAAGCGTACGAACCCTGATTAGATATAGTGCTATATATTAAGGAAAAAAAAATTATTATTATTGTTATTATTAAATTGAAGGGAGCATAGTGCCGTGAACTGGTGAAATCCAGGGTGCCCAGCATTTATGATTTCTGTGAAAAAAAAAACTGAGATTTTCTAGTCACCCAAGAGCAAAAGTTAAGAGTCACCTGGGCTCTGCTAGAGTACAGCCTTGATATCCACATATATGAATTAATTTTAAAGTGCTTCAACCAGCTTTGTGACATGTTGTCTGTGTGATTGTTTGTTTCTGATTTACAGGGGGGAAAATGTCATTGGATGATTCAGGATTCGATTCGCCATCTGTGAAAAAGAGCCGATCACAGCATTTGGCTGCCTCAGCAGATGGGGGTTTGGAAGAAGATGACAGCAAGAGTGTGAGGTAAATTTAATCAAGTAAAAAAAACTTTCTGTTATAGCCTCACTTACAGCCATCTCTCGTTATTTTGTAACTATACAATAATCTGCAAGTTCCATACTTCAGTTTAACTTGCTATTGTAGAAATGTTGCATCATTTCCACTTTGCACCTGTAAATATCATTAACATTACAGTGAAAATATTAAGAGCAAATGTTACCAAAAATCAAACATTTTCAAAATTTCGTGGCAACAGCTCAAAAATCAATTTGGCTCATAATCTCATGGTAGGTGAACCTTAATGTAAAACAAAACACTGCATAGTTCGTTTGGCTAAATATCGATTGGTTTTCGAGAAAATCGATAATCACTGAATTTTGTGAAAACGCCGCCTTTTCAATGTGAAATTTAGGGCGATTTACGACGCCTTGTGTTACAAAATAAAACACTCTAGAGCAATGAAATCTACCACATATTGTTGACCAATGTCAAAAAATACCATTAAAGCAATTTTTATCAATTCTCCGCCATTTACTTTTAAAATCTAATTTAATTTTCCCGACCTATTTTTATCGAGAAGAAATCTTATTTAAAACAAGACGCTACGGAGCGTACACTTGGGCGTCGTTGTTGTGGAACTGATCAAGTGTAAATGCGGAGGAATAGTAAAAAATGAAATATGGTAAGAGTAAGGTGTTAATTTGTGAAATTGTGCGATTTGTCAGGATATTCTGAAAAGAGCCATATCCAAGAGGCCTACTAGCCAAAAACTAGCATTTCGGGACAAATTGTCTTTGCGATAGTAGCCCAGTTATGCTCTGATGACTCCATACAAATCCTTCTAACTTTGACTTGGGTGTAAACGTTTAGACCCAAGTCAAATATGAGGTTATTGGAGGTTAATAACAAGTCTAACAAAACAAACAGTGAAAAAAGAATTCTCTATTTTTCTTAGTCACATCAGGCTTCAAAAACGGCATAGCAGTCTCATGTACTGATTAAAGATATGTAAGGCATGGGTAAGCAGTCAGTTACGTTGAGCATGGAATTGGCTAAAACTCAATGTTACGAGTTCGAATGTTTTGAGGATAATTATTCACTGACTATCAGCCTGCAGGGATGTCGGATTAACACAAGGAAGTTTAATTGCTGGTTTTCAGTGTCACGCCATTCAAAATAGATCAAAATAAGAATCAAAACCATTAGACAGATAAAGTCCAGAATCTTGGAAATGAAAGGAGGTAAATATACAAAGACCCTCGCCAAGATTTGGGTCGAAGGAATAATTCGTATACGAGATATCCGAGGAAATGTTTTACCCAAATTTCTAGAGCTTTGTATGGAGACGCCATGCTGGAGCTCATCCGGATGAGCTCCAGCATGGCGGATGGAAACCAACAGAAACATCTGTTACCGAGTTTTGCAACAAAAGCGTGAATTTACTCCTAGAGGAACTCATAAACATGAAATTAATACTTTTTCTAATACTTAAACTGTTTAGATAGCAAAATTCCTCGAAAAAAAGTCACTTTTTTAACCTAAATGACAGCTCTCTCGGCCGTCATGTAAATGCTGCGTCACGCAAAACTTTAGAAATTCAAGCGTACTCTATTGCAAAACCAAGAACCCTTTTGAAGTGAAAATTTGTTTGAAAATTAGTTTTCAGCTGCTCTAATACACCATGAAAGTAAAATCTCAGTAGGATCGATAGTTTTGTAGTTTGAATTTTAGTGACGTCATGTGAAAACCAACAATACCAGAGGAACATTAGCCTCCCCGCAGACGTCTTGTGGGGTTTGCTTTTGTTCGCCACGCATTCATTTCTCCCCACGGACGTCTGCTAAACACAGCCGACATTTACGTTCTTGTTTGCTTGAATAAGCCAATAAGCGGTCAGTTATTGTGTCATGATCAGCCAATAACGAGCTGTGATACAACTGAAAAGGCACCCAAGAATTTTTTCTCGCTTTTTTAGAGGAATATTTATTCCATGCCCACGCAAGGATGAGACTCCAAAGAAAGTTGTAAGAAGCGAATTTTTTTGTTTTCTTTGCAGCTGTAATTTAGGAAAGGACCAAGTTCGCGTGTTTAAAAAAAGCGCAGTTGACATCACAAGGCTCATCAAACGTGCTCTGGACGTTGATGTGTCCTTGTATTATTCAAGTGAATTATTTATTTGCACTGCTATCTTCTACCTGAGACGACTCAAACGTTTTGAGAAAATCACAGAAATGATGCAATAAGGCGGTAGTCAGCTGTATAGTTTTTTTCGGAAGTTGTTAAGTGTAAAATAATCTGCTTTTCTTTGATGAAAGACTTCAGACAACAGTCTCCCACACGAGCGCGGAGCGGTATACGTATTCAGCACGGTCGAAAACAATTACATTAACTCTGTATATATTCGAAGTATTAAGAAAAGAGAACTTGTAAACGTTGATAGGGAAGATTTTCAAAGCATTCTTCCAAAACAAAGGCCGTTTCCTTTTTTTGCGAAATGTAATTCCACCAAGGTCATGGGTCGCGGACCAAACACCAATACGCGAAATTCGAAGTCTACAGCAATGTGCTTCCAACGGCAGAAAAAGGTTTACCTGAAAACTTGTTCTGCAAAAAGGCACGTCTTCCCGTTGCGTTTTATTTATTCACAAGCTAAGTGCCACCGAAGTCTAAACTTCAAGCTAGGACGACAAATTAACCTGCCTGTCAACAAACTTTAATTTCGCTCCTTCAAAGAAAGAAAGAACGCTTATAATCAATAAATCATTGGACCTTTCATTTTTCACCGTATTTTATTTCTCGACGAAATATTTAACCATGCTGCAGCTCGGAAAAGTCGCGGACCAAGGACCACATGCTAACTGTACAAGTCACTCCATTTCCTCTACCGATCGATCTTCAACCAAGCTTCTGGGCTTTCGTAAACAACAGAGAAAGCCCCTCTCTCGACAACCTTCATATTCTCTTCGCTAATATCACTGAGCGTTACAGCAGGAATACCAATATTTGCCAGCTTTGTAGCTTGATCTTTCACAAGATTTACCAGGGGCGAAACAACAACAACAATATGTCCAGTAGTTCCACGCACTGTGTCGCAAATAAGCGGCAAAGCTTGATATGTAAGGGATTTGCCAAATCCCCTCGGCAAATTTATGAACTCATCGATCTTCTCTATAAAATTTGCAGGATAGCTTCTCTCTGATACTTGTTTAACTCTGTATTTTAATACTACAAACTTCTCGCACACCCGATCAAAAGCCTCACTGATCGTGTGAATCTGAACAAGCGGCTCGGGTTACGTTTTACGTCTGTGATTGGTGAACGTAAATGTCGGCTGTGTTTAGCAGACGTCCGTGGGGAGAAATGAATGCGTGACGAACTAAAACAAACCCCACAGGACGTCTGCGGGGAGAGGAACATAGGCTTCACAGAGCTTTAAAACACAGCATCCGCCACCAAAAGCTTTATTTGAACTTAAGTAAAACTAAACAGCCTCTGCCAATAATAACAAAATCTCACTTGAACTTCAGATATCTTACGGCTTCCGCCAACTTGTAAACACAGAACTTGGAAATCGACCTTCGTCACACTTGACTAAACACAGCAGTCAAGCTCGTGGGAAAAAAACTTAATTCGTCAAAAGAACTCGCTTGGAACTTGTATACCGTTTGATATAAGGTTCTAGGAAATACTAAACAGGCGAATAGTAGTAGCTTTTCGACATATTTTATGATTTAAGTAACTGATACAAATCTGCTGACTCATGCTGAAATGTAAACATGCCCTAATTAATTATTCATGAATAATCCAAAAACGTAGAGAACGTTCGAGAAAGTCACGCAACGCATGAAAGCAATTTTACTACTTAGAAACACTCAACAAAGACAAAATGTCTTTGTGCGGGATCTTGTAACTTTAAATTCATCATAAAACTATTCCAAAGGAGGGCTCACTCGTGAAATGTTTTTTAACACTCGAAGAGAAATTTCATGTCTCTGTGCGTCCACGTAATGTGCTCTATTTATTCCTCGAGTACCTTAAAGACTAGACTCGACATGATCTCAAGATATTACGAAAGTAGTCCGGTCTCATTTCGTGAAATAGCCGAAACAAGCCGAAAAGTCACGAACTTGCACGCTCAATCTTGTCCCGAAACTAGTGCATCATTTCATAACAATTTTTCGTTTGCCCACCTACCTTGGGTCGCAGTAGCGCAATCGGCTAATCCCTCAACTTAGAGTCCCCTCTGATCTGACGGGTCACATAGGTGAGTCGGTTCAAACCCCAGAGAAGCCAAAATAATAATTCTTTCTTCCTCGAAAAAGTCAAGGAATAAATCAAAGAAATAGAAGTGATCTCGAGATATCTCGAACTAATTCGGCTCTCACTTCGTCAAGTAACCGAATAAATTCGAAAACCTACAGACTTTGCATGCCCAATCTTGGCGAAAAATTGTAACTTTGATACATTCCTGAGCGTCGCGAAACCTTTACTTCGCGCTCCGCCGAAGTAATTAGCCTATTATTTGAGCTTGTGGTACTGCGTATAATTCGTTGAAAACCTAGTGACTAAAAGTCAAAGAGTTGTTCTTTTAGAGTTCCGAAGGGTTTTTTTGGGAAATGATTCAGAGCGAAGAAATCGATTTCTAAAGTTGGATAAATTTCCGTATTTCAACTTGTCCCACGCGTGACATGACACTGCAACGCACATTACACTTGACAGAAGCACCTAAAAAGTTAAGCAGAATACAGTTAGTCGAGGTCTATTTTAACGTATAGAATCTAACCTTTTTGTCTTCAAATCAATGATGAAGAAAACTGTATTTCTGCAGGTCTCGTTTCGTTCGTGAACCAATCGTTCAAAATCATTTCCCACGACATGACAGCGGAATGGTGGCATTGTTTGTTTTGCATGCTTTGGAGGTTGGTTTCTGTTGTGCGTATTCACTGCTTCCATTTTCCTCATAATGGTCGTAGATTGCCTTTCGTAAGTCTTCTTTGCCGCAACATTAGTTTTGAACTGAGCAGCAAACCAAAGCGGAACCAAGAGACCTCAAGTCAAAAACATATGTTATCACGTGGGTGTTGTGGAATACCGCTTCATTCAAGTGAAATGTACAACTACAAAAAACGGGATTGGAACATGGAACAAGTGACTAGTGGATCTTAGCGATTTTTTTTATTAAATATCAGAGTAAAAAAAAAGAAGGAAAGACAAACAGAAACCTGTTAAAAAACGAATAAAGGCAAAAGAGTGACAAATATGATCGCTATGCAAAAATCATTACCTGAGGAAACAAAAAAAAATTGCGGTGTTGCCCTTGGGAAAAACCTTGTGAAATAATAAAAACGTCGTTGCTATCACTTTTTTCAAATAAATTAAGAATGTCGGGCGTCTCAAAGGCAATGCGAAGAGTAAAGCATAGTTATGGCTCTAATATCTTCGACAAGTGCACTTCACACTACTACAAATAGCAGGATATTTTTCTCGCTTGTCAGCAAAGAAATGAACTGATAACGGAGAAGGCAATCGAAAAAATGTGCAACGAAGTAACGAAAGCATTAGCTCTTCAGCCTCCCATCATGTACGAAACATACAACATCTGTGAGATCGTAGGTCAGTCTAGGCTGGCAAAGTTTTCGATACGAACGCTGCAGAACATCTGTTCAGCCTTAGAACTGGATGTAGCATCGATGACTGGGAAGCGCAAGCAGCCGTACATGGAAATTATTGAAGGCGTTGTGGCCAGGTGTGGCTATAAAACTAGTAAGACTCACCAGAATATGTAGAGATTAACCAACGAAATATTCAGTGATGTCGAGAATGTCTTACTTGAGGTAAACTGAAATTGACGGCTCTGTTTGATGCTAACGGTGTGTCGTCTATAGAAGTTTTTATAGACACTCTTCTAAGAGTGAGACTGACGGGTTGTAAAGTGTCTCGTCAAAATCATCCTGGTAGCTTTTACGATAGCAGCCAGGGGAAAGCTAACAAAAGGAAAAGTGTTATAGGAAATGTAACAAGTTATTATAAATTAGTTAAGTCTGGAGAGAAATGGAATCACAGCCACGCCCACAAACGGACAATTTGTACATCTTCAAGTAGATTTAAAGATTACTCAGAATTTTAAAAGGGGGATGGTCTAATGTAAAGTTTTTTCAAGCTATCCCGTGACTAACGATTTAAGACCAATCGTAAGGAATCTTCCAATTTCATTTTTAAAATTATTTTAACTGCATCACGTGATCAACCACGCCCTATTTATCGAGAAATCCTTCGAGCTGAATCGCCCTCTGGACAGAGAGTAAACCGTTCTTCCTTTGTAGGTCTACAGTGGCTAATAATACTCTTCATGTAAAAACAGTTAAAGGAATGGAAAAAAGTCATATGCGTCTCGTCCTGACGAAAACTTTAGTTAGAGGAGGACTGGCACTAGTCTAGTTTCACCTGCAAATTGTAATGATTCGGGAACCATTCCGAGCAGATTTCGCATTTGCTTTGATACAGAAAAACTGGAGCTACACGTTAAGAAAGTGGTGGGAATCGTTAGTTACAATTGTCGAACACTGGAGGCTGGAGGGCGTAGGCGATCACGTGGCCAAGTAATTTGGATTTCTTTTTTCAATTTTTTTTTGAACTTTACTTTACCATCTATCATTCCTCGTCGATGTCTTTAACAATAGTTTTTGGAAAATGCGCATAAAAACCACTTAGTCTTTGTTAAAATTAGTTTATCGAGGAATTTATTATCCGTGACCGGTCATGTCCGGGTGATCCCGTTTGACCCACTGAGGCAATAATGTTCTTACCCTTCTCATAGCTAGAGACCATTACCGGCTGAATTGTTAAAAAAAAAAAGAGAAAAAAGAAAGTAGTTGGTGATGGTCAAAGTCAAGTGTTAGCTTTTCCGAACTTGAGATGTGGTAACGTCTTTCTTGTACAAAGCAGAGAATTAGTCGTTGCACCTGCATTTAATCACTTACATTTTCTAGTTCGATTTGGGGTAAAGCTTTTAGTAGAAGTGTAAAAACTTGTTGTGTTTCATCTTTGACACTTTTGATGATTCAGAGGCTAGATTATCTTGAAGATGGTTTATGTGGTTTCTTGCCGTAGAATATACCTGAGGGTACAAAATGTTAAAATTGATATTGAAACTAAAAAGACTCGTTAATTTGAAATGTTTAGCAGCACCATTATATAAAGGGTTCATGATTTTCCAGTTACAAAAAGTCCTTGCACATGAACTTCCGCTCTCAATTCCGGAAATAGAAATTGGTCACGCAACCATTGAGTTGCCATAAATACATGTTCTGCGAATCCAACTTGCTGAAAACGCCCAGCTCCGTTTTGGCTACGTTCGCAAGGAAAATTTAAGTTGTTATTATACTATGAAAATGTGGAAGTCTTCATATGCTGGTAAAGAAGGTGAAACGACCCTTTAATTTCATGATCAAAAGATTTGATTCTTGTTCGAAATTGCCACGGATCTCAGACGTGTTTTCAATGTGTCAGTTTGAGATGGCTCGTTAAATTGTTTGTCTTTGGTTTGCTTATTAGTTCGAAACTGACTTTGGACGAAAGGCAAACGAAAATAACTTTTTAAATCTGATCTCTGATCTTGAATTCAGAGATAATTGGTCGGGAAAACTTTCCAACAAAACATCTCACGACTCTGGTCTTTACGCCGGCGTTTAGACAAAGATGACAGCTGCGTTATCTTGACAAATTATCTTGCAGTTTGATTAAAATTTGTATCAAACGAAGGGACAACAGGAATACGATCTATGTCTTTGATTTTAAAATATGTTGGTTGAATTTTTACGTCAATCCCGCTTTTGATTGAATGCTCTATTTGAAAAACGTGTATTTCTTTGTGTTCACCACATAACTTGGAAGGTCGGTTAAAACAGGGCATTGTATCCAACTTTAAAATTGAATTTCTTCACGCTAAACCATTTCCCCCAAAAATCCTTTGGATATGTAAAAGAACGATTATTCGGCTTTCGAAATTCATATGTTTCGACGTATTTCATTTAGTACCGCATACTTAGATTAAAGGTTATTTTTTGGGCAAGTTTTAATCTTGATAAAAGAGGGCTCGCGAAAAGTAATTATATTTTCAAAGTAAATAGAAAATAATTGCTCAATTTGCTTTTAACACATATTTCGGCATCATTCTACTAGATTTAGTAGATTTTATTGCTCTAGAGTGTGTTATTTTTGTTACGCGAAGCATTCTAAAAACGTGGCAAATTCTCAGGATTCGGTTATTAGCGGAGCTCCTACGCGCGCGCGAAGCGCGCGCGTGGGCGTAGCCCCATAACTAAAGTAATCTACCCATCCCAGAAAATTTGGTAATCACGTGACCGTACACCGCCCGCCCGTCCGTCCGCACCACAGGGCAACCAATGTTCAATCCTCACACTTTCTACCTAGTTTGGGAGCACAGGAAGACTGATATTGCACACATATATTGCACATCAATGTTGTGATCAATTGACAGCTGTCATAGCAGGGTATCCGCTGACCAGTATCACCTGACCGTATCGCGGGCTCAAGTGTCGACCCATCGAGGTCGAGTATCTTTTTGAAGTTATCCGCTGACAAGTTGTAGTTTTCAAATGATCGCAGGCTCAAGTTTCATACTTTTTAATCCATATAAAAAATGTTGTGTTTTTTATGTGCCGCAAATTAAAATTTTGATTTCAAACTGACCTCAGAAGCTAAAATTCAGCAAGTTTTTACAGGCAGTGAAGACATGCCAGTTGCTTTTGACTTTTCTCACCAAGGTCACGCGTTGGTCACGCTCTACATTTTATTTTTATGCTCAGATTGGTCAAAATTTGACAGATGAGTTCATGCGGAAAATTTATGCAGCATCTTGAAACCTGTTTACTTTGACCGTTTTATGTCGACTTGTAATGTTTCTGTCTTTGTCCACTGAATGTACAAAATGGAATTCAGCTGCTTTCAAGAGTCTTCTGTTATTCATGGCTAGTTTGTTTATTGGGTTTTTGGTTGAGAAATACATCGCTTGTTAAAGTTGGAAAGCCGATTTCAGATGGCATTGTTTTCGTTTTTCACCTTGCTTGATGCGTGAGAGGGTTGAAAAGTCTGAAGCGATTCTGGCCTTACTTGATAGTTTTCAGTGCATCTCGAATCGTAAGCCTGAGTAATTATTGTATTTGACGTTTGTTTTTTATATCTAATTTAATGAATTCGAGCGTAGTTTATGCGGCTATTTAGTTGAAGCACGTTTTAAATTGTAAGAAGACAATGATCTGACCGAGTATCAGGTTTGATTGTAAGCTTATAAAACTGTAAAAACCCTTAAGTCATTTTCTTATCGCGAATAAAAAGAAAACGTTCAAAAAAATATTTCGTTATAATTCTGGCTGTAAAAGAAAGCTTTGAGCCATTTTCTTTCGTCGAGTTCATCTTTGAAAAAGCAAACACGGGAAGTCGGCTTACAACTGTAAAAAACATGAACAAGAATTTTCGGAGACACTTTAATACTTGTCTTCATGAATGAAAATTGTTGTCTCTGTATATGTTTCACCAAATTATTGTCCTTTTATTGATTGTTGGTAGTCTCTTGCAATTTTTATCGCTGTGCCGTTTGTTTTCAGTCGCTCATGAACATCGCTTGCATGCATGAGTAGTCAAATTAAAATGCCGCGCGTATTAAACGCTTTTGAGGATTACGGTCCTTGGTCCGCGTCTTTTCCGAAAATGATAAAATATTTCGTCAAGAAAAAAAATACGTTGAATTATGAAAGATGTCGTGATTTACTGATTAGCATTCTTTCATATGACGAAGTTTCAGCCTTCTTGCTGCGGGCGAAGACGCGAAATTAAATAAAGTTTGTTGACAGGTAGGTTAATTTGTCTTTCTTGAAGTTTGGATTTTTGCGGCACCGTAAATTACGTGGTCATGTTTACTTAGCCTGCGCATAACTAAAACGCAACGGGAAGACTTGTCTTTTTGCAGAACAGGTTTTCAGATCAACTTATTTCTGCTGTTGGAAGCATATTGCTGTAGACGCTAATTTTTTTGTTTTAGCGACTCTTGAACAAATATCACCAAATTTCGCTTAGCGGTCCTTGGTCCGCGGCCTATGACCTTGGTTGAATAATACTTTCCAAAGTAAAAAGCGACGGCCTTTGTTCTCGAAGAATGTTTTGAAAGTCGCCCCTATACATGTCTACAAGTTCTCCTTTTTAATACCTCGAGTACATACAAAGTTTTTGGTAATTATTTTCGACCGCGTTAAAAACCGCTTGTCGACGCTCGTGTGGGAGACTCGAGGAGACTGTTGTCTGAAGTCTTTGAAAGAAAAGCTGATTATTTTACGCTCACAACATCTTCCGAAAAAAACTTTTGCTTAATAGCATCAAGAAAAGAAAAAAAAAAATACTGTGAAAATTACGTTTTCGTGTGGAAACTATAACATTTTTACGTTTTTATCGTGCTGCTTACCAAGGACCATCGAAAACAGGGCTACAATGTTAAATAGATAAATTCGTTTCGTAACAATATCAATAAACAGTTCCATATGTTTGTGTCTGTATGCCTATAAGTCAAACTTGTTGGTCGTATAATGCCAAAATTTGAGTTTAATTTGAAAGTGTTGAGTACCTCCTCCTTCTACTAAATATCACCTAATCGTCTTTCGCCGTTTCGTTTGGAAAAGCTTAACTCTTCTTAGCCTCAATTTTTACATATGTTAAAGGGGGATACATTTTGTATAACATAAAAAATTAGATTGATATATTTTGATATAGTGGCGTCGTGCTGCTTTAAACTTTGCTTCTCGGGTGCAAAGCGCCATGGCGATTCGCCCAATGCGTCGCAAATTCGGCAACCGCATGTAAACGAAATTTATTGAGGTTACTTTTAAGGTTTTTTCTCCGTTTGTCTCTCTAAAACACAACAAGGTAAACAGTAAAAACTGAGGGGAAACTAATTTTGAAGTTTCGAAGAAACAGAAAGACATATGAGATGTTTTTTTCACCTTGCACGAGCTGCACGCATTTATAAAATACACGTCATCTGAAACACAATCTGTTGTCTTTTAGTTTTGCCATGGATGAGATTTTCCTTCGTGTTTTCGACAGTACCTAGTTGTTTTTGTTTTGGAATAACACCGACATTAGCGAGTCACAACGAAAATATTATTCAGTGGAAGAGTTATAGAAGTAATAAGAGAAACCGTTTGAAAGAGATGTTTGTCTACTCCTGACCTAACCTCCCGCAAAAAGTAGCAACATTTGCCTCTTGGAGACAGCATACCAGCACAAAGGAACGAGGAAGAAGTGCAAGAAAACAAATCAAGCCGCCATAATTCAGTGACAGCGGCAGTGTCTAACGGACAAACCACATTGCAAGCCCTGACCGAAGTCGCAAACAAGCGAAAACAAGTGATATTTGTAAGCAGAGTCCCATTCTACTGCACCACACCTTTTTGCTCGGACGCGCTCGTTTCACCGCCCAACCTTTATCCGCCCTTATTGAAAACGATCGCCTTTTTGCGAATTCCAAGCAAAATATTCATGTCTGGAACTTGAAACTTCAGGATTATCGACAGGAACATAAAAGCTATCTTCAGGGAGTATTTCAGCTCGTTGCGTGAAGATTCGGGTAAGATATTCAAGTTAATGACTTTTAAACGCGGACCAAGGACCACATACTGTACACATCGTTATAAAACCATTAAATAAAAGATAAACAGAATAAATTCTTTATTATGTTGAAGCGTATAACTCTATTAATCATAATTTAAACAGTCGACTTTGGCGCTTGTCAAAAGTGAGAACCGGCTAGCCGTATAGGTGATTTTGGAAATTTTTTTAACGGTTTCGCTAAAAGCTCACACGTCTTTCGATCGTCCTGAATACTGAATGATCATGAATGAGTGCAATTTGTATTGCAAAATTGTGAAATACTGCATTAATTCTGTCCGAGGTCTGTATGATAAAAACAGCGCGTCATGGTACTGTTTCACCTCAGACGTGATGTAAAAAAAGTGTAAAAGGTTGGTTTACACGTTCCCAGACTTGTTGGCAAGATTTTGTAAAGTAAACTTGTCGAACACAAAAAATTCCGCCTGATTTGTTTTCCAGGCCTAATCTACTGTGATCAAGAGCCCGCGCTCTTAAACGTGATCGAAGATGATTGCTATTTTTTGGGTGTAGATATAAGGCTATCAACTCGATGTAAGGTTAAGTTCACTCTTAGCTTGGACTGTTTGCAAATTACTGTTCTCTAAAATCACTTAACCTTTCCCTCAAAAGTCACATGAATGTGTTCTAAAGTTAACTGAATTGTGGAATACAAGTTTATTGTTTGATTTTAAATCATAAATTCGAGTTAACAGGAGCTTCGCTTTTAGCCCTGGCTAAATCTATATATTATTGATTTTCTCGAAAACTAGTCGATATTTAGCCCAACGAACTATGCAACGTTTTGTTTTACATTAAGGTCTACCTAACCTGAGAATATGGGCCAAATTGAATTTTGAGCTGTTGCCACGAAATATTTGACCGATGGTAACATTTGCTCTTAATGAATAATATTATTTTACTAATAATACAGTGAAACCTTTATTGAGAGGACCCCCAATTAAGCGGACATCCTCTATTAAGTGGACACTAAGCAGGGTCTCGAAATTAATGTCTTATATTTCCCTTTATAACAAACCCCTGTTCAGCGGACACCTCTGCTAAGCGGACACTGGACTTGAAGTACATACTGTAGTTGATTAATAAAGATAAATCAATAGACTGTACATTAGACCGATATCCGGCTGTATGATTGTCATCCACAATCAAAGCTCACCTAAAAGACTTGCACAAAGTACAGCACTTCCTTAACAACATGGAACTTTATCTCAGTACAGAGTAGCTGTTGAAGGTTAATCGTAAACAAACGTTGTGCAATTTTTACAAACCTCTATTAAGCTGACACTTAGGAAGGTCCCAAAGGTGTCTGCTTAATATTATTAACAATTGATGAATAAGGCTATCTTTTGAAGAATTTTGGTGATCGAGGAGGGTGTATGGCCTCAATGGATAACACCCTCCGAGATCTCCATAATTCTTCATATGATACAAAAGCCGAATTCAATAATTAAATTGTTTTATTATTCATTCAAAATAATTCCTAGTTTAAAAACATAGCTAAAACATGCTTACCTCCATCAATGTTAAGTTCATCTTCGATAGCGCACGTTTAGGGTTGTTCAGCTCCGCGAATATTCTCCAAATAGCAGATGTCACCCTTCGAGTTGTCTTCTTGCTGTTCTTTCCCTGTTTTTAGCTATTATTTCGCCTAGTTCTTACTCTTAAAAGGAGTGAAATGACCACCATTTTTGTTTTCACAACCAAAACAACTCAAGCTCGTCCCCAGGTCTTCTCGGTTAACGGTGCATTAACCTTCAAGAAAGCTGCACTTTTGACATCATCGGTTGATTAATCGCAAAATTCTTCTAAATTAATAGCCTCCCCCGCAGACATTCTCGCCCCTAAGAATGTCTGCGGGGGAGGCTAAAGTAAAAACTGCAAATTTACAGATGAGGAGTTGAGCACTCAGTATACTGATTAGGGTTAAGCGTTCATTTTACGGATTAGGTTAAGCGTTGATTTTAGGGCTAGGGTTAAACACTTATTTACAACGGTTAGCGCTCAGTTAATGTTTTCCGTGTTGCTGTTTTCGATTTTTATGTTGCTTTTTTCAATGATTCTTCAATGGACTGCATGGCTCGCATGACTCGCATTTTACACACACTCGTGTTGGTGTTATTTCATTTTTTACCCCTCTGTTCAAATCGTTGTAACGACATAATTCTTTTACAAAATTCATGTTTCATTTATACGAATTTCTTGTGTGTTTCTATTATGTTTTTTTTGAGTGTTTTAAAAACAGATGCTTTGACAAAATAATACTTCGCTCGCTGAAATAGTGTGAAATGTCAACAAGGGCGCGTGACATGCAGTTTCATTGCGTGTCTAAACCTAGAAATTCGTACCAGACAACAGATTCGGACGGTTTTTACTTGACCGAAGGTTCCAATTAATTTCTGAGTCTGAGAATAAGGCTGCCTCCATGGAAGTATTTTGAAATGGTTTGACCATGTATCGAGGCCACGTCCAGACTGAATTTCAACGAGTCTATTGGGGAATAATCGCATGCCCACAGTCCCAGCGGGACAACAAAACGACCTTGCCCTCCCTGTCATGTCTGCACAGAGGAAGGTTTATCAATGAAGTACTTTTTGATAAATGTTTTAGAGAAACAAGTAATAAGATTAACTTCATAGCGAACTTTTGGGTATAACATTTAGCAATGAGAGAAAAACTTGAAACGGAGCTTAATAAATCAAGTAGAGTTTAACAGCACATGTGATAGGCGGGTAAAACAGCAGATAAGATCAGTCAATTCACTGCAATGCTTGTCCTACACAGACGACAATACCCCAATAAAGTCTTACTGCAAAGAATTCTGTTAAGTTTCTTGACTGAAAACCTTGCCTTGCGTCTCTGACATTGGGAAAATTGGCACGTGGCGGGGAAGAAAACGTCACCAGAAAAAAAAAAAGGAAAAGGCGGAAAAGTGACTGACTGTTGCAATTATTATAGATAATGTAAACAAAATGGCGTGAAACGCACGCCGTTCCCATCGCGCATCAAAGGCTAGCCAGAGCTTGAATTTTCTCAAAGAAAGATAATGTCTTGCATGGATCAACTTCCACAAATTTTCCTTGACGTGATTAGGCCCATTTTTCTTCCGAGTTCGAAAGGCAGCGGGATGGGAGAGAAAAAGAAAAAAACACCCGGGTCAGATTTCGTGACATGTAATTGCTATTCACCTTCGACTATGTTTTTCACGGCGTGAAAATGTGCGCTGCAACTTCACGGCGTGAAAATGTTGACTCTTAATTTTCACGCTTAATTTCACGACTTGAAAGGTTTACACCGGTTAAAAAAATTCACGGCGTGATTTGATTAGTTTCACGCCAAGAGTGAAAAATGGAGTGAATTAGGCGTGGAATTTGAAAATCACGGCGTGGAAACTCCAATTCACGCACCGTGACCGTGAAAAAAATTCACGGTTTTTGGTGAAATCCATAAGCCCCCTTTTCGCGTGAAGGGTCACATTTTTTCTCAAGTACATTTATTTAGTAATAATACAACTGGGAGTTGTTAAAATATTATCTCCCAGTTGCATAAATTAAAACATAAGACCTCACTCTGAATGTCTCTGTAAGTGTGTCACGTTGTATTTTTGAAGTAGGTTGGCTGATAAATTAAGAGCGAATGCACAGAAAAATGGAGCAAAATCGGCAAATCGTGGCCACAGCTCAAAACCTAACCTACCCTCATTTTCAGTCTGTAATAAGGTTTTGATGAGTTTATAACACTGCTGAGTTTTAAATTTCAAACTGCGGCCGAAATTGGGAATTATTTGAGATTTTCGATTTCAACGGTCTGCGGGCCTAAAATTAGCCGCCGAACACGGGAATATAGCCCAGTGACAGAAGTGAGCTGACTTTCATAAACGAGCGAATATATTGCCAATCTTCCACTTAAATTTCACAAAACAGGTATCTAACAATTTCTAAAAGGCACATTTCTTAGATTTAGAGAATAAAATATCGACGAACGAGCACAATTTTGAAACGTAATTTGCATAATGCTTATAAATACAACAATTTACCGCTAAAACCAAAATCGAATTTTCTATATGGGGGAATTCTCCAAATCAGCCCAAATCCCGGTTACAATCCAATGAGTTATAGTACTTCAACATTATGCGAAAGTTAGTCTGGTGTTCTTGCAAACGCCTGTAAAATAGATTGATTATTTTGAGGTTATTTTGGCCCAAACAACGGCTAATTGACCCCAGGGTCAATTGACACGTGCACGTCACCTTAGTTTTATGCGTCGATTTGAGCTCGTTAAAAGGGAGAAACTAACAAGAGTACCTGTTTTAATGAAATGAATACAATCTTCAAAAGGAGAGGCCGTTCAATGGGTAATTTCTGTTCTTGAGATCTTGCAGATCGCAGCATGTCGTCTGCGAGTGGACCTGAGTCTAGGGGCGCGATCCATTCAACCAAAATTCCGACCGGGATTTTTGGACCACCTCAAAAGGTGGACCCGTTTTTTCGAAACTTTTCCAGTTGGACCGAACCGATCCATTGAGTCTTGGACCGGAATTTTCGGTAATTTTGGTTGAATGGATCGCGCCCTAGGTCTGTTCTCCCTTGACTCCGAAATCAGAATAATATCATGAAATAATCCTCGCTCGAATCTTCGTAAGTGAATCAGCTTTGCAGTGCCTTACCAAAGATAAAAAGTGGGCCGAATAGGAAAAACGCAGTGTATTGCTGAGCGAAAGGTGAGTAAATAAACCTGGGAAAGTACGTTACCTTTGATTGCGTGACCAGCCAGTAAACGATAGTCTCCAGCGAAAAATAAGATTCGCAAAAATCTTGCTGATGTATATTTAAGAGTTTGTTACTATAGTTTACACCTGGTTTGTCTAAAACTTTAAACAATGCATATCTGTCCAAGAGTATAAGAATGTTTCGAAAGATCCACCCCTAAAAAAACTGTGGGCTACTCCTTTTTCCCCATCACCGATGTGCACTTCCTTCCCACTGTCTTTTGCATGAGGCTTGTATGCCTCTAAACTGTTATCGACACATAAAACTCGTCGTTTAAGGTCTGGTTTAAGAACTTGACTGACTTAAAAATACCGTCGCGAACATGCGCTATTATGGTTGGACTTTGCAAGCTTTAGGCCCAAAATGATGGTGCAATCTCGAGAAATTTTCCCGGGTCTAAGACAAGGAACGGGTACTAAGAAAGGGACGGTTCATTAGCATTACCCCTGGACAATCTTGGCATGCTTGCCTTCTGTCGCAGGGGCAACCGTTAAGGCCAGGTACGCCGCCCACACCTGCGAGGATCTCATGGCATCCACCATTTGACTCTCTTTTTCCACATCATGACCTTCAATTATCATGAATTCTAATGCGGGCCTTGATCGTTGCCACCTTCCCAGAAGTCTAATCGTCGCACTGTTGGACCATGAGAATCTCTATTATTCCATAAATGCACCATTGACTTTTCCTTGTTCAGCTTCCGGTAAACCGATACTCCAAAGAAAAAATAGCTTTACAACGACTCTATCCAGGCCACAACTCCTGATATCAACAAATATAACCCACCCCCCCCCCCCCCCCCTTCCCCCAAAGAGAGAAAAGTTTCCCCAAACTATTCACTCGACCCACCCCATCCCTTCGTTAAGAAAAACTACGAACTCAGTTCACTGGACAAAACGCCTTTGTGAATATACCAAAGCTATAGCCGTTCATCCTACAAGCAATCTCAGTTTCAGCAGGCGTGGCCACGTTTCCAGTTGCTGTAAGATTAATTCCACACCTGCAACAGACACTGTAAATTAAATAGCAGCCACAACGCCCTTCTTTGAAGCCGTCAGGACGAGACATTTATAAAAGACTTAACAGGTGTGCACGGCGGTTTCCTTCTCTTCCTTCCTCCCATTCTAGCACTCTAATTCTGACCCTGATATTCTAGTATTAATCAATCGTTCCTGAGCCGATAGGCACAAGGATACTGGTTTCTTGCAAAATATGATGTGACATTCGTTTGCTCATCCCCCATTTCTGCCTTCGGCCGTTGAGTAGGTTTGGTGCTGTGGTTTGAAATAACTTTAGGAACGAAATATCATACGTGACGGCTTGTCCGGCCAAGGGCAAGTGACTCTCGGTGGTGAAGACATGTACTGAGCTTGTCAGTATTTCGTAGCCTGCACCACGTTGCGAAAATAGAACAAGCCAAAGAAAAATAAGACGCCTTTCTTTCCCCAGCCCCGCACGTTTTTCGCATTACTTTTTACTACACAACTGCTTTACTATCTTGCATTCTACCTTTTCGAGCCGGAGCGAACATGGACGCCCTTGGGGTTAAGTTTCCACTTCATTTTTGGCACCTGACTAAACGAAAGCGCTGACTTGTGCGCCTATGCTTCGCTTGCACTGAAGTAGCGATATACTACCACGACAGACTTGCTGCTATCCTTGGTTTGAAACCGCAATGGGCAAGAACAATTTCTTAAAAAGAGCAAACTGTTTCCTCCTTAGCAGACATGGATAACAACTAGTAGGACTTAAGCAATGCCATCGCTTAAGTCCTACTAGACTTGAAAAGAGAAAGCATAATGCTTTCTCTTTTTAATGATTTACGGCTAAACAGTACAATGTCATCTAGCTTTTACGCAAAATTAAATACTTAGTTTGCAGAATTGTATTTTAATAACAACAAATTACAGAAATTTAACTATTAAAGTTTGGATCTGTAAGAATCGAACGGAAAAAACTTTTGGGGTAAAAAAGTCAAAATGTTTACTGCAAAATCACTTAATGGACATATAATAGCAGATGATATCATGCCTGCAATTTTCTGTGCAATGCACCTTATGACAGGTCTGACTAATCCATTGGTAGCCCATGACTTAAAACCGCCTTGAACCTTAAAATGTAATTCATTTGCCTTTCATGCGTAGTGCAAATATATCTTCTGAACACTCCGGGGTTGGGGGTAAAATCAGAAGAACAGAACATTCAGTTACTGTACCATTTTTAAAAGTGGGACAGTATGTTTGCTAGCCAACTTAGTTAACCACTTTGAAAATAGGACAAAAGGACAACTGGTCATATACAGGAAAATAAATTTTCTGTATCTCGAAAGCTTTAGTTTCCCGTGCACTTACTTTTCGCAGGAGACAATCGATAATTGCCTGGTCACGCAATCGGAGGTGAGTAACTACGCCGCTTAGCAAATACACTACGTGCTGCAAAGGATCCAAATTGCGCTAGAATGTTTTCCTATTCGGCCCACTTTGTATCTCGGGTAAGGCACTGCAAAGATGATTCATTTACGAATGTTCGAGCGAGGATTATTTCATGCTGTTATTCTGATTTCGCAGTCACGGAAAAACAGACGTAGACTCAGGTCCGCTCGCAGACGCCATGCTACAATCTACAAGATCTCAAGAACAGAAAATACCCATTGAACGGCCTCTCCTTTTGAAGATTGCATGCATTTCATTAAAACAGGTACATATAAAAAGAATCTTGTTAGTTTCTCCCTTTTAACGAGCTCAAATCGACGCATAAAACTAAGGTGACGTTCACGTGTCAATTGACCCTGGGGTCAATTAGCCGTTGTTTGGGGCAAAATAACATCAAAATAATCAATCTATTTTACAAGCGTTCGCAAGAACACCAGACTAACTTTCAGATCATGTTGAAGTACTATCACTCATTGGATTGTAACCGGGATTTGGGCTGATTTGGAGAATTCCCCCATATAGAAAATTCGATTTTGGTTTTAGCGGTAAATTGTTGTATTTGTAAGCATTATGCAAATTACGTTTCAAAATTGTGCTCGTTCGTCGATATTTTATTCTCTAAATCTAAAAAATGTGCCTTTTAGAAATTCTTAGATATCTGTTTTGTGAAATTTAAGTGGAAGATTGGCAATATATTCGCTCGTTTATGAAAGTCAGCTCACTTCTGTCACTGGGCTATATTCCCGTGTTCGGCGGCTAATTTTAGGCCCGCAGACCGTTGAAATCGAAAATCTCAAATAATTCCCAGACTCGTCCGCATTTTGAAATTTAAACCTCGGCAATGTTATAAACTCATCAAAACCTTATTACAGACTGAAAATGAGGGTAGGTTAGGTTTTGAGCTGTGGCCACGGTTTGCTCGATTTTTCTGTGCATTCGCGCTTAAATTCCTAAAAAGGGCAATCAACTTTTATCAAAGTTTAGAAAAAATGAAACATCTTCTATTTCCGAGGGTGTAAAACGGCATAGTCTCGCACAAACGAGCAAGCAAAAACCAGCCTTTTCTGCATGTCCGCCATGTTGGAGTTCCCTGAGTAGCTCATTTCCCGAACAGCGGCTGTTGTTCGAGTCTGCAATCACTTGTCACCCTCTGTTATGATCTGCCACGCCTTGTCGGCCGCTCGCTCCGTAGTTACCCAATGTGTTAGGTTTGTAGCGGATGTATGGTTTTAGAATGGCTTGATTTGCTATTGTAACTGCGAGTGAGTAGTAGCATTATTATATGCCTCTTATTCTTAAGTAAACTTTTAACCCCAAGTTTCTTTTTCTTTTCTTAGCACTGTAGTGGAGACGAAGGTGTTCATTGTACAGTTCAGTGGGCATGGAGACCTTTCTAAAAGCCTTCCTTGCGAATCTTCAGGTCAAGAAAGCATTCTTGAGATGATAAAAAACAAAATAAGGATGTCAGATGTTAAAACAAGCCTAAAACCTGATTCTCTTCCCTTCTTTTTTTTTAAGACTGCCGACAATGACTGCATTAATATCGGTTTGCCTGTTGGAGTTTTATCTGAGAAAGAAAACTATTTTTGTGAATTTAGACAAAAAAGTGCCCTTCAGGTCACTGATTATATGCGCAGTTATAATGTGAATGAGTACAGTTCCAGCTGGAATATGCAACATTTCTTTGTGACATTAAGCGTCATTGCACCCGGAGTTACCCCTTTCAAAAAGAAAATCCATACGGATCCAAACATGCGATTACGGGTTGATTTTTTCAAAGATGAGTCCATTCTGGAAGCCTTGGCGAGAGATGGAAGATTTGATTTTAAAAGTTTAAGATCCTGCGTGGTAAATTGTGATCGAAAACCTTACTCTATGTTTTACAAGGCTGTTAATTGCCAGAACAAGACTGTTGAGATTCATTCCCTCGCAAAGAAAGAAACCAGTTTACTACCCCAATCCGTTCTTCCCCGGCCTCATCCAGACCCGCTTAAGACCAGTGTTAAAGCTGAAGCAAGCAAAGTCAAGAAAGAGGAGGATTCTGTTGTCACAGCAGGACCAAGCAGATCTGGGCTGCCACCTGGTTCAAGCGTTCCTGGCTCAACGACAGGCATATCTGAAGCAAGTGCTCCTAAGACCCTAACACAGTTGATCTGCCATGCATTCAAAACTAGAACTCTAGATAGTAAATTAACAAAGCAACTAGCTGAGGAATGTGACGTAACGTATCGTAACTTTGCTTTAAATCAAGGCTCGAGTGTCCCTGTGTTCCAAGTGAAGAGCCTTGGTAAAACAGCTGATGCGGTGGGAGCCATTTTTATACAAGATGTTGAAGGGTCTTTTAAGTTTATAGGAACCTGTTTTGGAACAGGTGAACAGTACATAGTTACTAACTACCATGTGTATGTTATACTGATTAAGGCCGCAGCCGCTTTTATTTATTTTAACTATGAAGAAGGCGTAGCACCAAGTATACCAGGGCGAAGATATGAGCCTGCTTACCTTGTTTCGGGGTCTGAAGATTTAGATTATGCAATATTGAAGTTGAAAGAAAGAAATGACAAGTTGCCACCTCCTTGCATTTTTAAAACTGGTGTGACAATTATGGACCCTCATAGCTTTAATTGGTCTAAACTGGAAGGTCATCGTATCCATCTAATTGGCCACCCAAATGGACAAAGAAAAGTTGTAGATTTCATGTGCCCAGTGGTTACAGACGGCCTTGAACTTTACATCTACGCGTTAAGGAGGGGGGAGGAGAGTGCGCAAGCAAACATTGCATATGTCAACTCAAAAATTCCAAAACGGGGAATGTATCACGTGAGTAGCTTTTTTTATGGATCGTCGGGCTCTCCCGGGATCCTCTTTCATGATGCCAAGAAACTACTAGTGGTTCTACATACCCGTGGTGTATTCCTTAGCGACAAAAACAGGAGCTTTATTGAACAAGGGGTTCAATTTACGGAAATAGTGAAACATGTTAATGAATGCATTCAGTTGGCGCAGAGAGATTCAAGTGACCAGAATAAATTGAGGGGTGTTAGGCTAACCGACATCTTCCCTGGGGTTGACAATTGGTGAAGTTGCCCAATGGACATTGACAATTAGCAGTGAAAAGTTTAAGCAGAGATATCGGTGCATGTTAGTGAAATGCTAACCAGAACCTCACGCTGTGGTGATATTACTTTACCCCTTTCTGTTTTTAACGTGACAGAGCATTTCTTATTTTAAGCAAGACGTTGGTGATATTACATCGAGCACTAGCATGAAAACATTCAAACGTAATCGCGGTAATTTTATTATATATTTAATGCTATGATAGACAGTTTTCCGATTTCAAAATCTTTAACTTTGTCTGAGGTTTAAGGTCATTTGTAAATTAGTTTTACTAAAAATATGTACTCATCTCTTAGACCTTTTAGATTGTCTCTTACTAAAGCTTATTTTACCCAACTTGTACTTAAGTTGTACTACTAAACGTATGCTATTAGTTCAGTGACTGTGTTTCGTGGCGTTGATTGATCAGTATTACTTTTCATTGCCATGAAGCACTCTGTAAACAGATATTTATGTATAGTTCGTTTAGTTTTACTTCGTTTTGTTATAAAAGGTTCTGGTGACGTTAATAAACAATTGTATAAACCCATTGTAGTTTACCACCACTACTTTGTGACCAAAGTTTGATGTAAAATCGGCGAGTAAATTACACTACGCCCCAAAGGGCCTCCCTTACGTTTTGCAAACTAAAAAAAAAAACGAGAGAAAATAGGGACCTTTAGATTCGAGTACGGGAACGACTACGAGTACGAGATTTGATTTTAAGTTTTTTCGCGTATTATCGGAATTCTTCAATGTACTTTTTTTCACCAGAAAAGTTAGCACCGTTATCGTGTAGGTGGTTAAGACCTCTCCCGATTGCAAAATGCTTAAGCTTCTAACATTTGATAACTTGTTCCCGCCACTACGACTCTCTCGCTAAAACTCCCGCCAAAATGACGCTGCCTTACGCGCGAGCACTACTTACTGTTGAGAAAATCTCGTACTCGTAGTCGTTCTCGTCTTAGAATAAAAAGCTCACTTATAAAGCTTTTCTTCCCCCCAACCCCCTCATGCAATGTTGTGCCGCTGTTCGATCTACCTACCCCAACTTTGCAAGGGATATTCTTGACATCTTCCCGTTTATGCAAGCAAACTGGCTTTGCCTTATGGCTCCTCTATCTATCTGGAGACCTTGAACTAAACCCTGGACCAGTCAACGCAAAACTACAACGCAACCTAATAATTGCTCATTTGAATGCTCGGTCCATCAAGAATAGAGAACATTATATCCTTGCTAAAGAGCTCGTGTCTGAGAATAAATTCGATATCTTCACAATTTCTGAGAGCTGGTTGGACAACACCGTCACCGATATCAAAGTCGAAATCCCTGGATATAACATTTTCAGACTCGACTGACTAAATAAAGCTGGAGGCGGTGTTTGCGCATTTGTGAGCGATCGATTTACAATCGAATGCTTGGATGACTTAACATCAATTTCGCCGTCCGGTCTTCACCAGCTTTGGCTTAAAATTCAAGTAAGAAACTGCAAATCTTTTATCATCTGTACAGTTTATAGACCTCCAACTACAAGCCTAAACTGTTTTGATGAGGACCTAAGTGGAACAGTTATTTCAGCTTTATCACTCAACAAGGATATTTACATACTCGGTGATTTAAATTGCAACGTTCTAAATCCCAACGATACCGCGCCTCAAACACTGCTCAATTTTTGCACTGCATTTAATTTAACTCCAATGATTAAAGAACCAACAAGAATAACCGAAACTTCGGCTACGTTAATCGATGTCGTCTTAGCCTCAAATACAGATTTAATAAAATCTGCAGGAGTAATGCCTTGTTCCATAAGCGACCATGACTTGGTTTACCTAGAATTTGATCTAAAGAAAGATCGTCCTGCATCCGTATATATCACAACAAGAAGCTTTAAAGACTATGATGAAGCAGCCTTTCGAGATGATATGTCTACTGGTCCCTGGTCAGTTATTGACATCTTCGATGATGTAGATGATAAACTTAACGCATTCAATTTAATATTTGATGATATACTTGACTCGCATGCGCCCATCAAAGAGGTAAAGATACGGAGTCGCCCAAATCCTTGTGTTACGAAGGAAATTCGTGCTTTAATGAAGACGAGGGATTATTGGCGAAAGTTGGCGAGGAAAACAAACGACCCACTGGCTTGGGCTGGTTATAAAAACTTCAAAAGGGAGGTTAGACGTGAACTAAGGCTAAGCGAACGAGAATACGCAGAAACTCAAATCATGAATAATTCTAACAACACAGGCTGTATTTGGAAAACTATACGTTCGTTTATTCCAAAAAAGGCTGTTAATCGTAAGTCATACAGCAAAGAGGACATGACGGCTGCCAATGAATTTAATAAATATTTACATCAATAGGCCAAAACACTATTCGTAAAATCCGGTCACTGGCTAATGAATGCAACTACGACCTTGCACAACCGTCCTTTGTTCCAAAGTGCTATCCTTCATCACAGCAATTTACATTCAGGCCTGTGGAATGCAGTGAAATCGAACACAATCTTTTCAATGCCAACAGGTAAAGCTCCCGGGATTGATAAAATCCCTTTGCGTGTATTTAAGGATTGTCTCCCTGCTATCCTTCCCAATCTTACATCTATTGTAAGTAACTCACTCACAAGTGGTGTATTTCCATCAATTTGGAAGACTGCAGAAGTGATCCCTATCCATAAACAGTGCGACCACGAAAAACCTGAAAATAATCGACCTATGTCTTTATTGCCCATTCTATCAAAGATATGTGAGAGATCTGCATTAAATCAATTTATACGGTATTTGGAACTAAACAAACGATTGTCAACAAAACAAAGCGGCAATAAAAAATGGCACTCGACCGAGACCTCACTGATCCACACAACAGACACGATCCTAAATGTAATTGGTGAAAGGAAAACTACAGCTATGGTCCTACTTGATATGAGTAAAGCTTTCGACAGTATTAGTCATAAAATCCTGCTTTACAAACTTCAAGATTTAGGAGCTTCAACATCTGCTATTGACTGGTTCTCTAGAGAGTTTAATGTCCACATCTTCCCGCAAATCTATATTGTAAGTCCCCGCAATTAAGGTCCCGTCTAGATTCTCCCCGCAAAAATTTCAGTCAAACGCCCGCAAGTCGCTAAGAGGTCCCCGCAAGACACGCAAAGGGACACAATTCTTACCCTCCACCCCACAAAAACAAATCACGCAACCTGTTTCAAGTCACACAAGTCCCTCCACTACCACCCCCCCTCGGGATATGTTTTTGAGATAACGACATAAAGAGAGTATGTGACACATTTTACACTTTGTGTGACACAAGGATCTGTCAATCAAGCAATAAAAGAACAAAATAAAGTGTCAAATATTATAATAACTTGGGAAACTAAAAATAGATGAATAGTTTTAACATAACGCCATGACGCGAGTATGTGACAGTTTTTGTAACATCATGTCCTGTCAATCACAGAACGCAAAAGAAAATGTTAATAAAATATTCCGAGAAACTAAAAAAGGACTTGGCTGAGTGCAACCTGGGACCGAGTACAAAAACAAAAAAAAAACGAAGCGTACCCAGATTTGTGATTAAGTTATTCAAGTTCACGTCCACCGAAAAAGTCTCAACAGTATTCCACGCGCGATTTGTTCTTTTACTTCTTTATTTATATTTTATTTTTAATTGATCCCAGTAAATCATCGATACTCATAATAAAGATAATACGATGGTCATCTATACTGCAAAATTAATATACCCGCTAACTGTTCTGAAAAACCTCAAGACATAGCAACATCGACACGGCAATTATTTATTAAATGTCTTAAAAGAACACGACAAAACACGACCTACTTAAAATCACCCTCAGTTGTTGCAGTTAAAAAGTTTGTTACAATCAGGGCATTTGACTAATTCGCCCAATTATTTATTTAAACGCTTTAGCCAATAATTGTTTTTTTCTAATTTATATGACCCAACCTTAAAGGACTGAACACTGAACACTGCCACACAAACACCAATTTCTAGTTGGCTTGTAGTTCCTTGGTACATGCTTTAAAATTCAAAATCAGTAATTGATCAAAAGGCTTAAAGTCTTGCGCGTTTACCTTAAAAATGCAGTCCTCAATACCGTGGCAGTCGGCAAGGTGGTTCCTGAGATAATGCGATCAAAAGATCCAACTTAGCCTTTAAACTGGCTTGGTTTAATTCAATAGCGTATTTTCTTTGTCTTTCCATTTCTTCCTCCCTTTCGGCTTCCTCTTCCTTGAACGTCTTTTTTCTATCCTCTGGCCAACCAATTATCCATCTCTGGCAAAAAAAAACAGTGACTTAATTGGCATCGTTGTGTCCGGTATGAGGTATAGCAAATGAAACTAAAAAGGTTTATATTCTCGCTTACCTTATCCGGTAACGAGCACGCTATTTCATACGTTGAACGTTCGGTTAATTGACAAATTAATTCAAAGTTTGACAATTTTGGAGCATTTTCACTTGCCACTCGCGATTGAGCCATTCTTTTTTCGATCTTCTGTGATTTTTGTCTTTTTTACTAATAAACCTTTCGCACTGCTTTAATACTGCACGTGTGATTATTTTTAGGCTAAGCTGATATACTTAAACCTCTGGCAAATTACGTTTGTTTTCTTAAATGACGAAAATGACAAAAAGGAGAAATAATCCCCCCGCCCAAAAGGAAAACAAAAGAAGGGGGAATTCTAGTGACACGGTATATTTTTCACGTCAAATGACGAAACGAAAAATGATCCACCCTCTACTAAACATAAAAAAAAGAAGAAACTATCATCTTACTTCCTTCCTTTTTCTGTGACGCGGTATATTTCCCTTCCTCGAAACGTCCCGGGAAAACAGAGAAAAAACCAAATGATTTATGACACGTAAAATTTGTTTGTTCAGCCGGACTACCGTCCAAGGCGTTCAAACACTAAATGGCCGGGGGTTTACTGAAAGATGATGTTTTTGTGACACTTAAAATTTGTTTTTTGCAGCTGAACTACCGCCCCAAGGTTTCGAAAACACTAAATGACCGGCAGATTTATATTTTCACTAAATTTCATAAAATTAAAAAAAAAAACTGCCATAATTATAAAAGCGCCTAATATTTTGAAAACCGTACCCGTGAGTCCAGATTTTTAATAACTGCTTAATGCAAACGCGGACAACAATACAAAACCTTTATTTAGAATCGCTTGACATTTTTGACAAACATTAAATACTCTGGTGAGGTTTCGTTGATAATGTCTGTGGATATTCATCTGAAGTTGACTTGGTGTGTCAACAGTAAGTATTTTCAAAAAAATTGAAGCTACTAAAACGTTTCGATTTTAGACAACTAGAATTGGGTAAACTTATGATTTTCACCTCTCTTTTTGTAGAACAAACCTTCGTAAATTTTTTGTCAGTTTCCAAAGACCTACTTATTATAACTCTTTAGAAGATAGTATTAAAGAATCTATTTCTCTCCACTTATTCAAAACGAAATCGAAGAAAAAAATTATATGAATTAGTAGTTATAAATCTTGTAGTAAATAATTGCCTTTCTTTACATGTCTGATGTTATTTTGAAACTTACTGTTACATGTACCATACTGTATTAAAAAGTGTAACTTGAATATTTTTTTTTGTATCGAAAATATTGAGATTTGACTCTCAACAGTCGCTTCTACATTTAACCCAAGGCAATATTTATAATCGCTTCCACTTTTAACCCAAGGCAATATTTATAATCGCTTGCGATTTTTAAGCAAATATCTTATGTTCTTGGAGGAATTTAACGAGCTATTTCGAGAAAAACTGATCATAATTCCTTGCTCCCGAGTATCTACTTTTTTTTTTTACAAAAAAAAACACCTCCCAGCTGCCGGGTATCGCTTGCGGTATTTCTGAGCAAAACACGAAATACTATGGTGATATTTCGTTGATAATTTTGGTAGATATTAATCGGGAGTTGACGGAAGCCACTTTCGGAGTTTTTAGTCTCTGATTGTGAGTTAAATACTCGAAACCAAATATCAATGGGTTAACCACGGGAATATTTATATCAAGAAACATCAAATTCAAGATCTCACCTTCGATTAATGTCAGCTTACCGGATTTTACTGGGTTTTTCGCAAACCAACCAAAAAATCGCCATTTTTGTATTGATGTTTACCTGCGTAGATTTTCGCGGAAAGATTACAACCAAATTTACAGAAATCGCGAACGGTACCACCTGATATCGTGACATCTCTTGTTTGCCTTTTAAAACCACCACAGTCTTTTAAAACAAAGATTGTGATAAAAACTGGGGTTTTTGTTTTCCTTTGAATTTGACCTGAATCCGTAAGAGGTAGCCAGCGCGAGGAAAATTTCGAGAAACGTTTTTTTTAAAAGCCAGAAATATATCCTCCCCGTTTTGGAAGCCATTTTTAAAATATTTTTTTAAATTTGTTCACAGTACTCTTTAACTGTTTTACTGTTGTTACCTCGTGTATGCTTCATTCAAAAGTATCACGGCTAAAAACGGCAAAATATCATCCTCTAAACGCATGGGAAATTTTTTGTTGACCTCAATGGACGTGACATGCTACGCGAAGCTGCATTTGAAGGCGTGATACATTTTTTTACTGGTCAGTGTCATCGTCTTTTAAAATCAAAACACCGGTAACTTTCACAGCATAAAAATGGAGATTTGCGCAAAATTAACGTTTGCGTAAACCTGCATAAAGTTGGTTATCCAACTTTACACAAATTTTCCATGGCGCGTAAAGGTTTGTAAAGGCAAATTTACGCGCTCGGCTCTTGAAGGTTTTGTAAAGCTAGTATAAAGTTGTTGTAACAGCTTTACGCTTATTTACGCTACATATAAAGGCATAGTAAAGTTGTCATATAATTCTACCTTCCTAACAGGAATTTATTCCCGGTATTGTTTTTAGTAGGGAGTTTAAGATACGGAGACTACGGACCACGAAATACGACTGGACGAGTGTTGTCTTGGTTTCTAACACTGGGTTTGAGTCGTGCAAATATAGAACGTTAAGATGGACAATAGGCTACAACGGAAGAGGCGGAGAGGGAAACAACATGCAAAGATTTTATTGTTCTCATCACAACATCGTTTGAAGCATTAACACTGGAATGTTCACATCACAGACCAAGACTACTGTATTACTAAGGCTCTTCGATTCTCAAGATTTTGCTGAAAAGAGCAGATAGTAAGGCAAGGTAATTTTTTTAAACAAAAGTTTATTATTGATTTTAAATTCCGGTAACCGGTCAAGGTTTTCAAAATACTAAACTGCCGGCAGTTTTATATTCTCAGTAAATTTCACAAAATCGAACGATTCCAGCTAATGTAAACTATCAAAAGTCGATTTTGATCCTGAAATGCTTTTCAGATCTCAAGACTAATGTTTGGTTTACGCTGTTCGAAACACTACGTGGCCGGCCGCCGGCCGGTGTTATTAAAAGATGACATTTTCATGGCACTTGTTAAAAAATTGATCGTGTTTAGCTGCACGTTTGGGTAACATTTTTAACACAAAACAATGCGTGGTCGCCGGCCGGTGTTATTAAAAGATGACGTTTTAATGGCACTTGTTAAAAAATTGATCGTGTTTAGTTGCACGTTTGGGTAACATTTTTTAACACAAAACAGTGCGTGGTCGCCGGCCGGTGTTATTAAAAGATGACGTTTTAATGGCACTTGTTAAAAAATTGATCGTGTTTAGCTGCACGTTTGGGTAACATTTTTAACACAAAACAATGCGTGGTCGCCGGCCGGTGTTATTAAAAGATGACGTTTTAATGGCACTTGTTAAAAAATTGATCGTGTTTAGCTGCACGTTTGGGTAACATTTTTAACACAAAACAATGCGTGGTCGCCGGCCGGTGTTATTAAAAGATGACGTTTTAATGGCACTTGTTAAAAAATTGATCGTTTTTAGCTGCACGTTTGGGTAATATTTTTAACACAAAACAATGCGTGGTCGCCGGCCGGTGTTATACACTTGACCAAACAAACGCGATCTCTCTGCGCCACATTTGTGCGTGTGTGTATTTATGGTAACCCTAAATGTTTTCGTGATGTTCGTCAAGGACACGACATAGGAGATAATATCACTCCCATATTGAGTCATAATGGCCCATTGGGGTAAACAGAGGTTGTGATGCAGTATTATCGGTCTCAATTGAGATATTTTTAGCGCGTGAAAACATATTTCTGTGATAATGATCCGGTTGCGTGTTTGATTTCGTAATATCAACAACACCGATTAAAATGTTCGTGATCTGCCTCGAGAGTATGGATTAGCAGATAATTTTGCTATTACGTTGCCTCCCATATTGAGTGATAATCACAACACCCCAAAACGTAGGAATACAATATCATATGTCTACATTGGGATATTTTTAGCGTGTGTACGTGTTAAAAATCCAGCTACGTGTCACTATCACCCATTAAGTAACAATAGTTTGCTGACGCAAAGGAAATAACGAGCTAATATTACCGATAAGAAAGACAAGTGTTTTCATGTTGTTTGTTCATGCGAAAGTTGGCCGATCGCCATTGGGTGAAAGATGACGCGACGTGATCGCCCACCGCTTGTTCTCGGCTATATAAGAAGCTTTGATCGAGGCTAACTCAAACCAGTTGAAGCTGCTAACCCAAGAGCAAAGAGCAAAGAGAGAAGAGCAAACCAGAAGACTAAAGTCTACGAAGAAGTTCGATCATGGCAGCCCCAAAAGAAAACGTTGGTCACATCTCAACCAAGTACGTTGAAACAAGTTGTGAAGTAGCCATGCGTTGTTCAAAATGTGATAGCATGTCCGACTTGGAAAGGTTTTTCTTTTTTGATAAGCTGAAGACTCACCGCCATAGACGGAATCTTCTGACAAGATGTTTATGCGAGTATCATTGTTCGTCAAAGTGGCAGTTTTATCTTTGGAGCAAGATCATCGAGGCAGAAAATCCCGACAAAGCAGATTTTCTAAAGATGATGTTCGCTCTGGGCAAATCATCGGTCGATCTCTCGGCGTTCAATCTATACGTTGGCTGCATGTCGCAGTGGGATTTTTTTGAGACATGTAGAGTTCCACAAACAATGCCCGAGTTTGCATCGCAGTCGATGTTATCTCGCCCGTGTAAAACATCTACCGTATCATGGGAAAAGATCCTGTTGAAACTACACGAGGCATTTGAAGTCGAGACGCTTTCAGATGAGGCGTTGCTACGCGGAATCTTGGCATGTCGAGTATTGATTTTAATCGAGGTCACGGAAAAGACGCCAGTGTTACGAATGAACGAAAGGGGTCGACAATTGCTGTGTCAAGTTTTGCCATGTAATCTTGTGACAAACAGCAAAGTGTGGCCTGCAAGCGGCCTACGTTTTTAACCAATCTTCCTTTGGATTCAACGCAAGGGATACATATCTCAGGCCGAGCAGCAGTTTATCCAAAAGCATGAAACGACGCTCAATCAAATTGGTCATCGCTTCGCCTCGGTGACGGTGAGTTCACCAAACTCCATCACCATTGACCTGGAACCTCTGGATGGTAGTTATGATCACACAAGAACAATAATCAGCAACTTTGATCTTGAGAGAAACAGCTTCCCAGTAACGGTGGAGAATGGTCGAGGTACAGAAGACAGCCTTTTCCTGTCCATGACCCCAATGCTCGGACAAATTATGATGATCTTAAAAATGACATATGCGTACCTAGACAACAACAACAATGGGGACTTGCACAGAGAACTGTTGATAGCATGTTTTTTGTGCGTATTGAAGAGTGGGGTAAAACAGATAAAGACTTTAAAACTAAATGCGCTGAATCAAGACTACGAAGAAAATATGAAGCAAGTGCAAAAGACACAGCCCGGGACCGTGCGACCACCGCTGATCGCGTGTGATTACCGTACGTCCGCGGGACAGCGAAGAAGAGAAAGGGGAGACCAAATGAAGATATGTTTTCCATCGGAAAAGCAAACAATAAAAACTTTTGTTGCAAATCTCCGTCGTTGTGAAGGGCTGCATTCAAAAAGGCCAGAGTCACATTTCAAAGATGCATGTGACGAGGTTGTGGAAACTTTGTCGAGATCTAAGTTCGAGAACTTTGACATTGTCATGTCTAGTGTTCCAAAACAAATGGCGCAAATGACGTCCTTGCCATCTCCCTCGCCCGAGCCATCGACTCCAGGGAATGTCCGCACAAAGAGAAAGCGCATAATTGACAGTGACGACGACGGAGACGACATCATCGAGGTAACGCCGACGCAGGAATTGGCTAGGGAGCCAAAGGTGCCAAAAACTAAACGAAGACGCGATATAGACAGTGATGACGACATTGAAACCGAGTCAGTGGCCTTGTCTCAGCCAAGGATGGAGCAGATCATCCGACGACCAGTAACCATAGCCGTCGCAGCCGTTGCAGGCGCGCGAAAGGAGCAAATAGTTTTGGAAAGTAAGAAGCCAGCAGCAAGCCCCAGCGCAAGTGGACACGAAGATGCGCAAAATGATGATGATGATGATGATGATGGTGATGATAATGATGATGATGATGACGATGATGATGACGACTATAAAAGCGACCAAGATGGCAGTGAGAGTGATGATGACAGTGGTGGAGAAGAAGGAGAGAAGAGACGATATTCTTCACCGCTCAATACACCGATGACGGATACGAGTGCAATACAGTTGGCAAACTCAAATGAGACAGGCACGAAAACTTCCACTAGCGAGACAACTCGTCCCGTTGCACCGCCCCTGACCATCCAGTTGACTGTAGACCAATGCGATGTCGCATTGGACGCTGCCACGATCAGCCAAACAGTGGAGCAAGTGGTTGCCAAAGAGGGTCCGATGGCCAGTTCAATGATCGAGACGAACACTCCAATGTTTCCAGTACCGCCTTTGACCCTTCCATCGACTCAGTCAGCAGACCACCCAGTGGTTGGTGATTCAGTATCCGATTTGTTCAACGGTGAACTGTGCAACAACACCAATCTCGATGATGATGACTATGGTGTCACGAATACAGCCAAGTCCCTGTACCTCGGTTCTCCTCAAGGCCCCATTGCTTCCGAGTTGATGAGCAGTGGTCAATCGGTACAAGGGCCAGGTACCATAACTGTGGGTCCGATGAACTACGACACGGCTATGAGGGGCAAATGCCTGGTACGGTTGCTAAGGGAAGTGGGAGAACTGACTGAAGTGGTGCCTGAAGTGGATGTGGTTTCCACTAGTAACGGCGAGTTTGCCTTTAAAATATATACTGATTTGAACAAACTGTATACCCTCGGTACATACCCCTTTGATTGGATCCAACTAAAGAATTGTGCACAGATTGGGCGGACGATTTTTATGGTGGCCGCATTACAGTCGTTGGATTCTAGTGATTTGAGCAAGTTTGAGATATCGGCAGACAACAAACTGGCTTGGTTCCCACCCACTAAGGGACGTTTGGAAACTGAATTACACCCACTGGAAGTGTTACAGTCGTCGTCTTTGCTTGGACATCAGTTGCGGAAAACAGTGCGACAAGATGAGAACTTTGGCGCCTGGGCGAAAGCCATTGCAGAGAAAAAGCGGCCATTGGTGGAGTCGATAGTACGGCGGTGTGACCTAGCAACGAGAGACCTCGGTAAAACTATAGACTTAGATTATTTTGGTCGCTTTTTTCAAAAACTGTCAAACGCGTTGCCGTGGATTGATCAATGTTGACTTTGTTTAACCGAATACTGCATGGAGTCAATGGGGACTTGCACCGAGAACTGTTGATAGTATATCTTTTGTGCGTATTGAAGAGTGGGGTAAAACAGATGAACACTAAATATGCTGAATCAAGACTACGAAGAAAATATGAAGCAAGTGCAAAAGGCACAGCCCGGGATCGTGCGACCACCGTTGATCGCGTGTGATTACCGTACGTCCGCGGGACAGCGAAGAAGGGAAAAGAGAGACCAAATGAAGATATGTTTTCCATCTGAAAAGCAAACAATAAAAACTTTTGTTGCAAATCTCCGTCGTTGTGAAGGGCTGCATTCAAAAAGGACAGAGTCACATTTCAAAGATGCATGTGACGAGGTTGTGGAAACTTTGTCGAATCTGAAAAGAAAACAATTAAAACTTTTGTTGCAAATCCCCGTCGTTGTGAAGGGCTGCATTCAAAAAGGCCAGAGTCACATTTCAAAGATGCATGTGACGAGGTTGTGGAAACTTTGTCGAGATCTAAGTTCGAGAACTTTGACATTGTCATGTCTAGTGTTCCAAAACAAATGGCGCAAATGACGTCCTTGCCATCTCCCTCGCCCGAGCCATCGACTCCAGGGAATGTCCGCACAAAGAGAAAGCGCATAATTGACAGTGACGACGACGGAGACGACATCATCGAGGTAACGCCGACGCAGGAATTGGCTAGGGAGCCAAAGGTGCCAAAAACTAAACGAAGACGCGATATAGACAGTGATGACGACATTGAAACCGAGTCAGTGGCCTTGTCTCAGCCAAGGATGGAGCAGATCATCCGACGACCAGTAACCATAGCCGTCGCAGCCGTTGCAGGCGCGCGAAAGGAGCAAATAGTTTTGGAAAGTAAGAAGCCAGCAGCAAGCCCCAGCGCAAGTGGACACGAAGATGCGCAAAATGATGATGATGATGATGATGATGGTGATGATAATGATGATGATGATGACGATGATGATGACGACTATAAAAGCGACCAAGATGGCAGTGAGAGTGATGATGACAGTGGTGGAGAAGAAGGAGAGAAGAGACGATATTCTTCACCGCTCAATACACCGATGACGGATACGAGTGCAATACAGTTGGCAAACTCAAATGAGACAGGCACGAAAACTTCCACTAGCGAGACAACTCGTCCCGTTGCACCGCCCCTGACCATCCAGTTGACTGTAGACCAATGCGATGTCGCATTGGACGCTGCCACGATCAGCCAAACAGTGGAGCAAGTGGTTGCCAAAGAGGGTCCGATGGCCAGTTCAATGATCGAGACGAACACTCCAATGTTTCCAGTACCGCCTTTGACCCTTCCATCGACTCAGTCAGCAGACCACCCAGTGGTTGGTGATTCAGTATCCGATTTGTTCAACGGTGAACTGTGCAACAACACCAATCTCGATGATGATGACTATGGTGTCACGAATACAGCCAAGTCCCTGTACCTCGGTTCTCCTCAAGGCCCCATTGCTTCCGAGTTGATGAGCAGTGGTCAATCGGTACAAGGGCCAGGTACCATAACTGTGGGTCCGATGAACTACGACACGGCTATGAGGGGCAAATGCCTGGTACGGTTGCTAAGGGAAGTGGGAGAACTGACTGAAGTGGTGCCTGAAGTGGATGTGGTTTCCACTAGTAACGGCGAGTTTGCCTTTAAAATATATACTGATTTGAACAAACTGTATACCCTCGGTACATACCCCTTTGATTGGATCCAACTAAAGAATTGTGCACAGATTGGGCGGACGATTTTTATGGTGGCCGCATTACAGTCGTTGGATTCTAGTGATTTGAGCAAGTTTGAGATATCGGCAGACAACAAACTGGCTTGGTTCCCACCCACTAAGGGACGTTTGGAAACTGAATTACACCCACTGGAAGTGTTACAGTCGTCGTCTTTGCTTGGACATCAGTTGCGGAAAACAGTGCGACAAGATGAGAACTTTGGCGCCTGGGCGAAAGCCATTGCAGAGAAAAAGCGGCCATTGGTGGAGTCGATAGTACGGCGGTGTGACCTAGCAACGAGAGACCTCGGTAAAACTATAGACTTAGATTATTTTGGTCGCTTTTTTCAAAAACTGTCAAACGCGTTGCCGTGGATTGATCAATGTTGACTTTGTTTAACCGAATACTGCATGGAGTCAATGGGGACTTGCACCGAGAACTGTTGATAGTATATCTTTTGTGCGTATTGAAGAGTGGGGTAAAACAGATGAACACTAAATATGCTGAATCAAGACTACGAAGAAAATATGAAGCAAGTGCAAAAGGCACAGCCCGGGATCGTGCGACCACCGTTGATCGCGTGTGATTACCGTACGTCCGCGGGACAGCGAAGAAGGGAAAAGAGAGACCAAATGAAGATATGTTTTCCATCTGAAAAGCAAACAATAAAAACTTTTGTTGCAAATCTCCGTCGTTGTGAAGGGCTGCATTCAAAAAGGACAGAGTCACATTTCAAAGATGCATGTGACGAGGTTGTGGAAACTTTGTCGAATCTGAAAAGAAAACAATTAAAACTTTTGTTGCAAATCCCCGTCGTTGTGAAGGGCTGCATTCAAAAAGGCCAGAGTCACATTTCAAAGATGCATGTGACGAGGTTGTGGAAACTTTGTCGAGATCTAAGTTCGAGAACTTTGACATTGTCATGTCTAGTGTTCCAAAACAAATGGCGCAAATGACGTCCTTGCCATCTCCCTCGCCCGAGCCATCGACTCCAGGGAATGTCCGCACAAAGAGAAAGCGCATAATTGACAGTGACGACGACGGAGACGACATCATCGAGGTAACGCCGACGCGGGAATTGGCTAGGGAGCCAAAGGTGCCAAAAACTAAACGAAGACGCGATATAGACAGTGATGACGACATTGAAACCGAGTCAGTGGCCTTGTCTCAGCCAAGGATGGAGCAGATCATCCGACGACCAGTAACCATAGCCGTCGCAGCCGTTGCAGGCGCGCGAAAGGAGCAAATAGTTTTGGAAAATAAGAAGCCAACAGAAAGCCCCAGCGCAAGTGGACATGAAGATGCGCAAAATGATGATGATTATTTTGGTCGCTTTTTTTTCAAAAACTGTCAAACGCGTTGCCGTGGATTGATCAATATTGACTTTGTTCAACCAAATGCTGCATGGAGTCTTGATTTTCTTGAAAGATTTTTTTGATTAACTTTGAATGTACCACGAACATGTTTGATAGGGTGGTAGTTGTGGTGAAAGTTTATTGATTTGAAAAATTCGAATCACAAATAAAACATCTAGGATCTTAAAATCTTTGAGAAATGTACAGTTAGGAATTGGTCAGTAACTTTGATTTACCAAAGATGATTTTTCCTTTTACGGTGTAAAATAGTTCAGCTAGGCTGATGGACTGCATTTTGAGTAGCTGAAAGTATTTTCTCGATATTATCGTTTTTTTTTTGGACAAGATTTCTCTTAACAAGTTTTAATGTACCATGATAATATTTTTTAGGGTAGCATTTGTGGTTAGCGCTTGTTGATTTTAGTATCACGAGATATAAACCTGAAATAAAATAACTAAGTTGTTAACTCTCTGAGAGTTTTTAAAACTTCGCGCAATAGCAAATTTGACCGGTTGCAAAACGAACGAGAAAAGACCTTGCTTTTGCACTTTTAGAGAGTTTGGTTCGTACAAAGTTTCATGGCAACTTTATTGCCTCTTTGTGACACGCGTTCCCTCAGGGGGAAGTTCATTCTGGCGGATTAAATTGACAAATGCTCTGTTATCATATACTCGCAGGCAATGGAGCCAACGTTACCCTTCGTTGGTAGGGGAGTCAAGCAACAACGAACATTTTCCTTTTTTTTATGGGACATTCTTTCAATTGGCCAATTCAAAATTTAATTATTTGATATCGCATTTATAAGTGAACAGTGTAGTATTTGGGTCTTTTTTTGTTTTCGGACAGATACATGGAGCTTTTGGGCTTGGGGAAACGAGAGGTGTGTCATGAGTATCCAGACCCGGTGTGTCATGCGTATCCGGACCCGGTGGTGCTTGGGGACGATCGCGTTGTTCGAAATTTACTTACCCGCGAGGATAAATATATCCCCAGTTGTCGATACTTTGACATTGTACAGAACGAGATTGAGCCACGTATGAGACTCATGGTTACGACATGGTTGCAGGACGTTTGCGAAGAGCAAATGTGCGAGGAAGATGTATTTGTCTTGGCAGTGAATTATTTAGACCGATTTTTATCGATTGTACCAACGATAAAATGCAAAGTGCAATTACTTGGTGCCGCGTGCTTGTTAGTCGCTAGCAAATTTCGAGATGCCTCGCCGCTTGGGGTGTACAAACTGTGCACGTACACGGATGACTCGATAACGAGCGAAGAGTTGTTAGTTTGGGAAATGGAGGTCCTTGAACAAATTCAGTGGGACCTATTAGCAGTAACACCTTACGATTATCTCGAACAGTTTTTTGCCCGATTCTCATTTTTCAACGCCGGTGCGATCAGAAAGCATGCAGCAACTTTAATCGCCTCGTGCTATACAGATGACACATTTTTTATGTATCCGCCCTCTTTGCTGGCTATAGCTTCGGTTAGCATGGCATTTACTAGAGTTGGAACAAAAGAGCAAAAAGAAACAGAGTCAATGCTTTTCGCGTTTTTTCAACGACTAACCAATAAAGGAGTCGACTACTTACAGAATTACGAAAAACTCGTAGACGAGATTATCAAACTGAATAATCACTACAATTAAAGAACAACCAATGATCGACAAAAATGTTTGTAGTAATAAAAAAAAAACGATTTTATTAGTTCACAATATGTCTTCATTTAATAATTACAAAGAGTCACATTTGTTTGGGTTCTTAGTCTCCTTATTTACGAGATCATCTTTCGGATTCATCATCATCCAAACAGTGACGGGAAAAATCGTCTGTCTTATTAAACCAGGCTGCAAGGCGCTCGTAGGCGGCGACGTTTTCACTGCCGCCCCACATCTCTTGCATCAAGCACAGCGTTTTTTGATACATCGTTTCCGTACACATCACGGCCGTTTCATGTGTCAACTTGTCCAATACTTTTTCGAGCCACTTCCAAATGTTCATCTGAGAATCTTCTTCCTTGATTACAAACAACCGGTCCACCGAGCGATCGTTTACAATTTCTTTCAGCTTCTGAGGCACAAAATCATAACCGTAACGAGAGTCTAGAGGTTGGCGAATTTCCATGATGAATCAAACTCGAAGACTTTACTGAGATTTCAACGAGGGCTAATGTTTTTATAATCTTACAATTCGACCATACTACAATTTTACCTTGACGAAATAGAGCAAATAACACAACAATCTAGTATGATTTTAGCCATTTTATTCAGTGTCCGATGTTTTGGCCGCTCCTTCGACTCTTTCCTGGCTTTGAGCTTTCTCGTCTTGTTCGCCCCGGTGTAAGTCGGGGAGGTGATAATAATCCATGGGCTGGTACGGAGTCGGTCCAGTCAACAAACACGCAATCGAAAAAGCCGCACTCTGCAACCTGAATTCGGACGATTTTCCTTCCCATTCTCGTCTTACCTCCTCCGAAAAGAACTCCAAGTTTGGCGCATCGGTTTGGGCCATGTGGATTGTTTTATTTTCGTGCCCTTCTTTTCTTTTCTATCTATCACTCCTTCTCTTGCCGATCGCTTCGTCTCGTCTGGGTTTTTTGAGCAGGGCAGAAGGTTCTTTATATCGTTTGGTGAGAGCGCGACGCAAATGTCGTCAATGGAAAACTCCCAGTTACGTAGATGGTTCGTGGTCTTGGGGGAGGGGGGGAGGGGTGTTTCTCTGGGCTGGGCATCTCGACACGTTGACGTAAAGTCATTTCCTGTGCGTAGTCCTTTTACGTCATCATGGTTCGTCTCATCTGGCCTTTTTAGCGGGGGTAGAGGATTCCTTTTACCGTTTGGCGAGCGCGCGACACAAATGTCTTCAATGGAAGACTCCCAATTGCGTAGACGATACGTGTTCTTGGGGGTGTTTCTCTGGGCTGGGTATTTCGACACGTTGATGTAAAGTCATTTCCTGTGCGTAGTGGTTGCGTCATCACATTGTAAGCATAAAAGCGCAACAAACGGGCCGTGGTACTGCAATCAGTATATCGCTGCAAACGGGAAGAGTAAAAAGAAAACATGGCACCCGTGACTCGTTCTCAGACGATCATCTTGCGAACCTGTAAACTTTACCTACCCGGCAATGACGAAGATTACATGAAAATATACGCTGATATCATGACAAGTAAGAAAGCATCTTTAATCAGGGCTCTACGGCGCACTAGAAAGTGCTTGCATTGTGGAAAAAGGTTTTCGCGCGAGAGACATCCCAGGCCGTTCACGACCGGACATGGCGACAATATGAGGTTTCCCCAAGTCTTCGAGGATCTCGCAAACGCTAAGACCGGACAGCACGCCAAGACCTTCCTAAATCAATTAAACGAGGCAAAGAGAGCAACGTGCAAACTGGAAAAGGTCCACAGAGTTTGTAAGGCGTTGGAAGCAATGGCGGAAAGACGATGTGTGTTTTGTTACAAGTGGTGCAGGTCGTCTCCATTCGAATATCAACTAATGCGATGTTTTCCCAGAGAACGTTGTAAGAACATACAATAAAATTATTGCAAAGTGTTGCATTTGTAGCATTATTCCATCCATGGTTGTGATTGTATCAATATGGACTGGGATCTAATCTCTATTTGCGTGTAGGAGGCGGCGAGGGTGGAGGTGGGGGTGAGGGAAATGGAAATTGATGCCAAAGATTTAACTGCCTGCTCTGGGCAAAGAAGATTAGTTGGTATGCATTATCACTCGTGTCAAACCACTGCCTGATAAAACCCCCAACGCGAAAGCAGCGCATTGCGCATTGTACAGCCAAATAGAAAACAATAGGCGAGATGAACAACAAGTGTATAGTTTAATCAAAAAAATATATAAAACAAACTTTACAAGACATTTTTTGTTTGATTGTTTCAATGTCAATGTTACTTTTTGAAGCGTTTGCTTTTACTTCCTCGATTATCTTGGGCGTTTCGTTTGGCCGACGATCCTGTAGCAATTATTCGGTCTGGTTCGACCTTGCACTTTACCCAGGCGTGAAACGTTCGCGATTGATGGACACCAAACGGTGTCAGATCGTACAAGCGGCGAGATGGTTCCCTAAATAATAGATTGGGTTCCTCTTCGACACCCTCTGTGCGCTGACTAAGTTGCTTCAAAAATTCATCAAGCTTGGGTTGAACGTTTGGTGGCCCATATGGCGAGTTCCTGGAAGACGTTGGCAAGAGATAGGCACCTGGGACAGTTGACACGTCTGTAGGGTCGCAAGGAAGGCTCGTCATGTAATCCTTCTCGGGATCTTTTGGTACTCCCTCTGCCAGCACTAGTAGCGCACTCATGGCTACAAGGTCCAACGGTGCCCGCGGGTCAGAAGCGCAACAAAAAGCCAGCTTAGCATGCAACCGGACACACTTCTCCACTTTCCTGTCCATTTTATAGTGGTTTCGTATCATCCAATCGAGCGGTGCAGTCATTGCGAGAGTAAGTGGCCGGAAACTCTCGGTCACCGCCTCGACATTCCACAAGGCATATCCAGGCTGAAAGGTTCTCAAGCGATCCCTCCGTATCCTGATCTCGGGATATTTGCAGTCCCAGCCAATCAACTGAGTGATGGCAGCGGCCAAGCGCAGCACGGCATCCTTTGTCATGGGAAAATTGTTCGACACAGCCCTCACCTCCTCGTACATAAAAGCCATGCTAGCAAAAAACCACCGCCGCGAATCTTGGTCTGCATCAGACTCAAGCAACTCATCAAACTTCACGGGGCATTCGACCGTTAGAGATGCCCGCTCTTCGTCTGACAGATGCCGAACGAGATTCAAACAGGCAATGCTCAAGTACGCGGCAGAATGGTCCACCGGTTGTCTGGTAATGATCCATGCCATCTGTCGAAAGTCATGTGGCGTGGTAGACTTTTCCGGGTCCACCAGATCCACAGCCGCTCGAAGAACTGCCTTGGGGCAACGCCTGGCACCCTCCATCAGTAGCCACACCATCTCTATGCCGGGATTGTCTACAGAGTCCACGTACTCCTCGAAAAGGTAAAAGAACTGCCTCCACCCAAATGGTAACACTTTTGGGTTGCGGTGCATGATTTGAACAGCGAACCACAACTGGGGCAGGTCGTAGCGACTGCGCTCGCTTACTCGAGTCATTCCCCAACATCTCCTTCCGCTCCCTAACCGAGGCTCGTAACCGATTGGAACAAACTGCCTGATATGCGCTCTTTTTTATACCAAGGACCGCGTCACCCTTATTCAAAAGGTCATTGTGACCTCACCCAACGGCCTATGATGTCAAAGGACACGTCACGGTCTCTTTGACGCACGTTTCGAATACGTCAATTTCTCTGACTCATTGTATTTGCATGATCTTTTAATTTCTTATTACGTCATTACTCCTTGCGTCACAACTCCGTCTATAAAATGTCGGGCCAATTCGCTTTGCAGTTAGTTGGTTACTTGAATCCCAAACGAGTAACAGCAAAAGGACAAACGGGAGCAAAAAAAGTTGGAAAACAACAAATGGCGCCGAAGACGAGCCAAGAGAAGGAAGAGGAAAGAAGGTCGATATTAAAGGTCGTGACTAATACGATCGGAGGACGCAAGAAGAAAGTCTATCAAGGCAACCAAAAAGATGGACAAAACGTGGATGACATTGACGTTGAGGCAATAGGGCCCATGGATGGCATTGACGTTGAAGCAACAGGGTCCCCAGTCCCACGTTTTAATGCTAAGTTGGAGAAAGCATTTCAGAAGATCGAGGATGCTGCCAAACGCATAGCCCCAAAATCGTTGCGTAAATTTGACAAGCCCTTGTTGGATGACTGTGCCATCTTGGAAGGCGAGTACGAAGGTTTTGCCTGATCGGTATGAGCAGATATGCACCCACGTAGATCGCATTGGTGATGGTAAAGGCGATGCCATCGACGCAATGTTGTCAGTGAAAAGGTGGAGGACGAGTACAGAACAAATCTGACCGACTACCAAACTTATTATAGTCAAAGGGATTTAATTGAACTCTGGTAATGAACCTAAAAATAATTGACTACGAATAGAGACAACAATTGTAGCTGATTGCACAAAAGTATAATGTTGTGAAAGGGTATCCATTAAACACTTAACACTTGATTTGTTGTGATATTTTGTATTGTGCATTCGTTTTTCAATCCGTCAATGCTTTCACATCTTTGATCTTTCCCCCCTTGTAGCAAATGTCGGGTGAGAAACGTATTGAAGCGACAAACAAAACATCCTTGCATGACCGATGATATTCACTGGGATCTTGACGTCAATTAAATTGCGTCATCCAGTACCATTAAAGAAGGTATAAAAAGCTGCATCGCGCAGTCTACAGACAGTCTGCTTTGAGAAGTCTGAGCGATAACAAGTCTATTTGGCAGTCAGCGCAACACGATGATTCGTACACGCAAGCAAACCAGTTCCATCGTCCGCAATGGAGTTCTGTGGTTAGAGTCGAAGAAGCCCATCGGCCAAAGACCTTACTCGCTGGTGGTGGATTTCCAAAAATACTTGTGTACTGTGGTAGATAGATATAAGCACTTGCCATACATAGGGGTTGTGAAAGAGAAGGGCGACCAGCTGGCGCGGGACATGAACATTGTCATAGACAATCTCGTTGGCGATTACAGAGTTAAACTGGATCGTTTCCGGGCTTTAAATACGCCCATCCTTAGCTCAACTGACGTTGAACTGGCCGAAGAGTTGCTTCGCCATCACCTAAGGGACTATAGTCTGGAGAATGTCGTGATGTTGCTCAACTGTCACACCGTCAACGCTTTGCATCCCTGGTTCTATGAATCAGTTGGGGGGGCGACTGCACTGCTCATGCTAGCCCTGGAAAATGCTAGTGAGACTCTTGCGTCGTTCCGAATCAGCCGGGGCTACTTGGAATGCTCATTGGACGAGGCCTTTTGTACAGTTTGTTTTTACAGGAAACCAGACATGCAACCATTGATGGCTTGGAGAGACCTGCACGTATCTCTCTCATTTGATCATCTGTTATAATCTTGTTACAAATACTAGATGCAAAAAAATAATTATAAGTAAATGAAGACATTGTGAAGAGTTTATGTTTGTGAGTTGTTTTTATTTTAACACATTTGGGATAAACAACAAAAACATGAATAAACGACAACGTTGCCAACTTGACATGCTCGTGTGTTGTTGACCTACTTTCGTGTTCACACATTTGGTCAAACCATATAGAGTAGACAAAGTACAATTCACGATCCAGAGTTTTCTTTCAAATTAAAAAAACTCCAAAAACAAGTCCACGATCGAGAGGTAATCAGAGACTGGAATGGTTAGATGATAATCTGCCACCACCTGCTCCCATCGTCGCATGGTACCAATTTCTTTAAGGCACCGGAGCCAATCGACCATCTCGTTAGAAAACCGCTCGACAAGCGCGTTCATTCTTGTCATGGTCTTTTTCGAGGGGGGTTTTGAAAAGGCCCATTCCAGCGATGTACCATTCAGTCGCAACGATTTCGACAACTCGCCACCGACGTCGACCCCGTAAACGCGTCTTGTCTCGCGCACCACCAAAATGTTGGTGTTATTACCCGATGCTCCGACAACATTCTTGGCTACAACGATCCGCAAAACGTCCATGGGATTTTTCAACGTGCTAATCCAATCGTTTTCAAATTCGTGTAACTTGCATAGACCCCTGCTCTCATTGTTCGACACTAAGCCTTCGCCCAACACATGGCCCGGGTTTCCAATCATGGGACTCGAGACTCCAACCTGGCCATCGGCCGTGACAAACACTCGCTGTTCGGGAATGCACTCTTGTAAACCCAACACCTCACGGACCAGTCGAGTTAGACAGACACAGCGAATCGCCTGTTGATCGAGCTTAAAGGGACCCTTGATCACCCGCTGTCCGCCAACATCAACAAACACAGGCGGTTTTCCTCCTGCTCGCTTTTGTGCCAGGGGCTTTCCTCTCGTGAGATCACACCACGATGTAGAAGAGGCAAATGTATGGGCCCACGGCAGCGAATTGATCCAGTCGAGACGCTGTTTTTTGGTTGGCTCGTCATGTTCAGCCGTTTTGCGCTTTTGGCAATGAACTGTCGACGCAAAATCTTCATTTGTCACTTTTAATCGGAGCTTTAGGATTTCCATCCTCTTCTGAGGAACCTCGGGTGGTACCGACCGGTACACCCGACAAGCCTCGTCCTTGAATTCGGGCTGTCTTCCATCACTCGCTTGCTCTTCGCACAGGCGTATGTGTTCCATAAACTCTTCAAAGCCCTGTTTGACGCTATGAGAAGGAGGACCATGAGTGTATGCAACGTTGGGGGGTAACGCCACTCCTTGCCTTTCACAGTATTTTGTGAGAATTGAAGTCGTATCGAACAAATGCTTGCCTCGTCGAGTGTGTCTGTCCTCTGCGCAGGCTGGCATTGGATAAGCTCTTCGCTCCTCGGGCACCTCTCCCGGTTCGCACGGAAGGTCAGACAAGTTATCCAGACTAGTCTCGTCCGGAAAGCGCCCCATCAACACGAGTAGTGCATTAAAAAAAACAAGATCGAGACGAGCAGATTTATTAGAGCAACAGGTCAAAGCCACCGTTGCGTACAATTCGACATAGTCTCGTGCTCTGGGATCGAGTGTATCTCCCGCCCGTTTCATCCACCAAAATGCCACCGCAAATCCCAGAATGAGAGGTCGCACGCTCTTTTTGCACAAATTCAACTCGGGCGCCATAAATTGTTTAATCGCGTCGGCCATGTTTTTTTTGTTGAGCCGCAGCTTTGGGAACATAGAATCCCAAGCCACCAAATGAGTGACGGCGGCAGCAAGACGAAGGGCAGTTTCCGGTGTCATGGGGTACGCGTGAGACACAGCCATCGTTTCTCTGTACAAAAAAGACATACATGCCACGAACTTTGATCGGGCTTCCTCATGCGCGCACTCCTCCAAAAGATGATTCCACTCTTCTTGGAAGTCCATAGTCGTCGACTCGTCTAATTGCCTCAGCACGTCGAGACATGCCACACTCAGGTAGGCAGCAGAACGGTCCACAGGCTGTCTGGCCATGGCAGCAGCTACGCGCCTGTAGTTGAGCCGTGACACATTCTTAGGACTTTTCAGCGCCGCGATAACATCCTGTAGAAGTGTTGCTGGACACCTGCCGTGATCTTCGACCAGGAATAGCATCAGCTTGGATGTATCCCTTGTCATCGTATCACGATACTCATCTAGAAAAAAGAAAAACTGTTTCCAGCCACCAGGCAGAATTGCAGGGTTCCTGATCATCTTCTGAACGATAGATCGCAACTCGAACATATCGTACCAGCTGCGTTGACTGACTCTGCTCCACATGATCGCACTCTAAGACCACAGACAAGCAAACGAACGATTGGAGATGTTCTCAAGATTCGCGCTCTTGCACCACGAGACGTTTTTGAGCTTGAATGCAGCGTCTCTGTTGTTTTTTTATAGAGTGCAAACCAAAACGTCATTAAATCGTCATATTCGTTGATGACCTCAGTCGGGCGGGACCTATGACATCAATCAATGACGCTGTTGTAGGTTATAAAAAGAAGATTATGACCTCAGTGGGGTGGAGTGTTTCACGTCAATCAATGACGTAGTAGGTTTTTCTGTTCAACGGGTTATAAAAGCCAAATCGAGCTCTCGGCTAGCAAAGACAATCTGCAAGAAGAAGAAGAAGACGAAGCGGCCAAACAGACGAGAAAGATGAACAAAGCGAAGCAAGCAACCAAAGAAGAAGCAACCGAGCAGATTTACATGAGCAAGGACGACCGCGACTATTGTAAAGCGTTAATCAGGTACGCGAGTGCCATACAGCAGATAAACCTAAGACGAAAGAAACGGAACCTACCACCTCTAAAACTTCCCAGCCATGTTTTAGTGAATAGAGACAATGAAGTGAAAGGCGACAAAAGAAACCGTCCGGTGAGGGCCGGGTGTGCAGCTCGAGAACGAAACTTGGAAAAGGTGATTCAACGATTGAAGAATAAGAGAGAAAGCACAGGACAAGAAAAAGTGTCGCATGTCTACATGAGCTAAAGAAGGAACTTTCAATGACACTGACAATGATTGTACTGGAACATTGATTGCGTCTTTTGTTTTATTTAAAGACTCAACGATTGTTTCGCATTAGTCCTTGTATATTGTCAAGTCCGATAAATCGTTGAAAGTATCGCGAAAAAAAAAACATCTTGATTCATATTGGATATGAAACGTTAAGGTCGATTTGAAGTAAAGTATCTTGACCATGAATAAAATGATCTTACCTTTATTGTAAAGAAAGTGTGGTGATTATTACTTGATATTATTGGGTGATGATTTGAACAAAAAGGGTGCATTTCATAGGCCAATGTATATGCTTAGTGTTTACAAGGCCATGCTTCAACATTCGAAGGACACTCTGGTATTTTTTTTTACTCGGAGACAGTTATGAAAGGGCATAATTTTTTAACTCACATAACTACATCCGACGACGACAAATTGTACAGATTTCTACCAGGGTCCAAATGAAATAACCCAAGGTGTTACTTTGACTTTACGCTTAGTAAAAAGGACAGTCCAAGAAAGACTTGTTTTAAAACAAATGTGCATAGAGGATTGTATGTTGTGCATTGTGTACCATCTTTTAGCTTTGTAGCTATATTATTTGCGTTTATTGATATATCTTTATCCAATTCAGCCTTTATTCAACTGAATTTTTCTTAACGTTTTAACAAAGTATCTTCGTATTTTTGACACTACAGGTTAAAGTAAAGGCATTTACCATTGAACATGGCGTTGGGTTCTCCAATATGTCCCTTTTCGCGCGCTTTTATTACGAGCTCCAATTAAGGTATGTAGAGTTTTATTATTTCTTGTCTTGTCTATCCAATGTGGTGACAATGCATAGTCTTGTATATGCATTTGACACCGTTCATTCCATTGACAATAAGGCGACTTTAACGAACCAAACCGCGAGGGACCGATCACACAATTTTTGCCTCAATTTGCATTGCATGATTGACTTTGGGTTTGTCCGTTTGTACAAGGCAGGGAGCGATGCATTCAGACAGTGTGGGTTTTTTTTTTGTCGAGAGTATCCGATGCGTATTCCGGTAAACTCATCGCTCTCCCCTGACACAACACACACACACACACACACACACACACACACACACGACGTGTCTCCGGTTTACAATTAAAAAAATCCATACAATTTTGGTACAGAAACAAGTTTTATTTTTAATTCAATTATGCTACTCTGTTAACAGTTACACTAAGATCGAACTCCTAACATGAATGTTTTAAAAGTGTTTCTTTGTCCACTTCTTCAAGTCATTATCATCACATAAAAAAAACAAACACAACTAGTTCAAAGTGTTTCTCAATGTTCCGTCACGTCATTCTAATCCTCAATTTGGGACACACAGCTATTCCTCCATTCTACCAATGCCATCAAGGAGTCACAGCCTTTTCTCTTCTCACACTCGACACGTTTCAAAGAAGTGAAAATCAGTTAAAACATGTCCTGGGTACACTCTTTACCGCATTTTTTCAGTTTCACAAGCACTCCGTCAAACCATTCCAAGAAGTCTGCGGTGGTCTTGTCATCGTGACAGGAAGCGATTTTAGCACCGTCTCCATCGAACAGGTACGATAGGGCGAGGCCTTCCTCTCCCTCCTCACTGTGAGGGAGATTATCCTCTCTGTACTCGTCCAGGCGCCGGCTCGTACAGACCGCAAGGTCCAGCACCTGGCAGATGCGCTCGAGCCCTGCGTGATCCAAATGGTTGGTCTTAAAGTATTCTGCTATAGCTTTAAAATGGGGATGGTCGTCAAATCCCCAAAGAGGAATTTTCTCGCATAGGCCAACGTACAACGAAATGCAACTGACATAATTGTTCATCACCACCATGTTTTCTCGTCTCTTGCGGCAAATGTCTTTAAGTGACTCCGACGTGTCCTCCCCCGTCAATGCCTTTTCCATTTTTACCGTCAGCGCCTCGTCGGTCTGTGTCACCTCGTGTAAGCGTGTCCCCATCTGCTCGAGCCAGCATGGTGCTCTTATGTAGTAAAATTTTCGCGACAATTTGCTGTGGTCCGACCGGTTTACACAATCAACGTCACGATCAACGCCATCCTCCAAGTTCAGGCGTTTTTCATGAAAAGACAGTAGGTGGCACTGAATGTCCAGCCAGAGATTTTTACTCTTTACCGTTACGCAGTGGTCCATCAAGGGTCTGCAAAATTCAACAGCGGTAGGGCGGTCGAGAAATTTGGGTACTGGCTCATCTGTTCCGAAATTAACGGTGAATTTTCTCCTTCGATTAGAATAGAGCATTGCCGCTTGAGCCATGTTCAATTTCATTTTTTTCTGACGACGACTCGGCCATCGGTTACAGAGGGCACTCGAAACAGAGGCCAACATATTCTTGTCTGTTTTGGTAGCTAATCTCTTGACGCGTCTCTCCATCTCGACTTTTACTGCGCTTGACTCTCGTCTAACTGAACTGAGAAAACAGAGCTCGTGAGCACTGTTATATAGCCGAGTCCTTCTCTTAGGTTGTATGACGACAGTCGTGACGCGGATCCGTCTTGCACCGACGCTTCTTCTGTCACATGACCGACGTATGATACATAATCGCGTCAGAAAAAGCTTGTGTTTACGTCATTTCGACGTAGTTATTTGACGCCTTGACCGAATGGTATAAAGGTGCGCATTTGACTGTCTCTGGCTCAAAACAAGACTTGAAGTCAGACTCGAACGATCATGAAGCGCAAGCATAGCCATACCGAATCAGAGACCGACGAGCAACTCCCCGAGTTTCTCAAGATACAACCTATCGGGACTTTGTCTGAAACCGAGACCATTGCGATAAACCGGGTCCCGTCTAGAGAGGACGCGATACGAGTGGGAGTGTGCCTGGTGGACAAAAATGCGATGACTATCATCCCAGGGGCCGACTTTGTCACTGAGTTTTATAACTATTGGACCAGTGTTCATTACGTGTTGCCAGACATGAAAAGGCGATTGGTGGTCAAGGAGCGCAAAGCGCCAAGCAATCTAAAGAAGCTCTTGGAGTATATTACGAACGAGAGTGATGTCGACGATTGTGAACGAATGTTGGAGGAACCGTCCGAGTATTCGAGTGACACGGGACTATTGGTATTGACACAGGTACCACCCTGGAACACTCCCAAAGGCGACTGCCTCTGCGCTGACCCGCTGCCAAAAACGATAAAAGCGTATTCCACTGCATGCCAGCCTTGTCTCAAGAGAGCGTTTAGGGAACAATGGATCTTGGAGTACACCAGGAAACACGGATGAGACGAGACATGAACCAAAAAGTTTAGAGTGCATGTTATTTAATTGAAATGTCATTACAAATAACACGAGTCGTCGTTTTTGCATTGATGTTTATACATTGGGGCGTATTGCGCTTTAATTTTTGATCGCGAAATCGTGTGGCAGTTTCCAACTAAAGAATGTACACGAACCCAATTATAAAAAACAAAAAAGATAACAACACAATAACAAAAATGTTAAAATGACTTATGTGTTTGGTAAAAAGGGATAGAACACGATAATCTCTAAGTCCATTCATTATCTTATTCCTTTTTGATCTCCGCTCTGGCAAAGGAGAACGAGACGGCCGAAGAAAGACTGGCATCTCTGCAAGGCACGTCCCTTGGGGACACCTTCTCGGATAGGGCTGCGAGAACCCTCATTTCGTGCAGTCCTACTTAAATGGAGGTCGGTAAGACACGATCGAATGAGCGGGCTAGTCTGGATGGCGTCTTGCCTTTGGCCTATGAGCATCGATAGTTTGTCTTAAGTGTTGGGTGGGAAGGGATTAAGATAAGATTTTCTCTAAGAGGTAGATAAGATACGATTTTCTCTAAGAGGTAGAACCTTCTTGTCCGTTTTTCAATCTCCGCTCTGGCAAAGGAGAACGAGACGGCCGAAGAAAGACTGGCGTCTCTGCAAGGCACGTCCCTTGGGGACACCTTCTCGGATAGGGCTGCGAGAACCCTCATTTCGTGCGGTCCTCCTTAAATGGAGGTCGGTAAGACACGATCAAATGAGCGGGCTAGTCTGGATGGCGTCTTGCACTTTCGCCTGTGAGCATGGAGATTTTTTCTCTAGAGTTTTGAGGGTTATTGTGTCCGCCCAACCACATGGTAACAGTACAGTAGACTATGGGTTGGAGGGAGGGGGACAGGTAACCTTGTACGTGAGAGAATTCTCTTTTTTCGTGTCCGTTGTAATGTGTCCTTCGGCATTGACTTCGCTTTTTTTGGGCCAGTTTCGGGAAAAAAGTCAATACACAGTGCCAGGTGCCTCACATTTCGCATTCCCGTGCATTACTTGCCATTTGCAAAGATTCTAACAACGGCGGATTCATCGAGGTTAGTGGTCGCACTGAGATATCTCAGACCCGCAGACAAAAATCTAGTCAAAGCACCACTTTATTTTACAAAATGAAATAAACTACAAAATGGACATTTCTCCTCTATACAATGACATCTCTACCGAGCTTCCAGTCGACTAGTACCAAAATCTCGGGGCAGTCTCCATTGACTCCGTCACCGCTAGAAATTCGTTCGACAAACGCCATCAACTGGTCGTACATTGCATCTGTGCAAACAACACCGGAACTGTGCAATAGGGTAATCGCACAACCAAACCAGTCCCAAAAGCACGAGATTCCGTCTAAATCCCCATCTCCATGAGCGCCAGGTAGTATGTTCGGTGCCAATGAATAGGAGACCCCCACTCCTTGGTCCTGCTCTGGATCATCGCCTTTCGCCGGTTCGTCAGATATCTGCACATGGCGTCCGGTTCTGGCCTCCACGTCCATCACCTGGCAAAATCGCTCCAATTGATAGGGGCTCCCGACGTGCGTTTTAAACGCCTTGGAAACAACGGCAAAGCTAGGATGGTCGTCTATTCGACAAGTCTCGATCACATGCGCGAGGTACGCGAAAACGGCCATACAGCTCGTGTACCTATTCATCTGCTGAATATTAGCCCTACGCTTCTCTGCCTTTTCGTTGTAACTCTGACACTTTTCTCGCAACTCTTTCATCATAACATCCATCTGTACATTCAATCCAAGGTCGATATCGCAGCATTTCGACACCTCGAGTCCAAAGCTCGCCATCCAACAAGGAACACCCCCCATCGCAAACAGTCGCGCGAGTCTGCTTCCCGTTGCCGTGAACAATTGGTCCTTGTTGTTCTTGAACTCTTCCCCTATTCTAATTGGGTGTAACGCCTGGACTTTGTTGCGGATATGATACCAGGAATGAGACACGATTGTGGTCGCGGTGACGGCGCAAAAATCCAGAAGGGGCCTGTTGTGATCTTTATCGGGGCTACTCTCGTCTCGACCCGACCAATCCTTGGCCATGGCAAACATTTGTTTCCTGACATCGACTTGGCGGTGTTTGGCCTTGCGATCGGTGATGGCGCTAGATACGGCCGATAAGATTGCCATGTCCGTCTTGGTAGCTTTGCGCTTACAAGAATTAGTCTTGACTATGATCTTTTCACTTGGATCAAACAAACTCAACTGAGTTGATCGGCCCGCGCTCTCTTTTTATAATACCATTTGATTGACGATGACGTTACAAATCCGCCCACCAATCGTCATAACTGAGAAGGGCAGGTCTTGACGTGATGGTGACGACACGATCTGACCTACCATTGACATCAGCAAATTGGAGGATTGGCGACATGCCACGCCACCCATGATGTCACGTTGATATTTGAGGAAGCCAACTGCCAAAAAGGGGCAGTAATTTGATTGGTTGATAGCGAGATAGCGCGATTGACGTAAAAGCCACGTGGTCTTTACGTCATTTGATCACTCGAGGAAAAAAAGGAATAAAAAGACGGTATCCCGCCATCTGGAGACAGTCTGTTACGAGAAGAGCCAATTGACCCACAGTTAGAAGAGACAATCGAAAGAGGAAAAATGGAATCGAAGATACGCACGCGTAGCCAAACCAGCTCCATCATCCGCCAGGGCATCCAGTATCGACAGACTAAGCGCCCCGGCGGCGAGCGTCTCTCTAGGGACTTTTTGGAATTGAAAGAGATGTTTTGTGGTTTTGTCCGAGACTACCAGAACACGGCTGGCGTGAACGATGTGGCCAAGAAGGGGGGACAGTGGTTGCAGGATGTGGAGGAAACGATTGACCATCACATTGACGATTACTTGACTAAGCTGGTCCGTTTTAATGATGTGAATGAGCCCATTCTTAGCTGGAGCGATGTTGCATTGGCCGAGGAACTGCTTCGCTCTCAGTACAGGGACTTCTGTTTGTGGGCTGTTGTGAATCGACTAATGGTTGGATTGATGGTTGCCTATCCCGAGTACTTTGGTGTACCGGACTGGCATCGCGACCCCGCTTGCAAGGGAATTGAAAAGATTCATAAATCTCTGGAAGAAGCTAGCGAGGAACTTGCCTCGTGGAAGAGCAGTGGACAGAACATTCCGCTTGGGAAGGTTTTGACCGGTTTTGCAAATATGACGAGAAGGCGGGTGCTTTGATTGCCTGGAGGAACATGTACGTGTCTCTAGAATGTGAAGAAGACGATGTTCCATGTCATTGAGGCGTATTTTATTGAACTGTAAAAAGAGTAAGGAATGAATAAAATGTATTTATGATATTCAATAGTTTTGTTTTGTTGTTGTATTTGTTCCCAGGGGGTGGCCATGCTCTTTTGTTTTGGCAAGGGACTGTCCCATGACTGAGACTGAAAGACAAATTTTTCAATGGGGGAGGGGCATTTTCGTTTTGTTACAAAAAGAAGCGGCAAGCGGCATTTGCTGCAGTCGCAGCCAACTGTCGAGAGAACAAGGGAGATGTTTGAGAATCACTGCTGGGGTCTTACCGAGACTACTCGACACGAGTGTAACACCCGCGAAGATTACGAAAGCGAAGGCTTTGAAATGTGCGAGAATGGAGTTAACAGTTTGACAAGTCCTAAAATACTCCACGGGATGAGATACAGAACATGGATGGGCGAGGTGTGGGAATCCTACAGGCGTCATACCCAGAACATGGCAAAAGATTCCCAAGACCCTTTAATTCGCCTAGATAGGGAATACGTACTGCTCCGAGCGTATTATAAGTATGCCAAGGAAGAAGGACATCATCCCGAAAGTCGCAGAGTGTTAAAGGATTTGTACGAACGACACGTCCAAGGCAAATCCGTGCCTTTACCCCGTTATTTCATCACTCCGGAAGAAAGGGGAATAATGGAAACCGACAAGCACTTGCCCGAGTATTCTAGAGCTTTTGTCCACGGGGCCCGCAGATCGAAATGCATCGCAATGCTTGACTCTATAAGGCACCCCGGGTCTAGCTCTTTGTTCTAAATCAATGAATAAAACATTTTATGCAACAGCCCGTAACGACAAGTCTTGTTCCCTTGAACAAACGTGGACCCACCCCTAGAACAAGCTAGCTAACACGGACCTATCTGATCCGTTCCTACTCTGTCTATGACCACTGTATCATTGTCTTTCCCAATGAAATAAAATTTTATTCCTTCATTTGATAACTCGGACCTCAGCATTGAATATTGCTACAAGCAACAGAAACGGTGGTAATGTTTCTTCTTTTTCTTAGACAAATGTGAAAGAATATAATAAATTTACGAGACGAAAAAAAGGTTGAGAGAAACTGTGAAGGGTTGAGGGTAGAACAAACAAACTCGACTAAATTGATCGGCCCGCGCTTTCCTTTTTATAATGCCATTTCACAATGACGTTGCAAATCCGCCCACCAATCGTCATGACTGGGAACGAGAGGACTTGACGTTCATAATGACGACACAAGCTGACGTACCAATCGCGCGAGCAAATTCGACACTTGCGACTAGCGCGATTGACGCAAGAGACACGAAGTGTTTACGTCACTCGATCACTCGAGAAAAAAAAAGAAATAAAAAGACGGTATCGCGCCATCTGGAGACAGTCTGTTACGAGAAGAACCGATTGACCCACAGTTAGAAGTGACAATCGAAAGAGGAAAAATGGAATCGAAAATACGCACGCGTAGCCAAACCAGCTCCATCATCCGCCAGGCCGTCCAGTATCGACTGGCTAAGCGCCCCGTCGGCGAGCGTCTCTCTAGTGAGTTTGTGGAATTGAAAGAGATGTTTCGTGATTTTGTCCGAGACTACAAGAACATGGCTGGCGTGGACGATGTGGCCAAGAAGGGGGGACAGTGGTTACAGGATATGGAGGAAATGATTAACCACCACATTGAAGATTACTCGACTAAACTGGGCCGTTTTAATGATGCGAATGACCCCATTCTTAGCTCGAGCGATGTTGCATTGGCCGAGGAACTGCTTCGGTCTCAGTACAGTGACTTCTTTTTTCGCGTTGTTGTGGCTGGACTAAGGGTTGGATTGATGGTTGCCTATCCCGAGTACTTTGGTGTACCGGACTGGCATCGGGACCCCGCTTGCAAGGGAATTGAACAGATCCATGAATCTCTGAAAGAAGCTAACGAGATACTTGCCTCGTGGAAGAGAAGTGGACAGACCATTCCGCTTGGGAAGGTTTTTGACCTGTTTTGCAAACATGACGAGGAGGCGGGTGCGTTGATTGCCTGGAGGGACATGCACGTGTCTCGAGAATTTGAAGGAGACCACGTTCCATGTCATTGAGACTTACTTTATTGAACAGTTTTTTAATCACTCGCTTGTTTATTCTAGAGAACTTGTTCAGAAAGCACACAGATTGAAATGCATCCCATTGCTTTACTCTGTGAGATGCCCGAGGTATTTTTATGTTTTTGTTTTAAATCAATAAATACAAAACTTTCACGCGACAGCCTGTAACGACGAGTCTTCAAAATTAGTTAAACTCTTGTTTCCCTAGAAAACGCGAGCGCGAATCGAGTTGAGCTCTGCCTGCTCTGTCGATTTACACCGTTTGAATGCCTTGTCCAATCGAACAAACTTTATTCCTTTATTCGATGATACGGACCACAACATTCAAGTTTACAATTATCCTATTATCTTCCTCTATTATTTTTTGTGGCCACTCGGAAAATCGCGAACATCGTCGTCGAGACTCTTAATGCCTCACCCTCACCCGCCAACTCCCAGAGGAAGGCCCCTTAGGCTTCGTGGGCTCGCCACAGTTCACACCACTGACCGTTATAGGCGTCCAAGAGTTGACTTTGTTCCAATACCTCGTACAGTTCTTTGGAAAACAAGTCGTCTACCACCACGCGCCGAAAGAGTTCGTGCAGGTCTTTATCGGTGGCGAATAGCAAGGCGTCTTCCCACGGACTGTCGGGCTCCTCCTGGCACCGTTGCTTTAGAAGGGTTTGACACTTGACCCAGGCTCGCTCTCTCATTTGCGAAAGGTACTCGCGCTCATAGCACGTCAAGTTCATGGGATGTACACTCCCTAATCGAGTCAAATACACTCGAGGCATATGGTAGGTTTGAAGTGATCGTCTTTCTAACCACCGTTTCGTTGACTTTTTCGTTGACTGGTAGTTTTATACCGTCTGGTTAATTGTCCCTGTTCTCGGTTGCACATGGCCAACAAGTGACATGCTTGGGCCGGGCCAATGCCTGCAAGTGTAAAGTTGCAACCAATGTGTCATATAGCGGGTTGGGCATCGAATTCATTCGAATTCATTGGAGACTCTATTCTCCCCCCCCCCCCCCCCATATGACAGGTAGATCCACCGGGGGCAATAGCGAGACTCTATACTCCCCCGATATGGCGAGTCGAGCATCGAAGTCCACAGCGAAGCACGAACCGATCCGTGCCTTACCTGCTCAGTCAAATGTCCGCTGTTCGATTGTCTTTTCCAATAGAACAAACTTTACTCCTTTATTTGTTTCTCAATTCACACGAAAGGTTCGGACCGCAGGATCGACGTTTAAAATTGTAACCAATTTTATACGGCGGGTCGGGCGTGGGGATCATCATCGAGACCCCACTCTCCCCCCATATGGCTTGTCGAGCCACGGGGTTAATAGTCAGATAACTGTTTTCCCCGTCGATACGGCGAGTCGAGCATCGAGGTTTAAGGCGAGGCAACAAACCCCAAGTCTTGTTGCCTCGAACAAGTGCGAACCGATCTGTGCCATGTTCGGTCTGTGAAGGTTGGCCACCTCGAACAAGTGCAATCGGTCGGTGCCCTGCCTGTTCAGTCAAAGTGGACAGTGTGATTGTCTATTCTCCCCATGAAAAGTTCGGACCGCAGGATTGACGTTTAAAATTGTAACCAATTTTATATGGCCGGTCGGCCGTGGGGTCCATCATCGACACCCCACTTTTCCCCCCCATATGGTTGGCCGAGCCACGGGGTTAATAGCGAGAGACTCTTTTCTCCTTGATACGGCGAGTCGAGCATCGAGGTCTAAGGCGAGGCGACAAAACCCAAGTCTTGTTGCCTCGAACAAGTGCGAACCGATCTCTGCCGTGCTCGCTCTGTCTCTTCGATATGGCGAGTCGAGCATCGAGGTCTAAAGCGAGGCGACAAAACCCCGAGTCTTGTTGCCTTGAGCAAGTGCGAACCGACCTTTTGCCATGTTCGGTCTGGCCGCCTCGAACAAGCGCAATCGGTCGGTGCCCTGCCTGTTCAGTCAGTGTCCGCTACGGGGCTGTTTTGTTCCCTCGGGCAAAAGTACCCCCCCTGAAACAGAAATGGACACCTCGAACAAGCACGGATCGATCAGTGCCCTGCCAACTCACGCGATGCGTCTGCGCCCCGTCAAAGTGGACAGTGTGATTGTCTAGTCCAATGGAACAAACTTTATTACTCCCCATGAAAAGTTCGGACCGCAGGATTGAAGTTTAAAATTGTAACCAATTTTATACGGCGGGTAGGGCGTCGGGTCCATCATCGACACTCCACTTTTCCCCCCATATGGTTGGCAGCGCCACGGGGTTAATAGCGAGAGAGTTTTTTTCCCCGTCGATACGGCGAGTCGAGCATCGAGGTGTAAAGCGCGGCGACAAAGCCCAAGTCTTATTGCCTCGAAGCCTCGAACAAGTGCGAACCGATCTGTGAGATCGCCCTTGCTCGAGGGTCACGGAAAAAGGACACACCACTTTGACGCCACCGACATGGCACAGACTGGTCCGCGCTTGCTCGAGGGATCCACGTTTGTCCGCGAAATCCGTGGAGCTAACAGGATGAGAGGAGCACGGTGAGCCGACATGGCACAGGTGCGATCTTGCTTGCCCAATGGTAAAAGAAAAACAGACACAGCATTTTGACTCAACCGACATGACACAGACGTGATCTTGCTTGCTGGAGACTTAAAAAAAAAGACACAACATTTTGACTCGACCGTCATGGCACAGAAGCGATCCTGTTTGCCCGAGGCTTAAAAAAAAAACAGACACAACATTTTGACTCGACCGTCATGGCACAGAAGCGATCCTGCTTGCCCGAGGCTTAAAAAAAGAGAAAGAGAAAGCGTCAGTGCCAGTCCGTTAGTGTCAAAAAAGGCCCCCGGCCTCCTCACAATCAGTCACGTGACCAGATGAAGACTCGTCATGAGAACGAGGTTGTTTGTAGAGTAATTTTGTCAATCTCTTTGCTCCAAGTAAATGAGAGTTGGTCACGTGATTAGATAAAGACTCGTCATGAAGACGAGGTTGATAAGTATTATGAGAATTGCCCCCCGCCCCCCCTTTCCAGGACCCTCCCAAGGAAGATTTTGTATGGCAAGGCACCAGCTCACCGGGGGTGGGGGTATTGCGTTTCAACGGAGCGGCGTGGGAGACTGGGTGGCACTTTTGTCCAAGGGATTCACTCAACGTCATCATCAATCAACCCACTTGTCTTTTTTTCGAGGCCCCCCTCCAATGGGATCACTATGAGCGAGCAGGGAGGATACTGCGATGGGGTGCATAACAGTCATTCCTCTTATTTCATCTTTTCTTTCTTCTTACACGGTCTATGTCCGACTCATATGGCAGGTCCGGTACTGCCAGTGTGATTTTTTTCTTCGAACAAAGATGGACCGTCGCGAACCGGCGCGATCCCATCTTCGATTTCTTTTCTCAAACAAATTCGGCTGTGCGGTTGTCTTGTTCTGTGAAACAGTCGCGTCCGCTTCGAAAAAGAGTAAACCCCTCAAACAAGCGCGGTGCGACCCGTTCCCTGTCTGTTAAGTCAAAATCCACTCTCTGTGATTTTCTTGACCAGAAGAACAACCTTTATTCCTTTGACACGAAAATTTGCACCGCAAGATCGAAGTTTAAAATTGCAACCAATTTCACATGGCGGGTCGGGCATGGAGTTCATCATCGAGATTCTATTCTCCCCCCATATGACAGGTCGAGCCACGGGGTTAATAGCCAGAGACTCTTTAGTCTGTGATATGGCTCGTCGAGCATACTCGCCGCAATTATGTGTGAGGTATCAAATACGACCGTAGTCTGAGTGCCACATCACTGCAGCCCGCACTTTCACCTCGACGCTCGGTCTGCCATGTGTGAAACAGGTTGCAAATATTATCTTAAATATTTTCCGAGCCAACCCTTTATGTGGAGGGTCACCGAGACTCGACCGATCGTGTGGGAGACTACAAAGTCTCGCCTATAACCTTACGGTTAGATTGACCACAAATCATTCCCCTTCCCTTTCCCCTTTAAGCTTTGTATTTGATATCATGGGATCACCTAATGAGGGAGAGGATAGTGTAAAGAGGCGCACAATTATTTTCGTATTGAAAAAAAGTGAGACAATTTGACACGCAGTCTTAATTCTTGCCTTTTGATTCCCAGGTAGGCCGCCTGTGTATTGCGAGGGAAGTTGTTGCTAGCTATTACATGATGGAGGAGTACTTTTCCCGATAAAAAAAAAAATACCCAGACACACTTGGATGAAGTTTACTCTACATGTACGCGCAAAGATTCAAAAATGGTATGCTCACATTTAATCTTTTTTATTATTTTTACAAGCTCATGAGAAATGTACATGTTTACTTTTGTTATATCTTTGTTGCGTTTTCTGAAAGAGTTCCTTGCCGTCCGCGCGCCTTTCCTTCATCCCCACGATAGCACTCTTTTCGCGCAAAAACGGAGATTGTCCCCTTCCCATATAGAGAAAGGACCTCATGCCATGGTTGTACCTGTACCACTTGTGGGTCCTCTGTTCGAACCCAAAGACGGGTTTCTGTGATTGAATGGCAAATTGTACCGTCCATCCGACATCTCCATCCATTTGTCGGTAATTCGAGGTAAACGAGCCAAACGCGTAAACGGCCTCAGCTCGCAAAGCGATATGGTAACTGCAATGCACAAACTCCTTGACTTGAGAACTGTCGATTCTCCTTCTCAACGCCGTACGAGCAGCGTCGGTGGCTGATGCGGCCTGGTCCAAATCGTGCTTCGTTAACGGGGTGATAAATCGAGTCCGGTGATAAGAGGAACCTATAACAACGTCGACTTGCATGCCATAATCTCTTGCAAGACCTTTTGCTTCATCATCGTCTCCACCAGTAATCAACATAAAATGAGATAACATAGGAATGTCCATGGGTTCTTCAGACGCATCAGTTCCATTCATGGCGTGGTGATTAGGCTCCCTCGCTGTCTTGTCCCCAAATAGTTTCTCTGACTTCTTGCAATGCTTTTATACAATGCCACCCAGAGTCTGCGTATTGCGTACGTTCTGCCAAATCTCCATTTTTTATCCCCAAAAAAAGAGTGCGATAGGCGTTGTGACAGCTCGGACAATCGGGAATATAACTCAATCCCTCTCCCCTCTTGAACGCCTCGTCTTTCTTCAATTGACAATCCCAACAGAGAACGTGGTCCAATAGCACATCGCATCGCCATTGCCAAAATAAACGCTGCTTGTTCAATTCTTCGACGGTTGCGAGCAATTCATTCTTTTGGCCTGTCAGTTCTTGACAGCGTTGCTGAAACACACGTGCAGACCCGGGGTGAGTATAATCTATTGGAGGTTCCATCATATTCTGGTGGTTTGGCAATTCCATGCGGTACTGGTCATCTTTCCACGCATACTTGTGAGCCGTCTGAAAGGACAAACCGCTTTGTTGTCTCATCCAATTAACAAAATGCACGCATTCGACCATGGCACAGTGGTGTTTCAAAGGATCTTTGTGATGGCCACACCCCTCCACTCCCTGGAGCCGCTCCATTCGATGAAACGGAGGACATTCGTCTTCTTCCAGATTATAAGAGGGGATCTTGAGCTTATTTAGAAGGTCTTTTTCTACATGACCCCCTTTGTAGCCCACGACATGACGTTCAGAGGTTCGGTGGCGTTCGAACAGACGACGGACGTCTTCTTCGACCTCCTCAACGGGTCGAGCTTTTTCCCTTGTAAAGGCCCTGTAGGGTAGTCCATGCAAGTTTTTTGTCACAAATCTGACCGTTTCTTGGTCTGCCCTGGGTAAGTCCTTTATGTACCCTGGTAATTGGTAACGGTACGATCCCACATGAAGACGTCGCCAATCGCAGTACCCCAACTCGCGAACTTGAAACCCACCTCGACTTTTTACGTGGAAGCCCTCCAGGTCGATCACGACACACATTTTATCCATAACGCTAACGTTTTCTCTTTGATGTTACTCGTTTGAGATTCAATGAAAAAAGTGAATGCAAAGCAGATTTCACCCGACTTTTTATGGACGATTCGCCAGATGAGTTGTGACGCAATGCCTTTTTGACGCAATCACTTGTGACGCCCCGAGGTGTGACGAAACGAAAAAGGTGTAGGATGCTTCTACGTTCAAAAAATCGAGTCAGTGGATCAAAGTCGAGAAAATGACATCGTTGAAACGTGGACGTACCGTCATGGCTTTTGTAGTCAACAAATAAAAGATGACGATAATTTCGTCATGTCCGATAATGGAGGGTTTCCTTTATAAAAGGTTTGTTGCGGCTGCGAATCACACAACCAAGCGGCTGCGAATCACACAACCAAGGTTCTTTCTCCTTGAGACCAAACTATCGACGAGAAACAAAGAGCATGGCGGCCGAGGCTAGACCAAGTATTACAGATGCGTCCATTGTGGCATATTGGAGCAATCAGACTGAAACGAGCGAATTTGTCTTCCGCGACTTGAAAAAATTGCAGTTGGAGGATCCAGATGGAACGAGAATCGTCCTGGACTTTTCTCCCGAGTGCCAGCTTTCCATCACGCTGTTGGGCACTAAAAAGGTAACGAATCACTCCAAGCTGAGTACGATCGATCTCATCACGAGAACGATGGACCCAGGAGAGGGAAAGTTGACATTGGATCAGTTTGCAAGTGCGCACAACCAATTTCAGAACGTTTTGGTTATCGCCGGGGATTTCATTAAGGTGGACCGTGTAAATGCTCGACTCCGACATCGTATCGATAACCCCTCTGACAAGGAGGCCTTGAAGAAGTTTGTGGAACGATTGAAGGCGATTCTCCTAACATTGGTACCACCTGGAAGCAAGATATTGATCGGTTGTCCAACTGGCAATACTCCCATGGCTCTTGTGGCGATGATGATGGCCGACTCGTGGAAGTATTGCTTAGACGGTAACGGTACCCACTGTTTTCAGGTGTTTTGGAATGCCATGGTACAGGTTTACCTGTCCGAAAGCAATGTCCCCGGCAGCATGAGAATAGGGCCGAAGTCCCCTGTACTTCTGGAAGTGTCTATGTTGAATGGGACCGAGGAATTAAAGAGTAAAATCACGCGTGTGGCAGTTAAGTTTGGGCAACAAAAGGAAGAGCACGAGGACACTTGAAAGATCGAGTGTGGGGAAACGTGACATTCGAGACAATATTTTGTTCCGCGATGTAGGCCATGTTGTAAATCTTTTTAGTTTAATAAAAAAGATCTTAGATGTCTCGAGCCAATCTCGTCCTTTTAGAGTAGACATTGCATCCACTTTCGACTATGGGAAGGGGAGACACGCGTAAATTAAAATGGCGAGGCACACCGTATGGGGCTCTTTTGAGTTTGACGCTCCAGATCGGTTAGGCACGATTCTCCTGGGTAACGTTGTCGTCTCGACCGGGCTCGGTGAAGCCAGGAATTCCAACGGGTCGGGCAACTTTGATGAGGAGGTATGCATTTTTTCTTCCGATCCTTTGGGCACAATTGTTTGGGATACGCTCGTTGTTTCGATCGGGCTCGGTGAAGCCAGGAACTCCGACGGGTCGGGCAACTTTGATGAGGAGGTATGCATTTTTTCTTCCGATCCTTTGGGTACAATTGTTTGGGATATGCCTGTTGTTTCGATCGGGCTCGGTAAAGCCAGGAACTCCGACGGGTCGGGCAACTTTGATGAGGAGGTATGCCTTTTTTCTTTCGATCCTTTGGGCACAATTGTTTGGGATATGCTTGTTGTTTCGATCGGGCTCGGTGAAGCCAGGAACTCCGACGGGTCGGGCGACTTTGACGAGGGGGTATGCCTTTTTTCTTTCGATCCTTTGGGCACAATTGTTTGTGATATGCTTGTTGTTTCGATCGGGCTCGGTGAAGCCAGGAACTCCGACGGGTCGGGCAACTTTGATGAGGGGGTATGCCTTTTTTCTTTCGATCCTTTGGGCCCAATTGTTTGTGATATGCTTGTTGTTTCGATCGGGCTCAGTGAAGCTGTCGATCTGGACGGGGCAGATATCTTGGATGCTAGAGGTTTCGTGTCGCCGCAAAACTGCCAAAGAGTCTCGTTTTTGACCATCTCTGGTTTCGTAGGTGTCACTGGTCGAGATGGACGTGTAGATGGAGCAGCAACGGTGGGTTTGTAATGTACAACAAGTTTGTAAGTGGAGCTAATGGAGACGCTGAGCAGCCTGGAAACTAGTACCCGCACACCGCATTCGTATTTTTCCTCGGTTTCTGATTCAAAAGGATAGATGTTCACGTACGCCACGAGAGGTGACTTACGAATGTTGCCGGGAAATTTGTAAAAGATACTTTCTCCTCTAATAAACCAAGAGTTGCGCACCTTGACTGCCCCTTTCTTCCATTCGACCTTACAGTTCAGCCTTGGTGGGTTGCTCCTTTTGCCGCCCCCAGATAGCGAGATAAACGCCCTTGGGAGTACGGAAGGTGATAAGACATGATTGTGTACCGCCAGCCAGCATTCAGCCCTCTCGAGGGTACGTGGACACATGACTACGATGAAACGGTTATCGTTCGCCAGAGCCAACGGCAAGGACGTTGCCTCTTTCGACACCTTGACCCTTTGAGGCAAGTTAGAAGCACAAAATGCTGTGGTATCTAGGACAGTGAGGTTTGGATGTTGTATCAACTGATCGTCTGTTGTCACCTGTTGTTTCGTACACGGAATGGCAGAGACATCATTTCCAAACCTACAGTAATGAACCGAGAAAAAACATTGACGAAGTCCCCGAAACTCCCCCTGTCTCGATGAGAGAACATTTGTGCAATAGAGCAGAGACGCAAACAGGATATGGCGCATCTCGACCCGAAGACGATAAAAAAGAATAATAAACAGATAAACGTAACCCCCTTTTTTATTGTTTCTCTTAATGATCCCTTATTGCACGTATTTTTTAAAGTGCAATTTTTTAAAATTGGTTTCATCGAGGAGATTGTCAGTAGGCCTGCTTCAATCGTTAGAGAATTAACGCCATTCGTGTCTCGTATAACAATAGATTGTCACCAGCAATGAACACGTCGATTCCGTCGTCTTTCGCTGACCGAGTTGAATTGGCTAAAGTCTACCAAAACGAATGACTCACGAGGCGAGTCTACTTAGACCACGCAAACGTTCGTCTTGCCGTTGGAATGTGCATGTCTCAGTTCGTGGATCGCGTAGGGGTTCGGGAGGACCCAGGAGGAAACCTAAAAAAAGCATGGGATTATATTTTCGAACGCACGCGATCCGAGGAGCAGCAAGAGAATTGGGGGCTATTGGAGTCGACTCTCGTCTGTGATACGCACCGCGTCTTGTTCAAAGAGACGATCGTACCGCCAAACATGACCCGACCGGGTCAGCTCAGCAACAGACCCCGGTATGCAGACTTGAAAGGCTACGCACGACACTGGTACCCCGTTCCCGAAGATATGGACTCGGCCTTGGTTTCCTTGTTTGACGAGTACAACGTCCGATACGACACATGTCGCGGTGCTTACGATATGAACCTATTTCTAACTTGCGCGTGGTTGACTTACCGCTTTCTTGCTTTGCATCCCTTCGGTGACGGAAATGGGCGTTTGTGTCAGATTTTATGCAACTACGCAATGGCCGAATATCATCCCTTTCCAGTAGCCTTTTGTGATACAGACGATTATTTGCCATTGTTGATAAGAGCCCAAACCACCGGGAATGTCCTCCCACTCGCAACGAACATGGCCTTAAGCATCTGCCTAGCATGGCAATCATTCATGAACGCTGTAGATAAGTAGCAGTAAACTTAACATATATAATCGACAGCCTCGTGCAAGATTTTTACGAGTCAATAAACACGCTAATCGAGAGAGGCAAAATAAAGTCCCAACAAATGAAACACTGGCATTGCTTGAAGTAACGATTTTTTTATTATTATTATTATTTCAGGTTTGCTCGGGACATCATCAACAACGTCGCTTTTTCGCCTGGCGTGTTACTGTTTTGCTGAAGTGTTTGTCACCTGTCCTCTTTCTCTTAGCTGCTAATATCCCTCTCTTCACAATGGGTTGACACGTTTCTTGCCGATTCTTGTGGAAGACGTTTCGGGGTTCTTTCCTTCCTCTCTGCATGTTCCTGCGTGTCCCTGATTGTTCTTCATTCTCTTCCTTCTTCTCGTCCTCCGACTCTTTGGTTTCTTGTTCCCGTTCTTGTGATTCTCCGTTGTCGTTCTCGTTTTCACTGTCGCCCTCGTTTGAAGATGGCAAGAAAAGTTGAGTCTCTCGACTGTGCCTGTTCAAAAGATTGTAAGCCTTCTGCGATGACTCGGACAATTGGGATATTGTAGGAAATATCATGTCAAAGAGTTGTTGGTACTTTTTGGGTACTTCCAAAACGTCGATCTTTTGGGGGTCTTTCGAAGACGATCGGCCGACAAAGAGGACGGAACGAATGACTGCATCGCCTCTCGCCATGGTCGTTCTTCTTTCTAATACCACCTCTTTAACGATGACCAACTCCAACGACATCGGCCCTTCATCATCTTCCATAGACCAAACTGGCTGTACGTACATGTTCTTGCTTTCACTTGTAATTGCGACTTTCGCATTGTTCGGATCAGCTTCCACACAGACGTACTTTCGGTCGTTTGAGATCAATACTCTTTCTTCCGAGAGCAGGTGGCGTATGTCGAATGTCACTGTGCCAGGCTTTATTTCTGATGGTACGATAGTGTCGCGCGCCATTTTTTAAAAAGAAATGTCAACTGAATTGTCTAGTTTGTCTCTAAATATACCCACGACAGCGAATGCCAGACGAAATCCAAACTGAAATAGTTCAAGAGGTGTCACGACGAGACGGAAGGGACGTTTGGGATTAAGAGAGACGACTAGTCGTCCATCTGGTCTATCCACCTCCGGCTCTCGTCATCCCAGTATCGTCCCTTAACGTCTACGCCACCACGAGTCACAAAGACCACAATTTGCAATGGCCACTGCTCTGGTCTCCTCGGAGTCAGATAGACCTCTTCTCTCGAAAAATATAGAAGTTCATCCAAAACGGGGCGAATAACGCATCGGCCGATGGTAACAATGGCACTCATAAACTTTTCCATCGTTTCTTTATCTGGAAACATGTCGCAATGAATCGTTAACAGGACGCATTCAGTGCGGTTCCAAACATCCGACAGATTCCCTGACAAGCTCAAGAGGTTTGCTTTACACCTTTCCATCAAGTCGTCAGGCACGAGCTAGTGAAAATATACAGAAGGAAAAAAAACAAACAAACAAACACACTGCAGGTAATGGTCCAAAAAATGCACTATACCCTACCGTGCAATAAAATTACAGTACTCACCAGTCGGAGATTCTGAATTATGGTTTCATTATTAAGTATGGTTTGCATTGCCTGTACGACCTCCCTGTGGGAAAGGGTTCTCAGAGAAAATAACCATTCCAAACTTTGACGACAATGCCCACAGGAATCACGGTTCGTTACTTCTTCCCATGCAACCTGACAACGGCGATGCACGAACCTACGACAACACGACAAATATACCGTGCACTTAGCAAATGCCCTCGTTGGTAGGAGGCAAAAAAAACATTTCTCGTCGGTCTGATTATCGGACTCTGGAGCAGCACCCTGCAAGCGCCGGCTTCGGCGAAGAGTAGTCATGTTTGCTCGGCAAAGCCATGTCGAGCAGACAGCTTTATGCCATACGTACAATCTTAGATGACATGAAAATTTCAAATTTCGAAGCGTGTTATGGGCGTTCGCTCGCTTGACGGTTTTAAACAATACACAACCGCTTTCGATACCCAAGTTGCGTACGTCTTTGATAGATACCCAAGAATACTCAATCAACTTCGCTCAAATTTTCTACTCTCTTGTGTTAAGTGTCCGCTCTGGCAAAGGAAAAACGAGACGGCCGAAGAAAGACTGGCATCTCTGCAAGGCACGTCCCTTGGGGACACCTTCTCGGATAGGGCTGCGAGAACCCTCATTTCGTGCGGTCCTTCTTAACTGGAGGTCGGTAAGACACGATCAAATGAGCGGGCTAGTCTGGATGGCGTCTTATCTTTGGCCCGTGAGCATCGATAGTTTCTCTCAAGTGTTGGGTGGGAATTCGAAGGGATAGAATAATATAATCGCTTAGGGCTAAGACCTTCTCGTCCCGTTTTTCAATCTCCGCTCTGGCAAAGGAAAACGAGACGGCCGAAGAAAGGCTGGCATCTCTGCAAGGCACGTCCCTTGGGGACACCTTCTCGGACAGGGCTGCGAGAACCCTCATTTCGTGCGGTCCTCCTTAACTGGAGGTCGGTAAGACACGATCAAATGAGCGGGCTAGCCTGGATGGCGTCTTATCTTTGGCCTACGAGCAACGATAGTTTCTCTTAAGTGTTGGGTGGGAAGGGATAAGATAACATTTTATCTAAGAGGTAGAACGTTCTTGTTCCTTTTTTTGCTTTTTCAAGTGTTTTCGTGGGAAGGGATACAACATGATCACCTCTAAGGGCTAAGACAATTTTTTTCCTTTTTGTTTTTTGTCCGTCATGACAAAGAAGAACGAGGCGACCGAAAAGAGACCAACATCTCACACTTACACTATCAACTGCCTACTTTTCTTGACCATTGAAAAAACGTATCCCGTTGAGCAAGCACGATCCAATCTGTGCCATCTCGGTTCGATGTGTTTTTCACGACCATCGAGCGGCGACGATCCGCTCGGTGCCATCTCGGTTCGATGTGAACGACTCACTTTTTGGGCTCCATGCATCTCCTCGACAAAACGTAGATCCCTCGAGCAAGCACGGACCGGTCTTTGCCATCTCGGTCGCGCCAAAATGTTCTCTGTGATTTTTCATGACCATCGACCGGCGACGGTCCGGTCGGTGCCATCTCGGTCTCGCCAAAATGTTCTCTGTATTTTTTTCATGACCATCGAGCGGCGACGATCCGGTCGAGCCAAAATGTTCTCTGTGATTTTTCATGACCATCGAGCGGCGACGATCCGGTCGGTGCCATCTCAGTCGAGCCAAAATGTTCTCTGTGATTTTTCATGACCATCGAGCGGCGACGATCCGGTCGGTGCCATCTCAGTCGAGCCAAAATGTTCTCTGTGTTTTTTCATGACCATCGAGCGGCGACGATCCGGTCGGTGCCATCCCGGTCGAGCCAAAATGTTCTCTGTGATTTTTCATGACCATCGACCGGCGACGATTCGATCGGTGCCATCTCGGTCGAGCCAAAATGTACTCTGTGATTTTTCATGACCATCGAGCGGCGACGATCCTGTCGCGCCAAAATGTTCTCTGTGATTTCTCATGACCATCGACCGGCGACGATCCGGTCGGTGCCATCTCGGTCGAGCCAAAATGTTCTCTGTGATTTTTCATGACCATCGACCGGCGACGATCCGGTCGGTGCCATCTCAGTCGAGCCAAAATGTTCTCTGTGATCTTTTCATGACCATCGACCGGCGACGATCCGGTCGGTGCCATCTCCGTTTGATGTGGTCGACTCACCTTTTTGGCTCCACGCATCTCCTCGACAAAACGTGGATCCCTCGAGCAAACACGGACCAGTCTATGCCATGTCGGTTGCGTCAAAGTGTTGTGTCTGATTTTTTCACCCTCGAGCTCAGTGTGCTCGGTGTGTTGCTCCCATCTCTTTTCCTCCACGCATCTCGTGGCACGGATCGGTTCGCAGTTGTTCGAGGCAACAAGCCTTGAGCTTTATCGCCTCGCTTTACACCTTCATGCTTGACTCGCCATATCGAGAGGGAAAAACTCTCTCACTATTAACCCCGCGGCCTGACCAGCCATATGGGGGAAGAGTGGGGTGTCGATGATGGACCCCACGCCTGACCTGCCATATAAAATTGGCGACAATTTTAAACGTCGATCCTGCGGTCCAAACTTTTCACGATGAGCAATAAAGTTTTGTTCGATTGGACTAGACAATCACACTGTCCACTTTGACGGGGCGCAGACTGATCGAGTTTGTTCGAGGTGGCCGATCCGTTTTTCTCTGTGTCTCTTAACCCTCGAGCAAGCACGATCCCATCTGTGCCATTTTAGTTCAGTCAAAGTGTTGTGTGTTTCTCTAAACCCTCCAGCGAGCACGATCCAATCCTTGCTATGTCTGTTCAGTGTACGTTTCTTGACCGAGGGTGTATGGTGACCTTAGATGACCTGTCGTGGGCGGATGATGTAATATCTCATTCTCTTTGAAATGATTTAATTGGTTCATTGGGATCACGCGATCAGAAAAGAGATATATCAATAAGCATTTTTTGTTCATGCGTTCTGTTTTTAGTGGACAGCCATGAGGTAAAGTAGTACAACAAGGCAAATGGTGCAAGATGAATAGGTGTCTTAAGGTATGATTTTCTTTTACTCAGTAGTCTTGACAATGAGAATGTGCGTTTTCATAAACGAGTCTAGAATAAAACCACCCCTTCAATGGGCTAGGAACTTCTTGTCCCTCTTTGATTTTTTGTCAACCTCTGCTCTGGCAAAGGAAAATAAGACGGCCGAAGAAAGACTGGCATCTCTGCAAGGCACGTCCCTTGGGGACACCTTCTCGGATAGGGCTGCGAGAACCCTCATTTCGTGCAGTCCTCCTTAATTGGAGGTCGGTAAGACACGATCAAATGAGCGGGCTATTCTGGATGGCGTCTTGCACTTTCGCCCATGAGCTAGTTGTTGAGTGGGAAGGGATAAGTTAAGATTTTCTCTAAGAGTTAGAACCTTCTTGCCCTTTTTTCAACCTCCGCTCTGGCAAAGGAAAACGAGACGGCCGAAGAAAGACTGGCATCTCTGCAAGGCACGTCCCTTGGGGACACCTTCTCGGATAGGGCTGCGAGAACCCTCATTTCGTGCGGTCCTCCTTAACTGGAGGTCGGTAAGACACGATCAAATGAGCGGGCCAGTCTGGATGGCGTCTTGCCTTTGGCCTATGAGATAGGTGTTGGGTGGGAAGGGATAGAATAAGACAATCGCTTAGGGTTAAGACTTTCTTGTCCCGTTGTTCAACCTCCGCTCGGCAAAGAAAAAACGAGACGGCCGAAGAAAGACTGGCATCTCTGCAAGGCACGTCCCTTGGGGACACCTTCTCGGATAGGGCTGCGAGAACCCTCATTTCGTGCAGTCCTCCTTAACTAGAGGTCGGTAAGACACGATCAAATGAGCGGGCCAGTCTGGATGGCGTCTTGCACTTTCGCCCATGAGCTTTTTTTCCCCTGGGTGGTTTGGGATGGTTGTTTACCAGGCGCGGTTGCCGTTGAACGTTCATTTCCATCGCTGTTAGTTATCTAATGACCTTAAGTTGTTTTGACCGGGATCGACGGTTACCGGATAACTGAAATACTGAGTCTTATACGTAACCTTGACGAGTCGTCCAGGTTCGTAACCCGTGCCGTGTGAGCCTGTCCTTTCGATGTTGATAAGACAATGACCCAGGTGCACTTGGAGTTCGCGTATTAGCTCTTGATCGTCCACTAACTCCCCGGCACCAATTATCGTAGCTGTTTGAAAATCAACGGCAACATTGCCGAGAAGATGCGAGGCCGTTCTGAGCCGCTCGAGAGATAGCACTGTCATGGGCTGGAGTGCGCTGACTCGTTGTCGACAATATCCACAGTAATAGTGATCCGCGACCCATTGCCTGTGACATTTGGTGTGAAACATGTTCCCGCAACAAGGCATTTTAGCGGTTTCGCCATCGTCTTTGTCAAAACGGTAAAAGCAATCGTGATCTGTTCGGTCCATGGTATCGTCGACTTTTGAAGGAAAGGTCGCTCGATATATTGTTCCACTTGCAAATAAAACTATTTGAAATTGTTATTTTTTATTTATTACTCTTTTTGAAACGGTAAAGTATTAAATCGTAGATAGACTTTAATTGAAAACGTTCTACCGCTTTTACTCGTGGCTACATTAGGTAAATGGCAGTTAGCCTTTCTGCTTAACTGTAAGGTAACGAGAGATTAGGAGGCTTGAATACATGTAATGTTTTTTATTGGTAAATGTCTGGTTTCTGATCCTCATTTTCGGCTGCGTCTTCGGCCACCTCCTCTTCGTCCGGTGAGATGGGTGGATTTTCGCCCATCAGATGTCCAATCGCACGATTGAATGGTTGACAATCGCCTGTACTGAAAACGATCAACAGATCATTTTCAGAATCTAGTAGGTTTTTTCCCAAGAGCTTGTTTCTTTCCAATGCAAGTCTTACGAATTCGAGCTGCTCGTGTTCATGCACAATCAGGGAGTTGAAATGTCTCATATACTCAGCTTGAAGCTTTGTTCCGTTGGCGATGGCATCACAAGCTTCCCGCGTTTTTTGGACAAAGTCCTCTCAATCTTGCCTTTGCGAAATGTCTTTACAGCCGCGCAAAATGACCACGAATGCACGTACGTCCTTCCAACTCGGCCCAAGCGGGATGGTAGCGCGCGTAAGCTCTTTAAAAATACTTTCTTCTATCCAGAGCTCGATTGCCTCGGTCCATGGCTTGTCGCGAATCGTCTGCGAAATGACGACCATCTTCGATCCCACTTTTAAGTCTTTGAAGCTGTGGGCCCATGAAGTGTTCTTCTGCAAAAATATGGGGCTCAACAGGATGGTATTGGCGTTCTTCGGGATAGGTCGATCGGATCCTTTATTAAGCCGCTCAAGGTACAGTCTCTTTCTGGGGTTTTTAAGCACCGCTTCTTCATCTTTTAGAAGGATCTGCTGGTTGTCCATGTCGCTGCCTTTATTCTTATTTCATTGAGTTGTTTAATGATATCAAGAGAATACACGCATATCCCATGATATCAATTTTACCCTTTGAAACTGCCGAATCCCAAATTTGTGCTCTTTCAATGCATCGATAAAGTTAGCAAGCAAGGGTTAATTAAGTGGTCATCGACATCGACGGTATCGCAATACCATGGAGGGGATAACGAAGAATAGCCCCTTTGCCATACTGACCGCCGCAGTCATGCGTTCGCCGAAAGGAAAGCCCGTATATCGAGAGATTGCCTACTGTCGTCACCCCTACTCCAGAATCAAGGAAAAGAGAGTTCGCGTGTGGCGAATCAACACGCCTTACTCGTTTGTGGAGCTAAGCAATGATGAGAGGGATAAGGAACAAGACGCTCGCAGGAGGGTGCACGGATTGAAGTACTTCCCCAGCATAGACGAGAAGAGAAGGAACATCGAACAGTACGAGACTTACCCAGTGGTGAAGGAAGCTTGGAAAGAACATTGCGAGAAGACCGGCAAACAGGTGACGGTCTTCCACGTTCAAAAAGAATTGGGGGAGCTCCTAAAGATGTTAGAGATTCCGTCCATCTCTATAAAGAGCGCATTCAAAGACAAAGACTTCGACCCCTACGACAAACATTTGGCGGAGATTGCCCCCGAGTTCACATGTCGGTCACCGCACGATTATAATCGCCCCTGTCAGGCAACTCTAGCCATGCGATGGGCACAATTTGTCTACGAGGCCCTGAAAGAGCAACCGCAAAAACCCAAGAGTGATTCCTGGGAAGATAGGGTCAAAGAGGAGGAAAAGGGAAAAAAAAGGGCCTAACCACGAGGAAGGTGACAAACCCACCAAAAGGTGCATTGGAGTACCCAAGGCCAACAACAAAAAGCAGACAAAATGACAAGTGACACAAGATCATTTAATCATTAAAAAAACAATAATCATGTACAAAAGTAAACGTTTATTTCTTTTTCTGTACGTTTTCTTTCCTTGTATGTAACGCGCTTTGCCACCGGTCGTCCGTCAAAAGGCACATTGAACCCGCATAAACAAACAACGCAATTCCACTCCCCCAAGGTCTGTACCAACGGATACAAGTTAAAAGGTTTTTCGGGATCACTGCCCGCTGTATAGTGACGGGTCCATTGGCGACACCTGAAGGCGATGGTAAATTCCACGATCCGATCGAGGCCAACACCCGAACGTCTCCGTGTCCATCGTTCCAGGCTATCAACAACCTGAGATTCCACTTCTTTGGATTTCTTTAGAACATCCTTCAAGCCTTTCAGACACCAATCATGCCTTCCATTTAGTAGAGTGATACCGACACTCAAATTAGTCACTTCGATTTGCTCGGTCCAATCTTTGGCCGCTTCATGTATTTCCCGAGTAATCATACTCTTCCATATGTCCAAGATTTCTGTTGTTGTCAGGATTGGGAATTGTCCGTCATCGGCTTGTCCGCATGAAAAGCCAGTGGGTAACATCGCTCGACGCAAGGCACACGGTTCCACAGATGCGTCCAAAGGCTGTAGTGTACACGGTCCCAATTCATTCAGTAAACCTTTCATCGGGTCCTTGTCGCAACCGGGACAACTTTGAAGGTGACTATCCTCGATACAGGCCAGGTGTATAATTCCCCTCTCACAGCAACGGCGGCGCATTGCATCATTTGACTGGCACGGCTCGAGACACACTCTACACATCCACTCCATTTTCGGGGTACTGATCGGAAGAAGGATAGAGTTTTTTTATATCCTCTCAAAGGGACATCATTGGTTATGACGCGGATGATGTTTGTTTTTACGTCATAATACGCTGTTTTGACCTGAGTAGGCTGATGTGAATGACGTTTTTGGTCTGGTCCTACGTCATAGGGCGCGGTAGTTACGACGTTTAGAGCTTCTCGTGCGTCATTGGGTGTAGTGTTAACGTCATTAAAAGGCCTGGTTGCATCTTGTTGTTCTGGCCTACAAAAGCGAGCGATCGGTTAGTTTGGGTTGTATTTTTTTGGCAAAGGTATGGAAGACCGCCGCTGCTTCAGTTGTCGCAGTATTTTGTCTGCTGGCGATCGATTCGACCAGCGCATCTACCGACGAAATTGTTGCTCTATTGTCATGCATCACGATTGTATTTTGAACAGAAACCTGACCAATTGTCCATCGTGTGGTAACGAAACCAATGGTTTGATCTGGGAACCCTTGCCAGTTGTCAAAGAGCCGCGTGAAGTTATACTAATCATTGACAGTTCAGACGAAGAGGACGACAATGAGGACCCGATTCCGCGTAAAAGGTTCAAACAGGAAGAACAAAAGGCTGAGTCAACTTGTGTCATCTGCTTAGAGGGGGAAAAGGATAAACAGGATCCGTTGCTTCAAGCTGAATGTTGTCGCCAATATGGTCATCTTTCTTGCCTTCGAACGTATTATCGTGTGCCTGCCGAGTGCAGGAATATTGAAAAACGAAACGAGGCCGCGAAAAACCTCGGGTATCTTAAATGTTTTGTCTGTAGGAAAGAATGTTCTAACGGGGTCGTGGGACTCGGAGAAGTTATCCCAACTTTACTCCCGAGGGTGACGGGTCGCGATAGTGTTATGACTGCAAGGGATGCCAATGAAGTCCTACGTGTTTGGTATGCAATGTTTGAGAAGCATATCAACACCCAGACCAAGCTTTGCAAACATTGGATGAGGATCGATTGTGGCACTGGTTGGGCCGCGCGTCGAGATGGCAGTATAGAAATGTTTGAATTTCCATGTTCTATCCAGGCAAAAAGAATAGGGGCTTTTAAAGAAGAGCTCATGAAAAGCATTAAAAAGATGGTTCGTGTCTAGGCTGGAGTGAATAGTGACAAAAAGTTTAGAGAGGACACATTTACACGATTCTGTTTGGACAATATTGTGGAAGTAGCTTTATCGTTTCAGTTGAGCCAGTCTTGTACTCTAAGGCGAAGACCTCAAGGCCAAGAAGTACCACCATTCCGTACTGAGTCATATATAGCTAGGCTTTGCACTTGGGAAATGACTGGGCATTTTTTTGACTTCGATGGGATCGTAGACTCAGTGAATAGCAAGTGTTTTGCTTGGGACAATAAACGGCTTCGATAACGACAGCCCCGATAGATAGGGGGAGACTTTGACTGCTGAAGTTTACCTAAGTTGTATTCGTTTTTGATTAAAGAAGTAATTATCTGACAATTTGAGTATGTAAATTATAGTGTTGATACATTAAAGGTTTAATAATGCGTGCTAGCAACTAATAATGTCTGGGTCTGTACACGTTTACCATCTAGTATTAAATTTTTGCTGGGACTTTTATCAGTTATGATCTTGTGAGATCGCGTGAAACATCGTGGAATGACCACAACAACAATGTTTTAATGCTATGACGGATATACTCAGTTTCCATCGGCCACGGAAAGACCGTCTGGTTTGCAGATATATATATAGTTGAATGGATGAAAGTGTAGCTCTGTTGCTTTAATTAGTGCCCATTTTGCGCGAGGCGCATCGTCAGAACATACTGATCAACAAACCACTTTGACAACGTAACTCAACAAAACGCTGACACACACTAATTGTCACACAAAGGCAAAATGTGCCAATATTAGAGTGGTTTTTTGTAGCTTTTTTCCCCCTCCCCCTTGCTTGAAAAAAAACCTGTCAACAAACCACATTTCATAAATTCAATGACTTTATTTATAGATATTCATTCCCAAATTGAACAATGTTTCAACTCGTCCCACTCAGGATCTTCGATCCTTGGCCTTTATTCGCTTTATGATCCTTTGGATTTCCACCATCGCCATCGTCCCGCATTCAAGTTGCACCCATTGAAATTCTCTCTCCCATTTGCGCACCCACTGCCACCAAGCATCTTCGTTTTCGTCTTGTTGCTCTTGGCCCGCTGTCTTTGTCTTTGGCCCAGGCTTTTCCACGAGGTAGACTAATTGATGGGGATCATTCTCGAGGTCGTACTCGACTTGACGCAAAGTTATAGCTTCAACATCTAGAACGCGACAATGACGTTCCAAGGCATCGAGGTCACCGATATTTTCTTGAAAAAACTGCGTCACAATGTCGAGACCGTCCCATTTTCCTATCTTGTAAAATAAATAAAACAAATGCATCAAGCTAAGGCACCTGTTCATTTCCATGGCATTATTACGACGCTCTATATTCACTTTGCGGTACCGCTCGGTCCTCCCGGGAGTTTTTCTCGTTATGGTTTGATCTAGCGAGGTAATGACAAGTATTATGTCTTGCGAAAGCGTCTGATGTAGGCACTCACTCACTCCGTCTAAAAATGCCAGGATTTTGACAACATGGAGATTCGCTTGTTCGGCTAGGCTCTGTCGGCACTGGCCCCACGCTGTAGGTCCCAGCGCTCTAACGTTGCTATTAAATCGCACCCAAGCCTGTTGAATGTCTTTAAAGCTATTAGGCGGAAAACTATATTTCATCAAAAGAGGGCAATGGAAGTTCACCATGCTATCCAAGTCACCATAAACGTATTCTCCGTCTTGAGCTTCCTTTGCGATCAAAGAGGCCATTGCTTGGTCATCCGAAGGCAAATGTGGAGGTTCTTTGATTGACCATGCTTTACTGAGATTGAAAGCAGTCTCCTCTGATTTGTTATCGGAATCATCCAGAGACGAATAGATCAGGTCTGAGACGAGATGCAAGGCAGTTCTTCGATTTTTGTGAATATCGGGCGAGAACCGATGACGTTGGAGATCTTTTGGTCTTTTTTTCATATAAGACATGATGCACGAACTGGTTATGATCTTGGATGAGGCGTGTCCCGCTTTTGTAAAAACGAGACGTGATCAAATCGTCTTGTTACGTTAAAATTTGCACAATTCTATTACAAAAACGATGTCGTGGCACCGCTCACATACCATCGCTTCTTTTATAATGACGTGAAAAAAACCCCAAATCTATCTTGAAAATTAAGCAACCACCCATGAAAGTCATAAATGTTGTATGTAATTTTAATTATACAATTTAATGATTTAATGGGGAGATCTTAACGGTAAATACAAAATAGGCGAATCAATGTTTTTGCGAAAGAGCATTGCTCTGTAGATTCGCCACACGCATCGCCCTCATTGGACTCGTCCAGTTCTACCACATGAGACGGCACCCAATCATCTGGTAAAGGCATCACCTCTACGGAATTCCAGTCAACGTTGCACCCTAACACTCTAAGGCAAGTCGCACGCATTGCGTTTATGGCGGTAGCAGAAGGCAAGTCGTCCTCAGAAACGCGTCCTTGGTGACCACATGAGTTGGTTACCGAGGAAAACCGTTGTCTTTCTCTCCTGACAATCGGTACTGGCTGGTACACTTGTCCAGTTTTGTACACAAATTCTAATACACTTTGGTCACTTACTACGCACGTCAGAGTCTGTACAATAGATCGCATTAGTTCGACCAATCTTTTGGTTTCGACATCCGCAACAGTGGCGGTCTTGGCCAGGGCAAGAACACCCTGAATCCATATAAGCGATTCCCTATATTCTAGGTTGTATCGATGGTCAACGAATAAATCAAATGAGGTCACATAATGGCGCATCGGATTGAAGGGATGTAGTACCAACTCAGTAGATGGGGCCTTTCGAATGGCATCCCGCATCTGTTCGATCTCTGGACCCAATGCTACTATGCGATCGTATTGGGTATCCGACAGCAACAGTTCTCTTACTCGTTTCTCCATCTCTTGAAAACGAATCTCGAGTACGAACATGCTCAGCAACGCATACACTGCTCCTCCGTTATACGCAGGCCTAGACGCCGAAAAGAAGGGAATTATGTTACAGCCCCCGTATATCTCCGAACATGATGGTAAAGATTCTTTACAAATTGGTTGCGTCAGGTCCACATGCCAAGCGAACCCGACACCTAAGAGACCGTGAAAGGCCTCATCAAAGGCTCGAGAGATTTGTTGTAGTTCCAGCTGCATTTCCTCGAGATAAGGACTCCTTTTGTACTGAATTAAGTCGTTGAACATTCCTACTGCTCTGGACCAGCTTCGAAAAAACAGGTCGCAATAAGGCGAGTCAAACCGTTGTCCGTCGTATTGAAAGCGACGATTTCCCAAGCAAATGTACCTATGCGCGTCCGCAACCGAGAAACGACCCAAGACCTCGGTGAGGGGTATAACCTGTTGTGGGTCGTTTAGTTCTGCGTATGCAAGCACGGGATACTTGGTGCCCGCCAACTTGATGGTCGAATCGTTATACAGTTCGCAAAGATTCTTTCGGATTGGCACGGGCAGTGCGAACTCGGGGTGGTAAAACAACGATCGCCCTCGATCTTCACCAGAAGGCAGCGTATCTCCATCGGTGATTTCGACATTGTCGTGCGGCCGATAGTCCAGGGATGACTGCATCGAAAAAACCTCGCTGAATCGGCACGGGTTTCGTGTCTCGGTGGTTGGTAATATAATCGTGCCCCAGGGGAACGTAACCTCCTGTTTCACCTCGTGCCCGACGGTTGGATACGATCTCTGCGATACGGTTAATGGCATCTTCAGAAAATCGAGGGAGCAGTCGTCGGGGAGTGGTTGCGAGTATCGCTGGAAGGAAGACATCCGACCAGCGACCCTTGTCGCAAAGGTAGACGTGAGGAGGTGTCGCAAGGGAAGAAGCATGAAGCGTCCAAGTTTCCGAATGGCTGGAGACGTGTGTACGTTTCCACAGGGAACGCCATCGAGTACAAATCTCCAGTTTGGTTTTGTCCTCGCCCATCGGCATTCTCCACGCAACAGACAAGATTTCCGAAGATCGCCGTTCGGAAAGGATCACGACTTTCCAGGGCAGTATCACAAGCCCTGCCTCTAAAAAACGTCTCCCCGACACCAAAGTCGTTATGATTGCTGGGTGGCACCCTGGGAGGTCGAGACGTCTAAGCACTGCTATGCGTGCTCCAACCTTGTCGACAACAGTACGATGGATGGAATCGGCGCCATCCGGGAATGTCATTCGCGTATAGTCGTCATGGTCTGCAAGGGATGGCACCTCGATAGCGCACATGTTACCCGAAGCGTACTCGCAGGCCACAAACAACTTATCGTGTTCGGAAGAACAAGCGGTATCGAGTAAAATGCTTGCCAAGTACTTTCCTCGCTTCACGTCTTGTATCGCTTGTTGGGCAGCCTGCCATTTGTTCTCGTCAGTGTCAAAAAGAATCGCCTGCACGGGCAAGCAAAACGCGCCCGCCAGTAGTAGCCGGCCAGGGTCTTCTGGGGCGATGGCCGAAGCCCATGCAAGACATTCGATGTCCACGTCGCTCGACATCAAACGCATCGATGGGTGCAAACTCGAAGCAGGATCAAGCGGTAGACCGTAGAGGTCGCCATTGTCGGCAAAGTGGACCAAACGAAAAGTGGTTCTCTCGTTTTTTGCCAATTCTTTGAAGGTCACCTGTTGTTGCATGTCGTCTTGGTCCGTCTCGGATTTCGGCAATGGCGCTGTTTCCGCCGGGTACCACTCAGTGAAACCAACGTGGCGCAATGTTCTGGCTTCGTCGTACGTGACGTGAACCCGGGCAACGACTCGATCGAGAACGTCTCGTAGGGTCACAAAGAGTACTTGGTCGTGCGAATTGATGGGAACCGGAACGGCCGCCTTGACCTGGAATATATTGTCACCTTCTTTGATTGGCGCTGCCGGCCACATCATCTCTTGAGGGAACGTCAAAGTTCCACCATCACGTCGAGGAGGCGAATCTACTCGTTCTACGCGTACCCCAGCCGAAAAGGGCTATTGCAGGTGGTGCGATTGAACCAACCGGAACCAGAACGTCAAGCACCTACTCGGATCGTACGGCAGATCTTCCATCTTATTTACTGCTAGATACCCGTAGCATAGCGACGTCGGAAATGGCTCACAATCAGTTGGAAAAACGATACAAGCAATGGTGCCGAGAAGCCTCTCGCGAAAACATCCAACACGAGCAACTGGACGATGACGTAGTCGCGATATGTCCGCTGGATCGCAACGTTTCGACCACGGCGTTGGTGTTGCGAAACGAACACGACAGAGTGTTACCGATGCCGCCCTTGACATCCATACTTAGAGAAACGGCTCGGAGGATCGACGCGAATGCTAAATCTCTGGCTAAACCTTCAACACCAACGAATACAGAACTGGTGGCTGTGGATTTGAAAACGCTTACAACGTGTCTCGCCAACCCGTGCTCCTATGAGGACGAGACGAAAGGGCGTCACGGCCTGGGGTTACACCTCTTGCCTTTCACTATCGGTAATTGGATAGCGGAAATTCGCGTGCAGGATGGCACAAAGGGCCGGAAAACGACCGAAGAGAAGCTGATGGGTATATTTCAACAATTCTCCGTAAGCGAGCGGTTCCGTTACGTGGCAGTGCACCAAAGCTACACTGGACTCTCTCGGATGGACGCCCAACGTAAAAAGTTCGCTCAATCGATGCTGCAATTCAAGGAAAAGAATGATCCCATCATGAATGTACTGGGGGAAGGCCTGGATGCAATAGACGTTGCGAAAACGAGCGATCCCAACATCTTGGGATTGTACCTGTGCCGTAAGAGCATGATACAGTGGCTCGAGGGAAGCGTTCATAAGGCACTGAAAAACTTCGGGGTATTTTCTCCAAAGACCCCCCTCGGCCACATACTGGCAACTAGATTATATGAAGCCAGTCGGGTGTATGGCGACAAGAACTTACACCCCATCCAGCGATTTGCTGGCAGGAGTGACGGAGGGTCCATCATAAGAGAAATACCCAAGCTCGTCAGACAAGCGCAGGCCTTGGTGCGGCAAAACCACGGGATGATTCAGGTCACGCAATTACTGGAACGCTTGACGAGGGTTTTGTTGCAGGTCGACGGACAACGCGACGGTAGCAAGGAACGCGGGATGTTGTACAACCTGAAACATGCGACCGCTTTAAGACCATCGAACTGTCTCGTGTTCTTTCTCAATACCACGCTAGCCGGGGAACGAGATGAGCAACAGATCTTTGCCCCTCCTGTACTGAGCGACTTCGACTTGCAAGAAGACTCGAGTGGCGAATCCAAACCGTCATGGGCCAAGTCTCTAGCAGAGTTAGAGCGACTGACGGGTCACGACACCAGCGACGACATGAAAGGAAGCACGACGGTAACAATGGCCGGCTTTCCTTTCCAGTGCACTTTTGTCCTGGCGCATAAGGAAGGGGAGAGATTTTACTATTGCCCTCATCGGTTTTGTGATCAACAAGATGCCACCGATCACGTAAAAACGGTACACCAGGGCCATGGGCTTCCGAGCGATACGTACGCCAAGATCGCTCAGTTGGACTCGATGTTAGAGGATACGGCATTTGGCAAACGAATGCGTCCCGTCAACGAATTTGAGCTGCTGCGCAAACTGAGGTTAGACGAGAAAGACCCTGAAAAGCTGCGGCTTCGTCCAACACTGCACGACGATTTGCTAAAAATGTCCGAGGCTCTGACGCAAAATACCAGACTGTTAGGTCGACTCGAAAAGGATCGGGACGAGGCCATCCAGCATATGGAGTCGTTAAACTGTTTGGCAGAAAATAATGAGACAAAGGTCGAAAAATTGAGGAAACGGCAGTTGTTCAATGCTCTGAATCGCGAAATCACCGAAGTGATGAAATTTATCATATCTCCAGCCGTTCTAATGAAATTTCAGGATGCATGGCACCGAGCCAGAACCCGCAAGGAGTACATCACAAACAACATGTACAAAGAATTTGTCACATCCAACGATCAGCTGTCGTGGTTGGACAGGACAGTAGGTGAAGGTGCCAGGAAGTATAAAGAACAAGTCAAACAGCTGGGCGGGATCGATCCAGGTGCGACTCCGGCCGGAGTTCCCGGTGGTGGTATCCGCGCCGGCAAGTCGAACATCATCGGCATGCTAACACAGAACCTGATCGAACGGAGTCGTCTTGCGGAATCTATTCAAGACGCGAACGAAGCTTTGGTCGCAACTAATCGCAAAGCGTCGTTTCAGCGCGTCGTTTCTAAACATGATCAAGACTTTGGTGCAAGCAACGCGATACCAGCGGCCACACCGCTGATTGCAGCAAAAGGATGGGACGATGACGACGAGAACGGAGACGGGGACTCTGAAATGGTCGAGGACATGGAAGATATCAAAAAAGAGGAAAACGATCCAAAAGAAACCGGACATGGACCATCTGGTCCTCAAAAAGTCGAGAAAGCGAAGGAAGAAGCTACAACCGCTACAGTAACAACAACTTACGTTAGCAATCCTCTAAAGAGACCAAGGTCAAAGAAACAAGGGGTTACAAGCGAAAGGGCTGTTGTTCTAAGGGCCGGTGACGCGTCCATGCTTGAGAAGAAACGGCTCATCGAACCCATCGTCCCAAAATGTTTAGAAAGCATATTTAAAATTGAACTAAAACGCATCTTCAAGGTTTGTCAACTTGATAAATCAGAGATAATGGGGGCCCAAGATGTATGCAAGCGAATTTTGAATCTTGCATTTGATCCTCGACTCCGAGAGGAAGTCACAAAGATGAAAATGAACGATGCACTTAAGCCCGGACAGATTCGAACTTTAAGGGATCCTTTTCGCGAAAGAGTATCGGTACTCGTTTTGACGGACCCGCGAGTCATCATGTATCCTACCGGCGTACTCATGCCCATTCTGACTTCGTGCATATCGTTGATCGATCGCATGCACGAGAAAATAAAGACCGGTGACAAGCTGCTTTGTCTATTGTTAGCAACGGGTCTTTGTCATCTGTTACAGCCACGTTTTAGGCTCTCGAAGGCTGGATTACAAATTGTCTGTGATGCCCTGGAGATAGTGCTGATGGAAAATATCGAAAAGGGTCGAAATGGCCACTGGAAAGTGGTCTCATCTCTTGTAGCAACGCTTAACGCCAACCTCGCTGGCTTTTGGAATGCTGCGCTATTGCGTCGATATCACAAGATCGAAGATCCGTCGTACACGACGAAACACGTTGACACGGCCCCAGAGAAGACGTATGCCCTACTGGATCAGCTACCCACGGTCGAAATGGTGGCCGCTCGCATTCGAAAACCCAGGATTTGTGAGACATCCGCGATATCGGTGTTGCCCGAAGATTCCAACTCGCAATTTTCCAGACTGCTAGTGGAGGAAACCAAAGCCTTGATCGAACAAGTCTCATTGGCAGTACTGAAGCGCGATACGACTCTTGTACGTATCAAGGACTCGGATGAGATGGACTCGAAAGATTGGGCGCCGTCTTCTTGAAGGGAATGCCAACGCCGTGATTGACCCGCACAGAATGTGCACGTGGTTTCGGGAACGCAAGGTCACGTTTGCAGAATACAAGGATGAAGAGAAACATCAGTGGCTGCGCTTGGCAAGGTGTTGTATATGCACTGAGCTACTGGGTACCATTCCGTCTGAAGGGTGGTGTTGCCTTTCCGGTGTAACGTCGCTGGACACACTGGCCGATCAAGCGTTAAGGGACGTGTCCGACCCGATTGAACGCGAGACGCGCCGAGAGCAATTACGCCAAGAGATAGTAAACAAGATCGTTTCCCAACCCAACTATCCATCGTTTCACTTTTGGCATCAACACTGCAAGCAAATGCAGGACGAACGTCGTTTCATTCGGGCTCATGCCAAAGCGAAAAAGAAAAACCAAAAAATGGAAGTCCCAAACTTTGACGAATGCCCGTTATGTTGCACCAAATATCCACGCGACAAGAAATTGTTTCCTTCCATGGAGAGCATCTCAAAGTGCATCGCGAGCATGGAACAGTCAATCGGTGGATTGGTGCCGATAGATTCTGCACCGCAATCCCCGAGACCGATGCTGACCGACATTTCACAGTCTCAGCAGACAGTTGAGTCTAAAGATCCCACCCTGGAAGACTACAAAGAAGGACAAGATAGTATCGAGGATAACAGAGAAAATATACCGAGAGCCGTGGATGTGACGCGCACGGGAGTAGCTTATCTCGGAGCGCTATTCCAGGCAGAGTCTGGATGTGAGGCATCGCCCGTTGCCATGATCGCACCCTCACCCGTCATGCCAGATCCCGAACACGAGCTCAGTCTGTATGATACCATGATGCATGCATCGGACTATGCCTATCATACAACAGAAGAGGTCGAACGAGTGCTGGAAGAAACCCCGACGATTGGTGTTGCAATGACCTCCGTCGCACCGAAACCCGTGGACATCGGTAACGTCAACGAAATACTCAGTGAAATTTTTCAGGGGGCAGATGTCAACTTCACGGAGGACCAAGGCTCACAGTTCGACTTTGAACAGTTTTTTAGTCAATTAAGCAATGTTTCGAACTCCGCGTTGGCTCAAAACATCGAAGGGATAGATTCTGGCGTCGGTGAAGGTCATGCAACTTCAGACCAAGCTCGACCGCTGGAGCCATCTGCAGCCATCGTCGACGAATCGCTATTGACCACTTCAACGAGCGAAATGGCAGTCGTTGGATCGTGGCCATGTCTCAGAGAGAAGTGTATCGCTTGTCCTTTCATGTCACCCGGGACCAGCCAGATTGGTGTGTATCGACTCACTGCTAAAATAAATTGCCTTAGCCACGATTTGATCTACGTGAGCATGTGCCCCGTATGTGCCAAAGTGAACGGTCTGGGGCACTCGATAGGCTCCATGCTCTCGGAAGTGGTGCAACTACAGGCGCAAAGTAGGGAACGTACAACCCTGTTATCCAAGTGTAGCCTCAACCACGATACAGTCCTCATCGGCCTGGAGCAGTACACTACCGACGACGATCTCATGGAAAAGGGTGCTATGTGGAAATCGAGGTTGGAAGCATTGTCTTTAGGCGAACCATCGGTTATATAAACGTTATGAGCAAATTACAAGTGCATATCAATCATGGCGGCTAGAGCGCTACTCGAATTAGATGGGTACGAACCGGACGAGATGAAGTCTCTCTTAAAGAAGCTCTTGAGAAATGCAGCATATGTAAGAGAGGAAACCAGGCGATTCTACTGGTGGGACAGAGTAAAGATTTTGGCAACGAAGAACCCACGTGTTCTCGTCGAGAGTCTGTTGGAAGATCATGCAACCGTACCAAATTCCGTGATAAATCACGTTGTCCAGTTTGTGGAGCAAGGCAAGTGGAATCGTGACCAGTATGTGGCAGTGCAGGTGATGGAGTCGATAGGCAGTGTTAAGGTGGATCGAAATTTGTCGCGACTTAAAGAGTTGTCACTGCGAGATTACGCAATGGGAACAATTGAGAACAAGATAGATTGGGACAACAGGCAACAGACAGAGATCGAAAAAGAAGCTATTGCCCTTGAAGAAATTCGGAAAATTCTCCAGGAAGCCAACAGTACTCTGACGGAAGAAGAAGTAAGACTTGTGGCCAAACATGTAGTTTTTGTGGACCAAAAGAGGAGTCCAGATGTCGAGGGGAGATTGGAGTTGGTATGGCAAGAGCTAGTAAAGTACGCAGCCCAGCGAGACGAGGATGGAACCCTAACAAAGAGACTCCGCCTCATTGACAGATTGCGGAAATGTACCACGCTCAACTGGAAGGAGAAACAGGTGTCGATGGTACTCTGGGGAGTTTACTCTTTGATGAACCACTGGAAGATGATCCAAGAGCCAAGTCCCGTCGTTCTTGAATATGTGATATCAAAGACCCTGAAGTCGAAAGAGACACCGAGACGACTACCCATGGAACCTTTTGCAGTGGACGTGACCACCAAACGCGGACGAAATTGCAGCGACTCTGGAGACAGGCTCTTTGATGGAGATGTCCTAAGCTTGATTGGCTCGGAAAGCAAAGTGCGCAAAAAGTACGACCCTATTGAAGCCAGTCATGGTCCAAGTCCTCATGAAACCAAGCAGACAACAACAGAGCAAAAAGCAATGATCAAGTTGTGCGAGGCGATGCAGTCCTCGGGCCATATACCGCGACTCTTTGGAATGCCCAAAAGAAGAGAGGGAGAAGAAGGAGAAGAAGAAAGCCAAGACAGAGACGAACGAGTGATAAAGCGCCTAAAAACCCCCGTATGGCACACGTTGATGAAAGTGGTGCAGCCTGAGGCGTTTGATGAGAAGCTCATGGCAGATTTGCCAGCAACAGCCGCCAATCGATCCTGCGTCTTGGATTTTAAGAAAAAGGTGAGCTACGAGGGACCGATGAGTGCTTCTGCTGCATTGAGCGCACTGGCGGTGAGTCGTTTGGGAAACACAGTGGCTGGTCTAGAGGCGGTACCAAAGGTGCAATTGCTTCTTAATGCCGCCAAAGATAAGATCTACTTAGAAAAGACGTTGATTGGGATACCGGAAGACACCGAGATACAACATCCGTTGACCCCGCAAGAGCTATCGTTGTTTCCTGTCACAAAATTGGAGATACTAGAGCCCGAGTGGGGGACGTTGAAGGCGTCCATAATCAAAACCTTCATGTTTCGAAGGATAATGGGGATGGAATGCAACCCAGCAAAATGCCTGCTGAATCCAGAAACCAAGAAGATTTACATGCCCGATCTCAACACAACGCGAAAGGATTACAAGCGATGTCGCACCACGGTCAAGACAGAGTCAGCCGATTGGCTCTTTGATAATTCCACCAATCGAGAAATCATCGACTTGGTGACTAGAGCATTGACAGAGGATAAAGATTGCATGAATGAAGTGGAGACGTGGCTACTCAGTTTGCCAAATCAGACCGCCTTTGAGGAAGCGACAGCTTCTATACTCTGTCGTTATACCATCCCATACGAAGACTTCCAAAAAAACGCGCTGGCCGTGAGAGATGCCTATGGTATTGTACCCGAGACAGATGATGAAGGCGACGAACAAGATGACGATGGTGAATATGAGTCAGCCTGACTTGAAGCAAGCATCTATAGAGAAAGCTGACAACAAGTCTTTATTTTTTGCTTTTTGTTATTATTCGCCTTAACCTTATATCAGTTGATTAGTCTACGTACTCTAAGAAATCAATAAAGAAAAGCATATCATACCACAAAGTTTTTTTTGAAAATAATAAATAACATATTATATATATATATATATATATATATATATATATATATATATATAATTTATAGATAAATATGGTTAAAATGGTAACGTAGAATAAAAAAACTTTCTAGGGTATATTTTGTTTTATTTGAGCTTCATTGTCGCTATGTATATATTGTGTTCTTTTTGTACCTATAAACGTGGAAGACTGTCGCTCTATCAGAAACTTTTGTTGTACACATGTTTGAAATAAATGCGGTCGACCCCACAGAAGCAAAGTCGGCGATGACGGACAAATCGCCAAAGACAAACATTACGGTTGCCGTGGAGGGTAACATTGGAAGTGGAAAAACAACTTTACTGAATCATTTTCGAAAAAATCCAATGATTGACGTTTTGGAAGAACCAGTTGCCGAGTGGCAAAATGTTGGCGGTGAAAACCTTTTGGAGTCATTTTACACAAACGGCCAAAGGTGGAGCTATTTGTTCCAGACTTATACTCTTCTTAGCCTCCTGAAAATTCACAAAAAGCCACATGTGACGTCTGTTAAGATGATGGAAAGAAGCATTTACAGTGGATTCTATTGTTTTGCCCACAACCTTCGCAAAAATGAGATGATGTCTTCCGTAGAATATTCAGTGCACCATGAGTGGTTTGACTTGATTACCAAAACGCAACAGCCTCGACTAGATTTGATAATTTACCTGAGGACGTCACCTGAAACGTGCATGCAGAGAGTCAGGGTAAGATCTAGAACTGAAGAAAAAAGTCTCCCCATGGAACTCCTTTGCGCCTTACACGACAGACACGAGGAGTGGTTAATACAGGGAAAATTTCCCGTACCTGCTCCAGTTATAGTCGTGGATGGCAACAGGAACCTCGAAGAGATGTTACAGTTTTATCAGGTCAATGACCAGTATCTCCTAGGAATGGAAGAATGGCCTCATTACCACTCTACACAAGACGTTTGTTGATTGCTGAAATTGAAACATCTGAAACCAAACGCGAAAAGAAGGGGTTTTATTTTATCTTTTGTCATTTCCTTTTATTTAGTAGTAATAAAATGCCAAATGAAGTCTGTTGTAAACAATAAAATTGTAAGGTCACTTCTTTATTTCATCTCAAAGGCTTGCTGTAGCTAATCCAGCCGCTTTGTTTATCTGATGGATTTCTCAGAAAGCGAAGTGAACCTCGAATCTTGATCCAAACAAAGACGGTGACCTCAAATAAGACCAAAAGACCCCATTCGATCAAAGGCCAACCTTCGATCAGAATTAGCCATAACAGCACGCCGGTTGAACCTATCCAACCCAAAAGTTTCGGAAGACCATCAAAGAGAAACAACATCACTTGTATCGCTCTCGATACCTTGTTTTCGCACAAACCCGGCAACAGAGCATCGACCAAACCGTTGATGATCCATCTCGAAAGGGATATAGTCCGAAAGTACGCAAGACTAGGACATACCCGCACGCGCGCAAGCAATCGGATCAGTTCGGTCAAGGCTTGCCCGATCGGTGATTCCTTTGTATCGTCGATGTGGTCCTTGAGAGTAGCGAGTTGAGACAGTATTGAGGGTACCGTCAGGTGAGTTCGAGTAGCGTAGTCACCTTCGTGTGAGAGTCGATTAAAGTGGCCGGTAACAAAGTCTTTGAAACCGTGTCCTATCTTTGATGCCTCGTTTGCGACGGCGTTAACAACCTCAAACACAACAGCCACGATTTCGTTGATGAACTCTGCCACATCAACAAAGACCAATCCAACGTGCAACAGAAGCGTTTTTAACAAATTCGTGACCACGATGACGACTGCTATGGCTATCCACAAACGAGCAGAGAATAAATTGTACAAGACCTTTCCAAGAGCGATCACAAATCTTGCACATAAATGCGAGCGGTCGAGAGGTCGATGTACGGTTTTGTGGCGGCCTTTAAACGCTTGGTCTTGCATTTGTCGTTGTGACAATGAATCCACGCGCGCGCTTGATTGTCGATCACGAAATACATCGTAGCATGGCCATGTGTGTTTCCTTTAATGACACACCAGTTTTCCCCCTTACGCCTTCGTACTGAGACGAAAGGCGGCCGCGAGTCCAGTGCTAATTCCAACGTAACAGTTTCCCGTGTCCTAGACAAAGCGAGACGAATGGCGTTTAAAGTTTCGTCGAAGTTCACGTCGCATTCGTTAGCGATAGTTTTCATGTTGTTGTATCCTGTAATCCCATGAGCTTGTTTAGATAAAGTTGACCTGAAGACCGCCAGGCCGATATCTTCCCATGGTGGCACGTCGTGTCTTGCATGCACGAGTGCACCAAAGACATCGGCAGGGGTACCACGCCAAGGAACCAGGCGATGGACATAGAAACCGTCTTGTCGCCTCTTGAAACAAGCCGGCAGACGAAGCTTAGTGATCGATTTGTCGAGATACCAAGAGGAGTGCGCACCGTCTTGGCGTTCCATTTCTTCGTACACTACTCGTAGATCCTTGTAGTTCCAAATGATGACGTTGCACGGAAGAAGGAGATTTGCGTGGACGGTAACTTTGTCCAGTCCCTGGACTCGGACTACTCCTTCCGGTGTCACCTTAGCCATCATCTCTTCTGATATCCACATGCGCGTCTGCACGACACGACGTTTGTGAGAGCCAAAACCGAGACTCGGTATCAAGTGACGCAAAGCAGCATCTGCCGCACATTCGATGCGCTCGAGCCAGGTCATCGGGTCCCACGTAGAGCCAATGACTTTGTCGATAGGCATATCCCAGTCGACGGGAATCGCAGTGATGACCAGATCGTCGCGATAGACTTCGCTGAATGCGGGTGACTTGGTTTCGGATATCAACTTTTCCAATCCGGCCGAATCGCAAGCCGCGAAAGAATAACCCATCCCATTGTCGTTCGGGTACTGCAACAAAACCATCCGTTCGTCCATGGATGGTGCAGGTGTCTCGATCCCCAAAACTGTCCATTCTTCGACAAAAGGCCGGTCCCACGGAGGTAGCCCATCCACGTACCGAGCCACCGTCTTGAGGTAACCTGGATGGTTTCCCCGACTGGCATAAAACCGTTCCAATTTGGGCACAAAGGTACGACAGCCAAATTTAGCGACGACAGCCCTCGTTTTGGCTTGCTCAAAAAAGTAAGTCTTTGCATTCTTCAATCTGAAAAATTCAGAAACCCTTGCCGCTTGTTCCTCTTGTTGTTCGGCGCTGTTCTTCTTTTCCTTTTTTCTTTTCCTCTTCTCAGTAACGTCTGACCTCGTGATGGAGTCCTCGTCTGTTCTTAGAAGCCGAGACACTATTCGGCGGACCACAGCTAAACTAACGCTACTTCCCTATACGGTCTTTCGTAAGCACTCACTGCGAGCTGCGGCCATGAGTTCCCCCAGTCGCACAAGCGGTAAAGTGGTGGATGCGTCACCGAGTGCTTCTCTAACAGCGTCGTCTTGCTCGTCAAGGTAGTCGATGCGTCTCACGTCCGGTAAAGGTGCTAACCGTAAAAAACCTCCCTCTCGGAGATGTGCTGCAGAAATGCTAACAAAACTAGACACGTTTTGAGCGAGATGTTCATTCTCGCATAGCGCCACCGGAACGGCATCTTTGCTGGCTTGGTCAAACAGGCACACAGCAATGTTCCACTTCCAGAAAGTCCTAGCCGCCTGTCTGAAAGAGTCGTTCCATCTCAGAGAAATCTCGCCATGTTTCAGGACGCCCAAGATGCGTGCCCATTGTCCCTTGGTGGAAGCAAACGGGTTGCGATCTACTACTACCACGATCCGGTTGAAGTCTGACATTGACTTAGTGCTGCAGATATGGCGTTTGTGATGATGAAAATAGCCTCTCTGTTTGTGGAATGGAATGTTGATTTATCTTTTTTCCATCGGAGGAAAGCGAGATCGATCCACCAATTAAGATGGGCCAACCGCCACGCTTGCCCCAGGAGGTCGACCACGGAACGATGTAAGATCAAACTGTTTGTCCAAGGCCCCACCAGGAAGCCGTCGAAATCATCGTCGTCGGCATCTTGGCAAGTATTAGAAACCTGAATAACCGTCCTGCGTCCGCGATGCCGGCTATTGATTTCAGGAGCCCCAGAAACGGACGATGTGCAAGAAAGAGAAGATAATCGTCTACGGCGCGTGCCGTTTCGAGGATTACTGCGGAATGAAAGCCGCTGAGTAGCCACCTGCCACCAGCGTTGTTGTCCTCGAGTGTACCGACACGTGAACCAGTCGATGTGGTCTTTAAATGACTTAACGGTGCAATCCCACTCCAGGACGGGACATCTCACAACAGTGACCCGGAGAAGGTCTTGTCTTTTTCCGGTCAGTACGCACTCCACACCCTCCTCTTCCTTGTCTTGTTTGCAGGGTCGAACAACCGGCAAATGTTGTAAGGCCGTCAGACAGAAGTTGGACCAATCGCCAGCATGAAATCGCTGACGGGCATTTTCTAAGGCGGGGTCCACAAACTGCGTCTTCACGATTTGATAGAATGTTGCGTGCAATCTGGTCACTCGTGCATACGAATCGGCAGGAAAATTGTCCTCCCGTCCGAGAAACGCAGATACCTGTCGTGTGACGACCATGGCCCGTATGAGTTCTTGGCCCGGATCGAAGGGAGAACGCGTCGAGTCTTCCTGATCGGGAACTGTCCATGGCGTGATTTGAAGCAGTTCTTCCGGGTGAAATGCTAGCAGATTGGAAAACCAAAGCGGTTGTCTGTCCTTGGGAATTCGTAGGGCGTCGGGTACGTGGCAACGAGACACGGTACCTTCGTCCTGTTCGATTGACCCCATGGTGTCTCCAAAAGAGAATAGGGAAGGATGGAGCCGGACGACGAGGGTGGGCAGTTTCTGGGGAAAGAACCATTTCTTTGAGACTGGGCAGACAACGGCCAGGACGTGTGCGTTGCTTACGTAACACAAATCATCCAGGCCGTATCGGCGATACTCGAGCAGAGCATTCTTGATAAGAGGATCGCCGGATAAAATAGAGGATAGAGGGTCCCCGGACTCCTCCGCGTACTGGATATCTACAAGTTCCTGCTCCTTTTGGGCCAAGGTCTCGCAGTGCTTTCGGCACAATGTGCGTTGTCTGTGTTCCTCCGAAGCGAGGGAATCTTCGAATTGTACGGCGAGCGCTTTTAGCCTACGAGACGCGTGGAGACTCGTCCATGCCTCGGGTTGATCCTCACTTTCGCACAGACCAAACACTCGTCCGGTGCTCATTCGAGTTTTGTACCGAACGGAAAATGGGTCTTGATTGTATTCACCTCCGGCTTGCTCGTAATAGTCGACTTGAAGCGCGACGATTCTTTCTGCAAAGTCTGAAAATGATGCCATCGACCCCGGTGGAAGAAAACGAGGGAGGGATTGTTAGTGTCGTCGACGGCGAGGGTCGACGATATGATATTTCTCTCGAACAGCTGCGTAGGTCCAGCGCCGCATTTTGGAACAACTACACGCTCTGCAAAGAAAGATGGGTGGACCTGCTCGTGGGGTTTGCTCGTGGTTGCCGCTACACTGCCCTGTCCCTTGTTTTACAAACACCCGACATTTTGTTGATTCGCGGAGACTGGGTAGGACTCTTGCGTTTTCCTCGCCAAGAAGTACTCTCGATGGTGAAACTTGGCGATGCGTTGATCCCGCGACCACCGAATACCTTCGGTTACGAAGTCGACTCGGCCTTAAAACACATGGCCATGTGTTTTGGACGCGGGGTTGCTCTCACGGGAGACATCATTGGACTGTATCTCACAGACCCCACCCCGGATGTACGGCGTTGGTTCAGGCGTCTTTTTGTCGAGACGGCCCCTGATGATCGTTTGGTACAAGAAGCGTGGCAACCGGGGATTCATCCGGTCGTCAATAGGGGGCTCGCCTTACTTCATCGCCTAACTGGTGGTGGCTCGTCCAGTGTGTTGGATCGGTTATTGTCGGTCGAAGTACGTTGCACTACCTCGGAGCAGAGTGCCTTGGTGGCACAGTGTAGACGCGCAGCCGGGATCGTGGACATTGAGCGCCCCATGAAACGAAGGGACGTCAAAGTGCAAAGCCATGCGGGGCAGTGGGAATTTCAATGGCACAACGTGCTCGTCTGTTATGGCAATGAAAAAGTCTATGAAAGACCAGACGAGCGATTGCGCTGGGTGGCGATATGGATGGCATGCACGTTTTCAAGCCGGCCAGGGTTTGCTAGGGTTTTGCAAAACACACCCGATGCTTTATTGACGGCATTATTGCCAGCCATTAAACAAACCTTAAAAAAGCAAAGTGATAATGATGAGGAAAAAGCGAAAACGACCGAGCGACGAACACGGCGACGACGACGACAACGACCTCGAGACCGCGCAGGAACTTGATCGTCGCGTTGCCAAACGTCGGAAACACCGTGATGACCAAACGAATCGCATATTGTGGCCGCCCGAAAAGTTCGACCTCGCCTTCGTGGCTTGGGCTTGTCAACAATTTCCAGATACGGGATTTTGTCTGGATTTTCGAGCGCGATGGTTAAAGAGCCGGCAAGCGTGTCCATTGTGCGACAAATACGCCATCCGAAAGATCGCCGACCTCGATAGCATGTGCAAGGACGGAAAGACGCGCGAGGCGATCTCGGAGGAATTTCCAACAAGATGCGACATCGAAACGCTAGAAAGAATGGAGTACATCATGTGCGGCAGGCCCCACGGAGCGCAGTCGTTTGATTACGTGCGGACTGAAGGTGATAAGGCCGAGGTAGAAGTGACATTCGAGGGCGTCGTTCACCTTGGTTGGCCGGAGTTATGCGCTCTCTTGGAAACGTGCGAGTTTTCGGATCTCGTCGTAGATTTGAACCAGCAACGCGTCTCTTTGAAGATAACTCCAAGAGTAAAGGAACCTCTCGATCCCGAAGAAGTGGGTATGGCCCTAATGGGTTATTATCTTCGTTTTGCTGACACTACACACGTGCCGATCAAACGCGATGCTCTGCAAGACTTGCCATAGCCAGTTCGACCCAGAGGCTGTACTGAAGGAGACTCTAGCGAAGACCCATGACGAGATTTTTTGGGTCTGTATCTTTGCCAACGATATCGGAGCTCCGCCTAAACCTGGCAAAGATAAAAAGTATCACTTGACCGTAAGCGACACCCGCAAAATGGACGTGAAAGGTATCCCCGTTCGATACTTTCACTGCAGCGATCCCGTGGGGCGCGTGTTATTTGGATGGCATATTCACTGGGTAGGTGGAACTACTTTTGCATGCGCTTGTGTTGCCACCATCAACGAGGCGTCGTTCCGAGCGGGAGCACCTGTCCTCCTCACTGTTGCATGTCAATCTAGTCTGGGGACGATTAATTGCGTGCCGGACGAGATTTCCATCACTCAACTTGGGGCACGTGATGACACCGCGGGTGTGTTTTGTCATAGGGAGTCGCTGCGTGAGGTGTTGACTCGCTTTAGGTTTTTTACTCAAAGTGGCACCAAACCTATTAAACGCCACTGCCATCGAGCTAGTGGATTTCTGGGTTCATCCATGGACTCATCACCGACCACGATGACTTCTGACGCACCGGCCAGAGTATCGGAAACGGGAAATTGTACACCAGAGGTAGTCGATGCAGAGCAGGTACCAAAATCGGAAGAGTCTTCCATTGCCCCTGAAGGAAATAACGCCATCGGCAAGATGTCGGAAATTGAGGATATAGCCCAACAAGTGACACAGATTCGAAAGACGTTAGAGGATCAGGCCGACGCTCTGAACATGACCCGGGGACTACTCGAAGAGGCAGCACTAAAGTCACTGGCAGAACTCAAGGCATCCGAGGCCTCGGGTGAGCGCAAGGTCCGTAAAGATATAGAACACATGCTGAGAGAAGGAGTTATTCGCGACATCGACAACCCTAACCAACCGAATGTTCCACACGCAGATGCCGTGCACACTCTGGTAAAGTATAACATAGAAAGTTTTCCAACTGTGCTCGCCAAGTCGTTCCGCGATGCCGTGGAAGTTGCACTAGGAGAGACGACACCTACATCGGCTTCTCCTTTAAAGTCAAACGAAACTGGTGTCGAGGAGATCGGACCCAGCATTGGAACAAGTCTGGTCTCTGTGAGAGCCACGGCATTACGAGCGAGAGCCTTGAACAACGACCGCGGCAACATTAGCCCCGTTTCAGGACATCAATCGCCACGACGACTATCTACTTTGCAGCAAACTCAACAAACTCAAGGTTCAAAAAAGAGACAGTCTCCCTCGTTGCAGATGATTCACGAAGCCCTTTCGCAAAGATTGGTGCCAGGCCGTAAACGGGATCGCGATTCGAGCCAACATCTGCCTGCCTATACAATGGGTCATAAACAACGAGAGGAGGACGCGATTGAATCCAAGATACGAAAAGTCATCGAGGATACTATTCATGATGAAATACAGCACTGGAAACAGTTGCAACCGCCTTCTCGAGAAGAGGATAAGGAGCAACGCGTTCTGGTGGACGAATTTCGGAAATTTCTGGATCAACGTGCAATGCAGCAGCGCAACGAATTACCAGTGCAACCTCATTCGTCTCCTATGCCCACTCCCACTCCACCTACAACTCTCAATCAGGCTCAGGCTCAAGTTCAAGTTCCCCCTCAGACACAACCAGCGTAAAATGCACGCGCTCCCGTCCGGGCGAGCGGAATATCGCTGCACGGCACGTCGCCAGAAGAGGACACTAACGTCACCTTAAAGGATCTGGGGATATTCTACTGACCGCGTAGAGCATAAAAGTTTGGTAAGCCAGTTATTGTTCTTCGTAAACAATGGCCATATCAACCACGTCTTTCAACGTGCATCTTCATCCCGGTTACTACCAACTTCAGGAAAATGCGTACCAGAACAAAGGACAAGAGGGATATGCACCGATGTCGCTTAGAGGCCGGGAGGTCTTAGAGGGTCAAGTCGTTGCCTTAAAGCTCGACACACCGAGCGATGAAATTCCTTGGATCGCTTATCCCGATGCAGCAGGAATGCCAAAGGACCCTGTGTATCATGCAGAATGGATGCATGACGTGAGATGGGCAGTGAATCAACGCACAAGCTTTCTAGATCAGACCAATCAGTTGATGGATGTCACTATCGTACCAGCAACGCGCGAGACGGTGCTTCACACTGGAAGCAATCCAGTCAGTATCGGGGATCTCTTGTATTTGCGATTTCCAGCGGACGCGGACGTGCAAGCGCAACAATCTGTCTTCAGGGATTCGTTTAGCGGATATGGTGGCGGTAGCCAAATGTGTCCACCGATGTTTGCGACTTATGGTGTTCAGCCTCAGACCGTGGATCATAGGGGACGGATGTTTAGTTGCATGGATAGATACAGACGTTTCCTGACCACAGATCAGATGGATTTCGATGTGACTAGAGACGGAGGGGAAGGAACAATCGCACAGATAGAGTCTTCCAAGGTGACCCGAATCACCCGTCTGCTGTCTTTCATGCATCAGTATTTTACTCGAGACGGGATCGGCGAAGAGATAAGGACCCTAGCAGCTTCGATCAAGACCGAGGCTGTTGGGGAGGAAACTATGCTGAAAAAATGTCGAGAGTCCAACGTGTTTAAGACAACCGCAGGAGTACAATTCACTTCAGAATTTTTAGCAATGCTGTGCGAAAACGATACTGCCATGTACGATCCGAATCCATTTGGAGAAGTGCTGCAGTCGCTTGAACCAGCAGGTTCTCAATGCATCTTTCCTGGAGATAAGATGGTCGTAAAACTGTTTAAGCAATAAATAAAAAAAAAAAACAAACTAAACACTTTTTGCGTATGTTACTAGGGGATCTTTTCTAAGCGAAACATACGACGCGACCAAATTGTCCATCTTTTTCTGAAACATGTATTTTTTTATTATACATTCATTTATATAATATAATATATATATACACACACATATATATATATATATGAATTAGCAAGTTCATGCCCCCACAGAAACCGATATGTACTTGGAAACTTTAGAGTAACGTAGCTTAAAACCCGCTTATATCACATTTTTATAACGACAGATAATCCCTCTTATATAATGTTTTTGTTACCTAGCAACCCTTCAACAGTTTCATATAACCTGAATGTAACGCATCTACCATAGCAACCATTTAAATCTTCGCATTTAACTGCCAGCCTTCCAATTCCAACAGCTCAGTCGTCAAAATTGCCTGATGAGTGTGGTCCTTGCACCATACGAAACAGTTCTGTAGCAATAAAACGATGATTACTCGTGAAACCTGAACTTCTGCGAAGTTATAGCTGATGCTCCTCAATCAATTGAGTCGAGCGCTCTACGAAATACGTTCTACTCAAAAAACGAATTTATATGAATATATATATATATATATATATATAATCCGTAAAGTAAAATCACTCAACTCTGATGACCATAAGTTTAATACAAACTTGTTTCGTAGGTGTTACCACCCACTCCTCAGTTAAACTTACAATGGTTGGTCCCTTGTATATATATATATATACACCCGTTTTCAGAAACGTTTTCATATGGAGAGATATATAGATAGGTATATACTTTTGTTTTCTTGCACGTGCGCACGTGTGCATTTTTCACTTGTTATTGTCCAACTTGTGAAAAAACTCGGTTCAACGATAAATATTTTCTTCGTCGGGTTTTTTGTTCCAATTTGAAAAGAACATGTCGTTTTGAGTTTTTTTTTTTTAAAAATGCACGCGCCCTGCAATACAAATTTGCAAGGGCGAATTACATAGCTGATTTTAGGAATGAGAAAAACATCCCGCGAAGCAGCTGAGTTATACGGCGTCACCGAATTGGTAGGCCAAATGCCATGGCATCTGCAGCAAGTGACGAAGCATTTTTATTGATGGAGTGTATTAAAAAATGTGCTATTCAATGGCGTGCTTAAGAAAAATTGTAAACTAACTTAAAAGACCTTGAAAGCATTTTTGGCCGAGAGTTTATTCTGTCTTCAGTGAGACGTTGCCTTACATGTCTCTCTATATGAAAACCTTTTTGAAAACGACTTTTGTTTTCTTACACGTGCGCCCGTGTGCACTTTCGCTTGTTATTGTCCAACTTGTGAAAAAAACTTGGTTCAACGATAAGTTTTCTTTTCTTCAGGTTCTTTGTTCCAATTTGTCAATAAAAAAATAATGCACGAATATTGTCTGCAATTCCCTTGATTTGCGTTCTCTTGAAAATTAAAGAATGCGGAATTCGGTCAGTTATAGGTCATATAATTGTTGTCGTTACAGAATAGGGGGAAAAACATCAAAGATTTTCCTTTTTAAAACAACGCAGATAAAATGAAAAAAAAATTTTTTTCGAAACCGTTGATTCTTTTTTTTCTGAGAAGGAAGATGTCACTGTGGATGTCCATATTGGATATGTGGGAAGGAGCAACAATATTAAAGCAGTTGTTAAAACGGACTAAGACGTTCATAGAAGCAGACTTTATCATAACCATGATGAGCTGGTCATATATATTAATGTCTCGCTTTTTTTCATGTAAAATCACGACATGTATAAGGCAACGTTTCACTGAAGACAGAATAAACTCTCGGCCACAAATGCTTTCAAGTTAGTTTACAGTTTTTCTTTAAAGCACGCCCCTAGACAGCGCATTTTTTAATACACTCCATCAATAAAAATGCTTCGTCACTTGCTACAGATGCCATGGCATTTGGCCTACCATTCGGTGACCCCATATAACTCGGCTGCTTCGCGGGATGTTTTTCTCATTCCCAAAATCAGCTATATAATTCGTCGTTGCAAATTTGTATTGCAGGGCGCATGCATTTTTCTAAAAAAAAAACGCAAAACGACATGTTCTTTTCAAATTGGAACAAAAAAACCCGACGAAGAAAATATTTATCGTTGAACCGAGTTTTTTCACAAGTTGGACAATGACAAGTGAAAAATGCACACGTGCGCACGTGCAAGAAAACAAAAGTATATAGATATCTATATATCTCTCCATATGAAAACGTTTTTGAAAACGGCTGTATATATATATAATATATATAAATATATAAAACTAAAAAAAAAATAGGGAAAAAGTACACTTTATATACATAAATAGATTGACGGAACTGGACTAACCCTTATAACATTTATTGCTCTTCGGGTTTTATCAGACTTTCTTTTTTTCTCTCCATTTATTTTACATGTGTCACATCGTTTTTCGCAAAGTCCACAAACATTCTGTGGCATTGTCCGTTTCTTTGAACAGACTAGCTAGGCTATCTGCCCGTCCAAATACTACATCAAGAATGAAATTAGCCGTTTCTTTTCCTTGTACATGCTGATAAAATATGGCATCACCGAGAATCGTACCCGAACGTGAGAACAGTTCTATCAGTTCTAGGTAATAACTCAAGAAAGATTGAAGGGTCATTTGAGAGTCCTTCGACTTATCTATGACCATTATCCGTCTGGTTTGTAATGTACACTTTAGTGGGAACTTGTGGTTCAGCGACCGTCCACCTTTTTTGAGGAAATTTGCGGCGGCAGCGCCGATTTCAAGATGATGATTTGCTAACCAGTCGCCAGTGCTAGTGATCTCTGTGGGAAAGTAATCTAACTCTCTTCTATGCTGGTTGTATGCCAGTGATTTTAAATGGTTGATGTTACGTTTGATGATGCAGCTGACGAGGGAAGGAATGTATAGCGTCTTTGGTTGAGCCAAAAGCCTCTGATAGTGACCAGCGTCGTCTGAACGAAAAAGAGATACAACGTACCCGCTTCGTCTGCGAGGGATCCCGAATCCTGTCATGGATTCCTTTCTGATCTTTTGTTCGTCTCGAGAAACGACATATGGTTGACCACCTGGTCTCCAGGCGTGAATTGTTTTTCCTTCTTTAATCATAGACGCTATGGTGCAAACGGGACGCCTCTTTACAATTACCCTCTCTGTCTCTATTTCATCATCCAAGGGAATGTCCAGGGGAACGTCTGTGCTATTCATGGAGCCCGTCATGGCCACGTAGACATCTAAAGATTTTTTGCTGGTCGAGGTGTGAAGACGCATCACGAGGTTGATTGCCTATCTTATATTGGAGGCCCCAAACACCTCGAAGGTTTCTTGTCCTCTATCTTCGAGTTTTATCAAAGTTACGACGCATGGATAACTGTTACACATTTTATCTTCGTTTACCCCTGGAAATGCGTATGCCATTTTGACCGGATTCATATGGTCAATGAATGGTTGACGTTTTTTGTAGGCGAGTACACCATCCAGGACACAATTATGTTGGTATTCGTACCACCTCTTCGACCATTGCTGTGAACTCGAGGCAAGCGGTAGGGTTTTCTGGGAAGTCGTGGTACATTGCAGAGCAAATTCTGGAGGACAATTTGTGGTTTCATTGATAGGCAAAGGTGTGTGAATGCCATCGTCAAGTAAGAATAACGACTCTTGTTCGTCATCATCCTGTTGTAAGTCTTTATCAGCGTAGTCGTCGTCATTGTCGTCTTCTTGATCTTTTTTTTCACTTTTTCCTTGTCCTTTGTTTTTATCATCGTTTTGTTGTTTTTGCTCTTGTTTGTTTTTATCCGCGTGCTTCTCCTCGTTTTCCTCGAAAAGGATGAGGGGTTCAACGGCAGAGACGTTAAGAGGTGAAGGAAAAATGTCCGATAAAACGGGTACCGGTGTGACAAGCGGTGATGGCCGACGCGGTGACTGTTCTGGAGTACGACTAGCATTTGATACCCTTTCCACGGAGGTAACCGTCGGCAGGGATTTCGAAGACGTTTGCGAAGGAGAACCCGACCGTGGCGGTGTTGCCTCGGGGAAAGCCGTGACTGGTTGCAGTCCGTCCGGTGAATCAGCATTACACCACAAAAAACCCGGAGTAGCAGGAACAAAAATTTCTTGGACGCCTTCAGGCGGTATGCCCATAGGTGTTGGTGGGGGAGGTGACCAGTCCGTAAACACGTCGTCTTGTGCACAATGTTCTATATGCCGAGTTTTAGGCATCACCGGACTTTCCTCTCGTTGATTCATTTCAACGGCTTGACCAGACGGCGTCCTTGGGAGAGGCAACGGAGATCCCGTCGATGGTTCTTTTCCCAGAGATATAGTGTCCTCTTGTGAACCAAGGTGTGAACCAAGATACTCCGACAAGGTTTGGGCCGTGTCGACAATCGACGGACTCGTCGTCCTCTCGAGACTGTCACTCGGTTGTGCCTCATCATGAGGTATATCTGTAGACCTACCAGGGAAAGGTGTCGACATAGCCAAAGTTTCGTTTTCTCGATCTTTTCTCTTAAACTTGTTCGGTTGCATGGGAGTGAGAGAGTCATATTCACCTTTTCCCCGCTGTCGCTTTTCGCGTGATCTCCTGGCGCACACGGCAACGAGCAGAATAGCATCGGACAACGACAGGGTCCTTGGATGCCTAGTAGCCGAAGGACATGCTAATGGCATCTGTAATCGTTTGGTCTCTTCCGGGTTCAAGCGAATGCGTTTACGAGCGAGGGTCAATTGATCCACGAGGTTCGGACAGAGTCCCTGGAGGAGGCATTGCAGGCGCGTGGCACAGTCAAGGTCGTAATCGTTGGCTGCCAAACGGAACGAGATACACCAACCATCTCCTACCTCTACTGGATGCCCTCGAACGGGAACAAAGACAACACCACACGATGGTTCTTGGGATGGAGGTCTCACCACCACACCTTTAATTGAAATGGCACTGGATTTATTTTTCGGAACGTATAGGGCCAGCTCGCCCTTCACTGGCCGACCGTCATGAAGGGAATATGGATCGAGTGTTTGGAGTACCCTGGAGCCCGAAAATAACATCTCTTGTGCAAATCTATCGATCCAAGCCACCGCATCCGACTGAAATTGGAGCTTTCCCATGGATCCCGTTCCATATTCTCCCGGAGCATTGCTCGGCAAGTTTGCGCCAATGGTCGGCAAAGTCACAAAAGCGAAACCTTGCCGGATCATTGCTTTTGAGAACTCCTGGTACGTACACGCTTGTTCCCGACAGAAATTCATCGCGATCTCGTGCCAATTGAAGGCTTTTACAAAAGCCAGGCAAGAGAAAGGCCACGTGGAGCTCATCGTCAAATTCTAATCGCACGGGTTTTCATTACAATGCTAAAATTTACACTTTCTTGAACAACACAACGTAGCTCGTCAGATAGTCAGAGAGGTTAAAGGAAGGATGGAGACTACAATAAACATAACGCCAACTTCGAACAACGGAAAACCCCAAACCCATTGTTTTATTTGTGACTTGGTTCTCGATGAGGACAATCCTTCAGATATATGTACCGACTGCGAATATCCTGCCTGCCTAGAGTGTCTTTCCGTTTGCGACGATTGCCGCCTTTACGTCTGCTTCGAGTGCGAGCAAGAACATGATTGCGTCGAATCCAGCCATACTGAAGATGACTCGACGGGCGAGGATACCGACTAGAAAGCCCGACGGGACGCAAATTTCAAGGAAGTAGTCTGTCATTCAAAAATGGAGCGAGAATCATAAGTCGAGCTTTGAATTTGGTCAATAAAATATTTTATTTAAATCAAGGAAGAAGTAAGCGTTCTTTGGGGACACATGAAAACCCTTTGAATAGCTCGAAGGGAATCCCAGTGACACGGTGTACGCTTGCTGGTGGCAGGGCATCGTGATCAAACTCCAACTGTTTATCTGAAGCGACTAGGACCCCCTTCGTAAAAGGTATCCTACCCCTGTCAATGTTTTCCCACGGATCCATAGAGATGGCCAAAGATCTCAAGTCTTTTGCATTGAGTACCAGATTCGGATGACCATCAACCCACAAGCCCACGAAACCGTTCTCTGGACACAGGCCTGTAATACGTGCGGCAATCATCTCATCCAAGCACGTTTCTCGTAGCTCGCCATCCTTCTGTTTCCACAAGCATCGCGTTCTGTTTGGTCTGTATCGACCTTCGTAGCTTGACTTGAGCCAATCTTCGTCACCCTGTTCCTTCATCTCCACTGTCTTCCATTTGCACCGCCTCGTCATTTCGCGAGCGCGTCTAAGCATCTCGTTGACTTCTTCGGTGTCACGATCGGCTTTCCAAACCGACGAGGGTGGCGACATGTCTTGCCAAAAAAAAGCAAAGAGGGTGCAAAGTAACGATTTCAACCACAACCAAGCCATACGCGTTTCATCATCTTTCCCGCACATGACGGCCATATCCGCAGGTTCGTCCAGTAGGGCTTTGAGGTTGGAGGGTGATGTGGCACACAATGTCGTCAAGACAAACAAGAGCGTCAAAGACCGGTGAGTTGACACCCGGCCCTGAATGACTTCTGTGAGACGCTTAAACCCTAGCTCTACGTTGGACGGTACCGTCGTAATACGAGGGCCGACAGTGGCCCACAAATGTTGAACGATCTTTTCCATGGTATTGTTTTCGATGAAATCCCGATGTCGAAGAGGACTCAAAAAGATACCGAGACCCGACAGCATCTCCTCGATTTCCTTGCGCGTTGCATTGGAATCAAATAGCTTCCACCACTGTCCATCATTTTGTAGGCAAAGTCTGAGCCTTCCGGCAACTGTCGAGTCCAAATGCCCGATGCTTCTGGGTCTCGGAGTGTCTGAATCCATTTACTTTCATCGACGATGGCATCGATTGGAGTTTTGTTTTAAATGGATCCTTGGTTCGAGGCCTGTGTTTCTTTAAATAGCGATCGTCGTGCGATCTTTACACGTACGACTCAATGCTTGACTGCGTGGACGGCCCGAATAGAGATACGTTGCCGGGGATGTCAGCGATGTGTCGGACGCGTCCCTGCCACTGATCCTCGTCAGATGGCATCCCTGCGAGCCAGAGGCCGTCTTCTATTTTCACCAAAGGAAATGATCGCACCAAACCCGAAGCCCTGACAATGACAGCTTCATCCCATCGACCATCATCCAGCCTTAGAAAGGCGATGCCTAAGGTAGTGCGGGAACCTTTACACCGGAAACCAAGATGTTGGAAACGACGAAACGTCTCGTTGAATGCAGTGTCGATGATCAATCGCTCCCCTATCCAGGCGAGAGCACGCACTGGTGTTGCCTTGGCGAGGACGTCAATACCGATCACTTTGTCGTAAGGGTAGCGATCAAACCGAAATACGACGCGAGACCAGCCGGCGGTTTGCCAAGCGCGAGGAAAGAGAACCAAGACAGTATCTTTATCTTGTAGTCCCAAACGGGACACATTAGACAAAGGCAGAGGAACTGGTGTCGTACCGGATCCGCTCTGCGCCAGATGGCGAATGTGCGTCACGGTTGTGTATCGGTTCGGGACTGTCAATGGCGAGTATATACACCATATCCCAAAAATACACAACATGATGCCAACGCTGACGCAGGCATTACCCAGCAGGTTTTGTCGTTGATCGTTGTTTGTCCTGCCCGTCGAGGCATCCGTTTCTGTAGGTTCAGTCATCACGATTGCCATGTGCATCAATTGCTCGGCCAATAACCACAGATAAAACGATCGACCGATTGAGTTAACAAGCAGCGTTCAAAATGTAAAAGACGATGGAGAGGGAATAAAAAGGTAATCACGATCGAAAGCCACGGGTTGATCATCGCGGGAACCTGCGTCGACACCCAAGACAGGCTTTGTACACGGAGACGATGCACTTGAGGTACGTCAAGGCAGAGGACCCGACAGCAGCCAAGATCAATAAGCGACAATTGTAAACACTTGTCGCGTTGGCTATTGCGTTGGTCGTTCCCAATGCGCACGCTACTTCAAACGTGCCAGCGATCAAAGACACGTAATCGTATCGTGGGACGAACGGATCCGTCATCTGCGGTTTGAAGCGGTGATCTCCGATGGAAAGATGTTTGCGAAGTTCCACAAACGTGATGTGGTGGTCGAGGTATTCAAAGAGCAGGAGGAAGCGAAAGATAGTCGCGCCGATGGACTTGACGATTAGCCAGAACTTTGTCGGATTGGGTTCGCTTTTGCACGAGACAAATGCCAGTGCTAAGAAGGTTATGTCTGCGACGGTGCAGATCGTGTACGAAATCCAGCGTCCCATTGTGGTTCTTGGCCCAGATAAGCGATTTAGAGCTTGGTAGGAGACCTTTCTTGTACCGATTCTCATGGCCATTTTCTTTCACTCTGAAAATACAAACAAACAGAACCTAATATGAGTTGGCAGAAAACACTTCCCCTTTGGATGTTACAGATCTGCACATATAATATATGGAGTAATTGTCTCTGTTCCTTTTATCATTTTTACGACACCATGGAACTAATGACGTGGGCAACGAATCTCTACGAAACACAACTGGACTCGATCGACGCATTTTCTTTGGCAGCCGCCTGTTTGCTCGTTTCCTTTAGGCGTCTACACGGAGGACAACTGGGTGTTCAAACGTTGCAGCACTTACTCGTGAGCTGTTTGCAAAGAAAGAAGCACGATTGTGGGCGTAAAGTAACGTTCGAGATGATTTCTCGGAAGCTGGAGGAAATCGACGAGACCTTGCTTGTTCATTATTGGACCAACGCTCCTCGTGTTAACCTCCGGAGCGACGATCGAAAAGATGAGCAATTGTACCTCGATATGATACATTACATAAATGGGGTACCCGGGGTGGTTCCACCAAACATCCCTAGTCGTCACTCGCACTGCATATCTCCCTGCCTTGATCTTGCGGGCAGTGAGATCAAATGGGAACAGCTGGATGGAAGGAGCAGTGCCATAGCCTCTCGCATCATGAAAGACTGTTGGACCGACGAAGATAAGCAAATCTGTCACGAGGCACACATGTTGTATTGGCATAAAACCATCCTCAGTCCAGGTGTTCAAATAGTGGACGAGGCCCAAATGGCAACGATCCTCAGCTTGTTGAAAGAAGTGCTGGTGTTCCGAGAGCTTTCGCCCATTCTTCCTCAACTCTCGTGGCTCGTTTCACACGGGCCAAAATGCGTCGCTTCTTGCTAAGGGTTGTGAAGGGTACTGTGGATTTGAAAGAGTCTTGGCTGCATCGTTTGGTATTAACTTTTTTTGTATGTAAGATAAAGATAAAATAAAAAACATGGACCTGGACAATGATCGCGTGGCAGTACAGTCTCGAAAACGGACCTGGGAATGCTACCGAGATGAGACCGAAGCATTTTCGTCGCCAAAGAGGCCGATGTGTAATTTCGGCGTGGCTCCGCGTTCGGGTATTTTGGGCGCGTACCTGCAAGATAGAGAATACTCCAAGTATGATCATGTGCGCGAATTTGCCTTGAACCACGGTCCTTACGACGTCGATCCCTTTATTCCCGCTGACGAGGAAGAAAACCCCGTCACTCAAGACGTGTGGTTCAATAACTTTGGGCCGCTCGGTCAGTCGACGATAATCGGAGATGGAAGATTAGTCTTCAAGTATAGGGGTATCGACGTGCTTCGACGCATTCCTAAGGACGACCCTTTTCACACGGTGGAACGCGTGAAAGAGGACAAAGTGTTCTTGAAAGGATATACGATGAAGTCGAGCGATCACGCTTACCGACAAGAACTCTTAAGGAACTTGACTCAGGATTACCAAGTAGCCCCTACCGACGAGCCTCCTTTTGGGGGGCTAACGACTGGCCTCACCTTGGCCGATCTCAAGTCGCACATCGGGGCATACGTGTCGAGAGTGAAACAGCTGAGGCGAACGGTGATGGCTTCAAAAGCGGAAGAGTTTGAGCTGGCAGACCATCAACGAACCATCTATGGATGGAGTCGCCCCATTACAGTGAGTGGTGGAAGCCAGGCTGCGGCTGGCGTGGAAGCCTTGCTGTCATTGTGCATGGGTCCTCAAGACTTGTACGACCTCTTTCGGCCAATGGGTATCTGTTCCACGGGAAAGCGGAAGATCGACGTGGAAACCGATCTGGTAACGATCGTGAGTGGAGGAAACGGAAAAATGGGGATAACGTCTTTGGACAGTTCGACATGCGACCGAGGAGAAACGGCACCCTTTTCTCTGTGGCTTGTGTACCAGCAAAAGTATTCGAATGCCGTGGAAAGCGCAAACCGCCATTTGGATAATTACCCCGACGTGGACTTGGTGATGACCAACAAACCACAACGTGCGTTTCTCCAAGCCTTTATGACAAACGCGGGAAATGCGTCTTATTCAAGTAGAAATGATCCTTACGAGATCACGCCTTTTATTTTTGTGCATGTGGCCGTAATCAGGTGCAGCCAGTATCCAGATCTCGATGACGAGACAGATGTGTATATGACTCTGGCCGAACAACACTGGCCGATTGTCCTTTTTCCTTGTCGTCTTAAGACTTGATGAAAGAAATAAAGTAAAATTCCCAAAATTGATCCACAGTCTTTGCATAGGTTAACACTAACTTGGTTCTTTTAGAGAAAAAAAAAAGTTGCCGACTAGACACGATAATGGGATTGGGACCGAAAGTGGCTACTACCCTTTGCGAACAGGCCGTGTTGACTCGCACTGTGCAATTGGCGTGGCCAAACAACACGCCAAGGCAAACATGGGGAAATCGTCACATCAACGCCGAACCCCACGATCTTTTAGACGTCAAGACGCGAAGTGACCTTACCAGGACCAAGACAGTCATATTTGACCTGACGCAACTAGTTTACGGCTTTCCTAAGGCAGGTCGGGAATGGATGCGTTCTCATTGCGACACGCAATTCGTGAGCTTCGAAGGGAACACTTTGGAAGAAGCGCTGACAAAATGCATTGACGGCGGTTATCATATCGGAACGGCCGAGCAGCTTCCCGACAGACGTTATGCAGTGCACGTCGATACGTTCAACGACGAGATGTTGACAGGGTTTCTCTTTGATCGTTTGCTAAGCTTGCGTCGAGGTTTAACGGCTTTGCTGCCGGGCCTCGTGGCGGCCTACTACTTGGTGGACGGCGACCGTCCGGCGGCCAAGAGCATCACGAGTAAAAAGAGGTCTCTAGCCAAGTCCAGGTCCGAAGAATACAAACTGCGTCGACGCGTCGAGGAGTTCTTAGGTCCCGATCGCGTCGGGTTGCTCGAACCCATCCCGATTCAGGTAGGTGGGCAAGAAATGTTACAAGGATCGTTGTTTGATTATCTTCGTAGTCGAGAGACCCTCTGGAGACTTATCGACTGCCTGTGTGAAACGGTGGAACGCGCTGGGGGGCAAAACGAGGCTGACGTGGATGTGTTCGTGGCAAGAGGATGGAACTCCAGTATCGATCCAAGTAACCGCTGGTTTCGTATCGCCGGCAATAGACCCGAGAGCGCACGTCCTTTGAGAGATTATTTTAGTGGAAACGTGGACCTGGAAGCGGATGCCATGATGATTCGTTTGGGTCGGTTTGCCGCCAACCGCTTAAACGGTCCTTCACTGTTGTCGACGACCGACTCTGACGTGTTGGTATCAATGATCGCCACAGGCTCGCCGGAGTTGTTCTGGGCCAAACAACTCGGCTTCAGAGATAAGAAGGACGTGGTGGTACGCACGGTTCCCAAGGATTCAAAGACCACGTCATTGTTCGTCCCTCATCGCATAGATCTGCGGAGTATCGATCCTTTAGAGGAACCAGAGATATGCAACGATTACCTGCTGCCAAAAGTGGAGAAAAGTTTCCTATTCTCTTCGTGTCAACTGGTTGAGACGTCCAAGTGGTCCAATGCGGAAGCCGAACGTCGATTGTGCGCAATCTTTGTTTTGTTGTTGAACGGCTGCGACTTTTGCGAGGATCTGTCCTCGTTTGGACCTCGAGGGATGGCACGTTTGTTGAGTCAGAAGCCCAAACTACACAAGGTGCATTTCAGACGCATCACTTCCATTCAGAACATAAACAAGGAATTGGAGCATGGTATGCGACGCGAATGCCTGGCGCGGTCGGACGAAGCAGTTCGTTTCCCATGGAGATGCGGGGACTTTGTGTGCCTCGTCGAGGTTGATTTTGAAACCATGAAAATGTTGATACGGGCGGCCCTTGCTCCGAAACCGATAGAGGGTAGCGATTGGAGACCCTTCATTCGTCGCCTGTGTTATTCTGCCATGACATTAGCGGCCACTGGCATTGGATTGGAGAAAGAGATTAAAGTCAACGCGCAATTGGCCGAAAACTTTGGGTACGACCCGACGAGAGACTTTGAGTATATACGGTTCGAAGATAAAGAATATAGATCCATCGAAAAGAACAAATAAACCAACAAACATGTGTCATACATCTCCTCAAAGGATTCGTTGTATGTTTTATCAATGTTGATACTATGGCTTGATATCTTGGCCTTTAATTAAAAACAATACCAAAGAAATTTGGGTATGCATTGCTGCTCAAAACCAATGTAAACGTTCACGGGGTCTTTGATCAAGGACTTATTGGCAGGTCCTCCTCCACAATCAATGACGACAGTAAAGGGTTTATTGGAATCCGTCATTGGTCGCATGAAAACTGGGTCTGCAGGGGCAGGATGGAATTGAATGCTTCTTTGGTTCCTTTCTTCATTCCAAAGAAGCATATCTATCTTTGGTAAAAATGGCCAATTGAGCAGAGGGTCGTATTTGCCACGCACGCAAAAACTGCTATCTCACTAAGGTGGGACGTTGTTCTCCCCTAAGCTATAAAACGCTTGATTGACGTGTTGACTACGACCTATAAAGTCATCAATTTTATTCTGTAGGCACATGGCGAGCGGAACGAGTCCATGCGACGAAACGTTCAACGAGTGCCTTGACTGGGACGACTTTGACCTGGACGAGCAAGGTATCATTTCGCTGGAAGAAACCCTTCAGCGGGTCGAACAAAACTACGCGGCAAATCCAAAGCATTACACGCTCTTCACTGGCGGTGCCAATGGCAGTGATACGCACTGGCAAAATGTGGGTACTTCATTTGGTGTTCGAGTAAAGGTATTTTCCTTCCAGGGTCACGGAAAAAGGAACAGTAATCGAGTTGTTCTAACGGATGAGCAGTTAAAGCAGGCTGATGAATACTTGCATCGAGCGAACAAAACTTTGAAAAGACATTTTCCAACGAGCAAACGCTTTGTAAATAATCTACTTCGTCGCAACTGGTATCAAGTGAAAGACACAGATGGGGTATTTGCTGTTGGCAAGCTGAGTGCCAGTAGAAGAATAGTCGAAGGCGGAACAGGATGGGCGGTGCAGATGGCTATCGATACCAAGAAACCTGTATATGTTTTTGATACGATGTCTAATTCGTGGCACCGATACACTTATGAAAAGAAGAAGTTTATATCTTGTGATAAGACGCCCAGACTTAGCTTAAATTTCACTGGCATTGGAACAAGGGATTTACATGACAAAGGTAAAACCGCGATTGATAAGATATTTGAAGAAACTTTTGGAAATGTGCAAACATTTAGAAAATAGTGTTGGGCTAGTGCCCTCAATAATACTTCATGAAGAATTTAGTTGGCAAAGTAGCCTTTACCAAGCTAATGCATAGTAATAATAATAATGCACTTATCAGCAGCCATCCCAGGAGGGGCCGTGATCCCGGGGCAATTTACCTTATGGATTATATATATATTATATTCGTTTTTTGAGTAGAACGTATTTCGTAGAGCGCTCGACTCAATTGATTGAGGAGCATCAGCTATAACTTCACAGAAGTTCAGGTTTCACGGGTAATCATCGTTTTATTGCTACAGAACTGTTTCGTATGGTGTAAGGACCACACTCATCAGGCAATTTTGACGCGCGTGGGCCATACGTGTAGCCATAGGTAATACCATATAAACAGTTGTCAGATATTTTTATGTGGCATGCCTAGCCCATGTCTCTTCAACTATTCACTTACCCCACCAAATCCTATGGGGCGCGTATCTAAGGAGGGGCCCCACTGGGAGGATCCCCTCGATATACCCCACACATGTTTGTAAACATTTTGTTTATTCATCATCAGTGCTATAATCACTGTAACACCAGCGTGACATACAATGTTTGTGTAATCCTACCCTAATACAGTCTCGGTTACATGATCTACCATCTCTACGTAAGATGGTCTCAAATACCTCGTTATTTACAATCTCAATGCGTGACATGTTCACATTATCTTTAAAGGCAGCATATTTATTGTAATTCTCTTTTATTACATCATAACTTGAAAACAACTTCTTCTTCTTTAATGCATCATGCTCTACAAATCAATTGTTCAAGAGTTTTAATACAAGTACAACCATAAACTTATCATTGGGAAAATCAAACTTCTCTTGCAATCTATCTTTTCCACCACTACATACAGCCTTGAAATTATTATGAGCTAGTTCTACTAAATACAACAATCCAGTATGCACTCTACAATCGCAAAAGTAATCAATCTTGTGGCTATTTTCAATAAAACCAAGCTTCCTTTGCGTTTTAGGCTTAGGTTTCTTGACATTGTCATCGTCTTCGTTCCAAGTACACTTAACTGCATCGCTACTTGGCCGATTGAGACGAACTCTACCCAAGGTTAATAGTAATGACATAATGACGCTTGTCAATATAATTCTCACATTGTTCTGACCAGGCATTACTACGTTCAATAGAGTTGCAACCATGTTGCGATATCTTAACTCTACTCGTCTTTGTTGAATAAAAATCTAAGACAATACGCTTACTCTTTTGCTTGAATGGAGACTTCTTCGCCCCTGGAGTTTTGCAATCAACCACCTTAACGGGCGTCTTTTCAAAGATTTCAACGTCATCTCCACTATCGTCGAGCATCTGCTGACTTGCTGGGGTGAATGGATGATCAGGAGCACCAACACCGTCACAGTGAACACGTGCAGCATCATGAGGAGTAACGTCTTCTGAAAGTATAATAGTAATATGTCAATTAATTCAGGTTTTATTTGCTTGAAACGCAATGAAAACCCCAAAGGATATATCAATATTACACTGACCTTGTAGGATCAAAGGGCTCAAAGGCACCTCTTCAGAGCAGTCCAGTTTAGAAGTACTAGCTTCGCAAGTAGCCATATTGAATACGGAATCAAGAGCAGAATGTGCGGGTGTACACTAGTCAAGGCAATTGTGGAAATGCCGCATATTCTGCCATATCTGCTTATATAGGTAGTGGTGCGTCAATCACTAAGCCACAACCCATTTGAGCTTATATGGATATAGGCGTTGTTAGGTATGTGCATACCAAAGTATGTATTACAGGTTAATCTGAGCGTGAAAGGTTAAGCCCGATTAGACATACCAGACATAAATGTCTGACACATGAACGACAGCTTGGCCTCACCTGTCAGACATGTCTAGACATGTCTTGACCTGAGGTCGCTGCTTTGCAGGGAATTTTATTCCCGACCTCTGTCGTCAAAATTGTCTGATGAGTGTGGTCCTTGCACCATACGAAACAGTTCTGTAGCAATAAAACGATGATTACTCGTGAAACCTGAACTTCTGTAAAGATATATATATATATTATATATACATATATATAATATATATATATATATATATAGGAGTGGGTGGTAACACCTACGAAACAAGTTTGCATTAAACTTATGGTCATCAGAGTTGAGTGATTTTACTTTACGGATTATATATATATATATATATATATGTATATGTATATGTATATATATGTATAATATAATATAAATAACCAAGCATTAAGATGACGAAAGCAAGCATATTGATGATTTTGTTGGAATAAAGATCATATCATTCTACCCGTCCGTTTTCTCATTTCGACCTGTTTTATTTGCCTTTACATTTGCGAGATATACAAACATCATTGACGTCGTAGCCTTCTTCGGTAACTTGTAGAGCCTCTGTGAACGTCAAAACCGCAAGGGTTGTGGTTTGCACGTCGGCTCCGGATTCAACATTGCGACAGGGGCGAGGTATCCGCGTCAAATACTTGGGAAGGACATCCACAAATTCGAGGTCGTGATACATAGAAAAGTCGTCAGTTTTGATCTCACAACCTTTCCTCGTCAAGAGAGGAAAGTGGATAGACTGGATCCTGCATACGACACACATCGGCTGACCCCAGTGCCATCGTACATCGTGCTTATGGTAATCGTTATTGTCGAGATAATCGGTCAAGGTGCGATAGGGTGGCATTTCGAAGGGTCGCTTTCCATGAATTTGGACGGCAAGGCAATCTCCTTGACAACCGAGACATGGTCTTAAGTGCATGGGATTGAACACCCCGCGACGCTTAAAACACAAAGCGAGTTCGAGATGCTCGCGAGTCATTGGACGCCCGATGACAGATAAAGAAGTGGGAACACGCCATCGATCGGGCGCAGCATCATCTCGAAATAAGGGCGCCATTGCTTCTAGATGACAATGCACTGAAACATTGTTTAGAAGATGCCTGACGTCGCGAACCGTTTCGTCGTCGCAATCTCCGTCGCCATTGACAAACCGCTTGATCGTCGCGGTCTTGTATCTCTGAAACCACTCGGCATAGTCCAAACACTTGTCGGCATCCTTAGCCAATTCTTCTAGAAACGCCGCGTCGTCGACACTGGTCGGTTGAATTGTCAACGTTGCACAAGCCGTATGCAGAATGCGTCTCCTTCGCATTTTATTTGCATCATCAGTTGCATGAAGTCTGTCGCTCTCTGGGATTGTCGATGGAGGAGGTCGTTGTTCCGTCTTGCGAAGCTTACGGGGTCTCCGTTTAAATTGAAGGTCGCCGGGATCTTGGCAATGGAGGGAACGTGGTGAAGCCTGCACGATAGTATTGGCGATGGACAAATATCGGTCGAATTGATCCCGTGTCGACGGGCAGAGGTACTCTGAACGGTCTGGCGGAATAATGTTCATTCTGTGTCTTCTTTGCTCTGATACGCCGAAAACGGGCCGACGTGGATCGCCTCTAAAGGGTCTGATTTTCCCAAGAAATTCATTGTGTGGAGTACTTCTTTGCGGACCCGCTCTACTTTGAGACGTTGATTCTTGGCGTTTTCCAGCTGCGCGCGCAAGTGGTTGCGGTTTTGAATATAGCAGACGAGGGACGACTGTTGTTCGAGGTCATTGAAAACCATAGATTCTTCGCTGTCGATGCCGGTGGTCGACACCTTTTTTAAGGCTTGAATCAAGCGTTCAGAGGAATTTCGCATATACTCGATCAGCTCCTCGTAATATGTTTGCAACGCGGGTGAACGTGGACATTGATCCGTAGACTCGCTCTTGATTTTTGCTCTCCATTGCTCTATTTTTTCGGCGTTGGCGTTTACCAATCGACTGATTTCCCCCTCGAGTTGTGTCATGGCTTGCTTTTGCTGCGATAGTCTTTCACGTTCTGTACCTAACTCCCTTCGGATGTTACGTTCTTCGGCAATAGAGTATAAGGCTGCAGAGTGACGCCTAGTCTCTGTCAACAGGGGAAATCCGTATCCAATACTCCACATATTAGAAAAAAGGGCGAGAAACTGAAAGAGTGGCGCACGCGATTTGAACCACTCATTGTACCTATTATCCACGGTATTGAGCGCCTGTTCCAAATTCTCAATCTCCAAAGGAAACTGTTTCATGTTGATGATGACTACTCAACGGGACGACACGCTTATAGGAAACTCGGACTTCACAAACACAATATCACAAGCCCTGACGCTCAAGCGAACCGTTCGCGAATTGAACGAGACACGGGTAAACGTTGAAGTGCTTAAAGAACGTCTAGATGCTGCAGACAGGGGTGCTCGAGATGCGTCCGTTCAACACGCGGCGGACATGGCTCGAGTAGAGGGCCAGCGGGACGAACTTTCCGTTCTCTTGCGGGAGAAGACGGAAGAGCTTGCAGCCGCAACCGAAAGGATTGAAAAGGTTGAACGAGAGTTGCAATCTGCAACCGACACCATCGAGCGATTAAGAGAAGAAGTCGCCATGAGGAGCACGGATCCGCTACACGTTCAAGTGCGACACGGTAACGCGTACGACGCGCTACTGAAACAAGCTGTGGAAAACTCTGGAAATCAGAATGCGTTGGTGGAGCGGTATCGCAATATCGAGACGCATACTTCAAACATGAGGTGGCAAACGTTTTTAAACGAAACGGTATTGAATATTCGCAACCTCTTGTCCCTTTTCATGAGATGCGACCTTTCTAAGAAGCTGTCCGAAAAGGCAATGGTGGAAACAATGTTGGCCGAAACAGAGAGGTTACAGCCGCCCCTGATCGGATATACGCAACGGCACTTGGAATTCGAAGAAAACAAGAAAAAGAAACTGACAAAGGTACAGATGCAAACCTTTCAGGGACCATTGCAAAAGGCCTTGGAGCTACTGGCCAGCGTTTGGGTAGAAGTCATGAAAAACAATCAGTCAAACGTGGTCGTGTTTTATTGATCAATAAAAGCCATGTCAAACCATGCAAACACAGATGCGAGGCTCGTGTCCTTAGTCCACTCTCTGGGGTCTATGGCCTCCGCTGGAGTTGTAGAAAGGCCACGATCAGTCACGTTCATGGCCACCCAACCGGCAAAACTCTTGGACATGAGACGGTTTGTCGAAAAACATGCACAGAGTCGGGCTAGCTGCTCTAGATGCCAGTGAGCAAAGTCCAAGAGTATGACAGTCTTGATACTTTGACTCTCTAGCGCAGCATTGTCGGTCGTCTTACGATAGACGATCGAAGCCACTTCTCGAATGCGTTGGGTTAAGGTCGCGGACATTTTTGTGTCTCTGGAAGCCATTTCAATCGTTGCTAAGTCGTGTGGCGTCCTTTCGAAATGTGACAGCAAAATACGATGATCCGGAGAATCGGGTGTGATTGTAGAATCGTACACCATGATATATTCGTTCGAGGGACGTACCATGATGCGTGCGAGCAGATCCAAGGGTCTGTATTGCGAGGAACCAATGCCAATCACCGTGCGTCTAGGACGGCACATGGCCTCCACCGACGGGAGGAGAATGCGATAAGGACTGAAATAAAATCGTCTGCCGTTCATGTCATGCCACCTCGCAATGTCAAGTTCCACCAATCGATCCCAGGCTCGTTGATCAACTTCCGAGAGAGCCTCGTGTAACAAGATTGTATCCGAGTTGAAAAGAAGGTGGAAACAGTAAACAATAGCCCGTTCCTCTTCTGTTGTAGGCCGGTCCACTTCGCACAACAATCGATACTCTTCGTCCGAATCGCCGTCAAACACTGGCATCAGAGTGCCGGGGTCGACAACTCGCGTCGCATGGAGAACGTGTCGGCGCTGGGGGGATGGGCGACGGCTTCGTCTCAAAAGGTCATTCATCCATGCCAAAACCTCCATGCGACCTAGCCTGATATCAGCGATAGATTCCCCTTGGTCGTGCAGAGAATTGATCAGTTCCCCTTCAAGTGATTTCCAGAAATCAAGTCCGCCCGTCTCGACCCAACACTTTCCTGTTGCGGATGTTTTGCCTTTATTTTTTTCCATGATTTTCCAGAACCACGACACGGCTTTTGTCCAGGCTGCAGGTTTACAAGTTTGAGGAACAAAGACTCGAAGGGATGTTCGAAGTATATCGGGACGAAAAGAAAACGCAGGACCTATACTTCCACAACACGATCTTATGCCTCCATTCGATCGCGGATGTAGGACCGACACGTAAAACGGGCTTGGTTCGATTCCCAGAGCAGAGATCTGAGTGGCCTTAGAGGGGGTTTTGGAGTCTTTGATAGAGATCACGGTCGTGTGCAAGGCAAAGGTGGTCTTTTTCTTGCCGTTTCCAGACGTCAATCCGTTCAGCGTTCTCAACAGAAACAATTCGTCGCCCTCGACAATTCGTTGGAGATTATAGGCGCCATCTCTTATTTTGTCTGCTCGCACAAGACTCGTACTCATCGTCGCTGTCCTCGCTGCGGTCGTACTCCGAGTCAATGGGTACTCCTTGGGTGGTAGCAATGGGCACCACGGGTTGAGGTACGATTACAGCTTGCCCTGTTCGATATGGATCGTTGTCACGGTATTTCATTGTTATATCGACAGCTCGATGACCAGTGTTGCACATCAACCATAGTTTCATACGTCCCTTGCGAAGGATGCGATCCATGAGATGAAAATTCTTCAGACCCATGGATTGCTGGATCGGGTGTATAGGTGCCATGGGTAATTGCTCTCGAGACAACCACGTTGACAACACCTGCTGGACAATAAAACGTTGCAAGACGACGCTTTTCACAGGAACGGAATCTTCCTCTGTGGGATCCACGGCAGCCACCAAACTTCGGGCAAGGCCTTGTCGCGTGCCCACGTCAGTAACGCCTTTGGAATATTGTACACCCAATATCGTTCTCGTCACCTCTACCTGGTACAATCTTTCGAACATGTCGTAGTTCAAAGCATTGGGCCGCACGTTCAAGTGAGAGCCCACGTGATTGCTGCCCTCTGGGAGTTGGTATCGCACGGGTAAGTCCACGGTTTCGCTCCCTCTTCCGCTGGCGTACAGTTGCAACAACTCTTCCAGCGCCTCGTTCTTTTCTTTAAGCTTTTGCCTGTCGCGATTGTATCGAGTCTTGAGGCGGTACAATTTATCGGCCATTTCCTGGTGTGTTCTCCGTACTGTGCTCGCCAAGAATCCGCTGCCACTCAATTCTTCGGCCCCCCCAAACGCATTACCCTCGGTCGTCATGGCAGCCGCCAACTCTGCGAGTCGCATAGCCGTAGAGGTACCCTGGTTGACCTGGTCGCGGAGCATGCGTTCTCGAAGTTTGGCCCTATTTCGTTCCATTTTCTCTTCCTCGATCACATCGTCGCTTTCCTTGCGCCCCGGCATCTGTGAAGTGACAATGTACGGCCGAGAGGCGATCATCAGCGAACGGTCGTGTGCGTGGCGAAGACGTTTGAGTTTCTTGTGCAAAGGTAGAAGCATGGAGAGATCACTAGTGGGACATTCCTCGTCTGTCAAATGACGAAAAAAGAACAATTCGAAGGGTCCAGTGTCCGTCTGTTGATCTATACCTCGACAGAGATATTTGCCCGACGGTTGGAGACGCACCACGACAAATTCAAGGGGCACATACGGAACGACTCGACCACTGTCGTCGACCTTCTTGTGCCCTAAAGGCGTAAAACCGTACCTGATGAAATTGATAATCGCCTGGTTGATGCAGCGTTCCAGGTGCGGTAACAGTGTCGCTTCAAAATCATCCCTCAGGTTATCGATCTCTTTCAATTCGGCCTCTATCGTTTCGTCGTCGTCGTCCGTAGAGTGTTCACTAAATTGGCGAACCAGTCCTTGGAAAAACATGTCCATCGGGTTCAGGCCACTTTTAACTAAAACGTCGATACAACGCTGTACGTGATGATCTTCTTCGGAGAACTTTTTGAGTTCCTTGGTATAATCGGTAGGGAACACGAGTACCATGCACCCTCCCTGTTGTTTTTGCAATTCATCGCGATGAAGCCGGTATAGATCCGCAACGGCTCTTTGGTGTCTGGTTTCTAACAGCGTGTTGGCATAGTCCACACCGTTGAACACAAAAGAGCTCGATACATTCAATCTCGTTTGGAAGTTTGCCATTTCTGTAAGTCGCTCATGCCGTCGCGAAGGTAAATGGCCATACCCACGCCGCATACCTTGCCCCAATAAAGGCCTCGGTTGCTACCCATGCTCTGGACGATAAAAAATTCAACGGCGACGTTGCAGAAGAGGCTGACCGACATCATGGCAAACGTCGTCAACATGTGATGGACGCGACCGTGAAGGAGAATATACACGAGGTTACAAAACGTGTATTCCGACATTGTCACGAACGTGCACATGCAAACGAAAATGGGTGTCAGTGTGGGATTGATTGATCGTAAGCGGTCAGGCACAGAGTCTCCTCCAACGTCGTCGGGGCGATGGGCAGCGGCACCGACGTGTACCACTAACGCTGTCAACAACGCAATAAGGACAAACGCGACAACTTGTTGAAATCGAGACAAACGTTTTCTATGACCGGTTTCGTTGTGCATCCCGTGCAAGGCGTGGACGAGTTCGAAACTCGTACCCAACATTTTCTCTGTGATTACCCACTCGAAAGAGAGTCGTTATCGACGACCTTTATCCGGCGCCTTCGGCAAACCCTGGAAAATGGTATTAGTAGATTTTGGCGTTGGTGCACGAGTTTCTGGTCTCATTCGTCACCCCAATACAGAGCAAAGGAAATGGACGAGGTAATGCTGGATTTATTAGAGAAAGAAGAAGCCTTGAGTCGTACTCTTGTCAAGGCGGACAAAGCCAAAAACGTCTCCATCTCCTCGCTTCCCTCCAAAACAACCACGAGAACATTGCGCCATCTTGATGCAATAAAGGCGAGGGTTCAGGAAGGACTAGATGAAGTGACCAAACAGCGAGTGATGGCCTACAATAGCCTATCCCTCCCAGAGGTGATGCAAACCTCCGTGTAATAATAGTAATGGTAATAAACAAAAATATCAATCCATCACCAGATCCTCGATGCATTCTATGCCCATCTTGTTGTAGCATCTTCTCCAGTTTACTGGGACTCGCAGATGAGGTCGATTACAAGACAAGTGATCCACGCCGCGCTTGTCCCTACGGCGGCAATGCATTGTCTCGACCGATAGACGATATACTTCCATAGACCATTCGACGTTGTCAAGGCACATCGCATGAGATGGGTAGTGGTCGTTCAACTGTGAGAGCGTCTTTATGAGCGGTGCAAATTTCATCAGTTGACAGTGCTCACGAGATCCGGAGACGACTGGGCCGATCGGTAGCGCGCGAAGTAGAGGGGTGAAAAAATGCAGCACTCCTCTGTTGGGGTAATTTAAGGCGAACGGTGCGGGTTCCGCAAAAGCTGCCACGAGTTCTCGCTTTGGACGCACGGCTTGAAGCTTCAACAGGACTTGGTCGACGCGTTGCTTCGTATCGACGGTCATACCACGTCCAATGACCGTATCCACAAGGACGGTTATCCTGACCTCCCACAAGTGCGTGCCCCATAACTCATGAGCAATGCTTGCGACAACAAACATAGAGGTATCTTCCACTTTTGCCTCAATCAACCGTTGGAGTTCTGGGATCGTCTCGCTCGCGGTCCATCTCCCGGTTTTTAGTCGCGTCGTCAACAACTCGATGCAAGGGTTAGACCATCCATCGGACCGATCTAAGCCGTCTTTCTTTATGCGCCATTTTTTGCCCGATTCGATTAGCTGAGCAAAGAAGATTAAGAGTTTTTGTGGAGATACGTCTGTTAGATCACAGAAGCCTTGCTCTTTACTCGTAGTAGCATCCACGACGGTTTCCATCGGGGGTAGATCCGGCCTTGTACAAGTGCCGATCTTGGACGCAGTGAATTGTAAGAACCCGTCTTCCCACACTTTAAGCATAGATTCGGGACGGAATGCGGAACACGTTAAGTTTCGACTGGCCTCCAACACGAAGTCTCTGTACGACCGAGAGTAAAAGTAAGCAAAGAATATCAACCTCCGCCTTTCGACCGGCATGATTTTCGTGCGTTCGGGTTTTTCGATCCTCGCCGTTTTCTACTCTTGTCGGTTTCACGAGCTATTTGTAGTGCAGCTAGTTCAATAGCTGGTTTGACTTGGGCATAAAACCAACCGTCGTTGCGTCTTATGATTTTCTTGCGGATTTTACCTGCGTAGCTTTGTAGTAGGACTCCGCGCTCGCATTTGGCCAAGGTCAAATACGTCTTGAGCTGAATGATCTCGTGGCGACGAACAGCTCGAAAACCATGCCGACGATACTTGATCTCCAAAATACACGTCCTCCCCTTCAGATCGCGAAAGCTGGCATCAACTCGACCGATCAAGTGCACCCTTAAAGACTTGTTTTTCGGGTGAGTCCACATTCGTTTGTAGCAACGCTGTCTTTCCCGAAATTTGTAGGCAAACCTTGCCTCTAATTGGTCGATCACTTCATTTTCCATGACTTTTCCTAGCTCGGTGTCGACGAAGGATGAAATGAGCCGCTTCGTGAAATTCATGTTCATGCCTCTGGCGTCGGCCTCGATGGCACCCTCGGATGATTTTAACAAATTCTCACCCTTCTTTCCATTCGTAAACTCTTTCGGGCAGCTCTGGAGTCTTTCGACAAAACGTCTTGACGCGGGAAGACAACGCAAAGTAGCAAACTCGTCGAACCTTCCATGGGACGACGATTTTCCAGGGCGCCACGGCACTCCTCCTCTACGTCGAATTCTCCCGAACGCAGCCCGTCTAGAATCGAAAACGTTCAGTTGAAGAAGTGCAGCTACGTCGGTAACTGCCACATTTACGAATCTCATGATGTCTATTGTTGCCTTGATTTTTTTTTATTGTTAGTGTGTGATAGATTGACTACTCGGAATACTCACGGGCTCGATCCAATCCCATATATCTCTCGAGGCATATCGGAATGTACTTTCGCCAGGAGCCGGCACCCTCTGGATACGACGAATATCTCGATCCACCGCTGGATGCAGACCACGAATGTCCGATCTATCTTGTGGGGCTGCGAGAACCCATACAGACGTCGTGTGGGCACAGGTTCTGTAGAGACTGTATATTATGGAACTTCAGATCTCGTAACCACACGTGCCCCGTGGATAACAAAAGGTTGGAAGAGAACTTGCTGTATCCAGACAATTTTGCTAAGCGAGAAATATTGGGTCATGGCGTTTTCTGCCGAATGAAAAAGGAACATGGTTGTACGTGGAAGGGGCCCCTAAAGACGATAGATGATCATATGAAAGTCTGTGCTTTTGTCGACATATGTTGTCCCAAGAATTGTGGAAAACAGGTACTGCGTAAAAACGCGAAACAACACTTGGAAACTGAGTGTCCTAACAGAACCACACCATGCGAGCACTGTGGCAAAGAGGTACCCTGGAATGGCCTCGAGAATCATTTTCGAACGTGTCCAATTTTCCCGGTGTCGTGTGGCCAATGTGGACGACAAAACATTCTGCGAAAATGGATGGAACGCCACTTGGACAACGAGTGCCCCGAAATGGAAATGAAATGTGCTTTCAGCGTGGTGGTTTGCACATTCGAGGGAAAACGAGCTACCGTGGAAAAGCATGTCGAAGGTCAACTCGGACGTCACGCCATGGACTTGGCAAAGAAGTTTGGTGCTTTCATGGCAACTCAGAATTTGGGAGCTGAATCGCGGTACAATTTGCCAGAAAGCGCAAGTTGCGTTGCAAGGGCCAGCAACGTAGCCTGTTCATGCGACCCAAAGGCACCGCGTGATCAACAATCGAAACAAACTAACGAGCCGAAGCGTACGACCAGTGTCGTTCCAGGCGAAGTCGAAAACCGGGAATACGCCCTAACCGCGCCCAATTCGAGGCACCAAAGACCCCTGCTAGACCTTGATGTAGTTGTTTGGCAACTCGAGACAAAGTTACTGGAATTCGAAGGCCGTGTCTGTAACGGAACGTACATTTGGAGGATAGAAAATTACAGACAGCGTCGACAAGACGCAATTACCGGTGCGATGTCAACCATACATAGCCCTCCTTTTTACACCAGTTTGTATGGCTATAAGATGTGTCTGAGGATAAACTTAAACGGCGTGGATGGTGGCGTGGGGAAACATATTGCCTTATTTGTCCACATGATGCAAGGAGATTATGACAACCTTTTGGAATGGCCATTCTGCGGGAAACAAATCACCCTCTCCATCTTAAACCAGTCGATGGCTCATGGTCATATAAGTCAGACTTTTATCGTTGAGAAAAATCTTATTGCTTTCAATAGGCCCACTGATCCTCGTAACTACAAAGGGTATGGTTACGTCGATTTTGCCCGCATTGACCAGATTCGTGAACCCTGGCATGTTAAAAATAATACTATGCTTGTTAAAGTCCAAATTTTTGATTAACAAGGTTTAATTTTTTATATTATATGTTATATACTATACTATATATATATATTCTATATTATATATATTATAAATATATATATATTACATATATAATAAAGCATGATATGGTATAATAAATCCTGCTAGACTAGAGTGTATTGAAATGGTTGTTTTATTGTCTGTTACACATCTTGGGGTTTAATAAAACTCGTCATCGGATGAAGAGACCAAGGTTTTTTTCGCCATACTAGACATCAAGTCATTTGCAAAAGAAACCAAGGAAGGGATGACTTCCTTATTCCACCATGGCTCGTCAAAGGACAGTGGCTCATTTATGAAGATTTTTTCCCCTTCGAATAACTCGATAACGTATCCTTGCTGTTTCTGCGCGAGAAAGAGATAGGTTTGCAGTTGAACAAACTCAGTGGGGCTAACGTTGGGTTTTCGTCCAAAACGCGTCTTGATCTCGACGACTCTGTCTATTTCATCCAGACAATCAATGCGCCCCAGAATAACCACCTCAACTTGTTCGTCAGAGGATGTCCAAACCAGTCTCTCGTACGTTTGTGCGTCGAGCTACATTGGCCAATATACGGGTTGGTTTCGGCAATGTCGATGACCAACATTTCGCTGTTTTTGCCCATTTTGGTCCTAACAAAACCCCGCGCCATGTCGACCAACTCTTTGCGGCCCTCGTCTGTCAGGGACTGCTTTAGACGAGCGACTAATTCATCAAACTTTTCGTGATCCTTGATGTTGTATTTGTGCTTTTGAAATTCGCGACCACTTTTCGTTAGACCCACGGCCCTGAGAAGATCTGCAGGTGGACGACAAGTGTCTGGAATGCCATCTTTGTCGATGCGTTCCCATACGCGTTTGATGACGTCGAGGCGAGAACAATACGGATTCAATCCGAGGATGCTTCCTATCTCGGTAGCGTACAGGCGTATCTCTTGGCGAGCTTTGCTGGACGATGTGCTATCGGCCATGGAAGCTGACGATGCAGTTATGATAAATCGGTGACGGTAATGGGAAGTCTTCCGTCAACAATCACGTTTAGAGATACAAATTGCCAACCGATTGCCAAGATAACCGCCATCACCAAGTCGTCGCGAGTAGAGGACGTTTTTCCCGAGTAACAGTCTCGCGCCGCGTGATAAGTGAAAGAATCCATCTGTGTCACCAGTTCTTTTAGAGTAGCCCGAACAGATTCCTGGGTCGGAACGAGTTCACCGAGATCGGGCAAGACGACGTTGGCGATGCCGTCGTGTTGGAGCCCCCTGGGATGATCCAGATGAGCCACGATCTCTGCCACAGATTCACCTGCAGTCTTGAGAATTGCATAGCGTTGTTTGATGATTTCGGTCACAGTGGAGAATTGGTCCACCCAGTACACGCATCTGACGAGTGCCGATAAGGTGTGTTGTACGAGGGACTTCTTTTGACGTGTTGTTATCCCTGGTAGGACACTGCCCTCTACGCTTCGTGTCTTGACCATGTTGATCGTGCGACCCGTGTTGACATACTTCATCTTAATCTCCAGTTCTAGCGCTCGGCACAAATCCTGTGTCAAATTATTTTCGATCCAGATGGTAATTTCGGCTCGCTTAAGAATCGGATATAACCGTTCGATATTTCTCAGATTGTAGAGAATCAGGTCACGGTGAATGGCCGTCATGTACCCTCCCTCGTGGGGTTCGACGTTGTACTGATCGAGTGCCACAACCTAAACGACAAAAAAAAACCAGTCATTATTTTACCGACCATGCAGCAACCACCAACAGACGCAGTAAAAGCCACAAGGATCCTTTGTAGAGATCCCGTGCAACTCTTTCATCCTACGCGATATGACCGTGACGGTGTCGCAAATCGCGTCAAAGAACTCGTGCTAGCCGTCTACGAGTTACAGCGTAGACACAAGGCTTCCGAGCTTAGACACGCTGCCGAATGCCACGAGACCGCCATGTGTGTATTGGGTTACGACCATCCTCTCGCGCGCCTAATGGAAGACGACGTGGATTCCACGGTAAGACAAAAGACCGTCGAATATTTGACTCCAAGTGATGCATGGTCGTCGCCTCTTTCTAACGCCACCTCTCCGTGGATGGATGCCCTGGCGGTCATGTGTTGCGAGACTGGGAAACCCCGTACATTCGCTATCCTCGTGGAGGCGTTATGGCATTCTTCGGCAATCAAGACCGAGCGCGGTACCATCTGGATATTGTGGCTCTGTGCATTATCTTGCTTAGTTTTTCCCTTGGATGAGACCCATGTTCTAACTCGGCCGCTGATCGACAGCGTGATTTGCACTCTAGCGCACAAAACTCCGCCAACGTCCAGTTTCTCACCAATTGAGGAATGCGTTCTGACGATATGCTTTCTGGCATCGAGCGGAGACGAGTGTGGAACGCTGCGAGTTTGGTCGTCGGAAAACCTTCAAGACGATCGGGATTTCCGTCTTGAGGCTCTTGTGAAAAGACTACACAGTCAAATCGCAGTTGGAAAAGCGAACTGCCGAGAAGGCAATGAGCTACTTACGTAAAAACATTGTTGCGTCGTCTTCAGTAAAATGCATAACCCGATACCACTAGTTTTACTCGCTGCCTGGACGGGATCAATGACTACTGCCATGGTTTGAACAGTGTTGAGCACTTCGTCTGTCAAGTCCATGCGACGGTGGCGGACTACCTGGGCGATGAGGTTGGCCGGAAACACTGGTTGCTTAATTGCACCCTCGGCACAAGAGTAACCCATCACCTCTCGTTGATAACAACCCTCTACTAACATTTCCATGACTCGCTCTACCAGCCCTTTGCGACCTGGTTTGAGATCGATATGTCCCGGTCGTAGATAGAAACGATGAACGCACGTTTCTGTCTGACCTGCGCATGCATCGCACACCATGGATTGGTGAATGCTGTAAACGTCCGGAAACTGCATCAATCGCATCAACCAATTGCCACTGGGCATAGTGGAGCACAACACGGTCATGACCACTTGACGGTTGATGAGATAGGCCATGGTCGATGCCACGGATTCTTTACGGTTGAAACCGGCTTCGTCGATCACAGCCACGTTGGGAGACTGGCCTCGCCCGCTCTGCAACACAAATAAAAATAAAACGCCCAATAAAAAGTGACATTATGTCTTAATTGATATATCGTTATTGTTTCTAGTTGGCAAGATCATCAATAAAAAAATAGTCATGATGAGCGCAAACGCAACGACAGCGACAGCAACAGCAACAACAGCAACATCAATGGGCATGACCCAATCGTCGTGGATCGAGGCCACGGTCGACATGTGTCAGGCTATGCGTCCATCGCCCCCTGTTAATCTGTTGCAGCAAATCAAAAACCATCGCGATTGGGTGAGCGACGAATACGTATTACGGATGGCAAGACAGAAATTTGGAGTGTTCACCAGCACGCTAGTGACTGGAGCGGCAGGATCCGAACGATGTCTTGCAAAGGACTTTGTGTGCGTCCACGAACCGCTGGGAGTGTTCGCGTGTCTGAAACACATGGTCGTGCATAGATGTAATGAGTCCTGGCAGCAGGTGAAAAGATGGATTGACCTTCCCGATGGCGAGTCTTCGTTGCGATGTCATAAGATTATGGTGGGTGCCTCAAACGAGGTCAATTGGTGTTGTGCCGTTTCTCGTAAACTTTTACCCGATACCGCTGCTCTCCAGATGACGATATCTTCCGTGACGACATTGAACGATCTGGGAGCGGTTGTATACGGCAATCGACAGAGAGAAGACAATGCATACTCGGGAAGGCTTATTGGCGGTTCGGTGAGGCGGTCGGGGAGTCAGAAACGGTCGTTTGACGACGCCTTTGATTTGTACACAAAGACATGATTTATTGAAACAAACCATCAATGCCACGATCACGGCTTTGATAGACCCACGGAAACGGGCAAAATACAACAATCTCATTCGACAGCGAGCGGGAAGATGCGAACCCCTTCATTTAAAGGAATTTGCGCCTGGTGTTCAGTTACTGTTGCGGAGTCGTCTTTTAACTCTTTGCGAACGCCTTGACCAGGAACTGGACGTTAAAGTGGACAAGAAAGAAATGAATTCTCTAGTGTTTTTTGTTCTGGGTATCACGGTGCACGGTCGCCAATTAGGTCCCGACATGATCGCTCCCCGTCTTCCCGTCCGACATTTAGCACCGTTACCGATCGAGACCTTATTTGAACAAGCCTTTGGTTTGCCACTCTCGCAATATTCCAAGATGACTACCAGAATACAACGTTTGACAGGCGACCCTCGTTTTGCTCACAAATTGGGCTGGTGTGCATCACCGTCATCGGTCGAGTAGGGTACCAGGAACTCGTCGAGCAAATTGTCTCCTTTTTTCCCCTCTTTGTCCTCTGTTTCCTCTTCGTTTTCTTCTTTACCGTCGCCGCGGAACAAGAGTAGACGGGATCTGTGACTTCTGAATGGTCCGAGCCTTCGTCTTCGTCTTCTTGTTCATCGTCCAAATCACTGTGGTCGATGGATTGTTTGGGTGAAAGCGGGGGCGTTGGGGGTATTTTAAAGTTTTCTTGGAGAAACTGTAACATAAACTCACAGACTACTTTTGGAAGCTCGTAGCGAAAAAGAGACGGAAGACTTTCCACCGAGTGTGGCCTGGCAAGGAAGGCCTCGCGTCGCTGTGTAACATAACTGAATAAATGACGGGGATCGCTCGAACCACTTTGGTTGGTGTTCCTCTCTAGCAACTCGAGATGTCGACCGAACGTCTCTAGGATTGGTTCAATAGAACAAGAATCATCCATGATTGATTTCTACTACAAATAAAACAAACACGTATTAGTAAGGTCCGTCTGAGTCTTATAATAGTTAATTTCGCGCGATCCCATTATGGCGCGTCAGGTGTCGCGCTCATCCGCATCGTCAACGATTGTTGATCACGGTAACTCCACGGGGGAGTCCTTCATTTTGCGTGGTCTTCGTTTTGCATCCACAGTCATTGGCCCAAGCCTAACCAGGGACCGAATCGGGCTCGTGGACAGGTTAGACGAGATCAAGGAACGATCCATCACCAGTGCATGCGAATTCATCAACGACGCTAATCACTTGGTCCTGAGACTCGAACCCGATGACGAAAAAGGGCTCCAGGACGTCTTTAGGTCTTACGTAAGAGGTTCGACGTTCATTACCTCGGCCTTGTTTGGGCATAGGACTGATCCAGTGACATTGCCTGTCAATTTTTTTGGGCACTGGGCTCACGTGCAGAGCTATGACGAGGAACAAGCCACCGTTCCCTGGTTTATCGTGGCCGTTGCGTTGGCTTGGTGTCGATTCGTAGGAGAAATGTGGACGTCTCATCCCGACAACCTACACCTGGCGAACGAGACAAGATGCACGTTGAGGGAACTGGGTGTTCACACCAGCAACAAATCGCTTGTGAGGATACTGGACACCGTATCAGATGACGAGCTTCGTCTATCTATCGATCATCTCTTGAACGGAAAAGATACTCGCAATGCTCTTGATCGATCCATCCAGACAACGCTCACTTTGGTCAAACAGCAAGTGGAACCCATGTTGCAAATTGGTGCGGGATCAGAGATTCAGGCAATCGTCAGATCCTTCATCCACACAATGGAAACCATACAGACCCAGGGTGCCGGGCCATCCAATGCATTGGATGAATTTGTTGGAATAGAATTGATCGGACCATTTCGATTGATGGCGCGCATGTCTCTGGCACCTGATCAAAGAACGGAAAAAACACACGTTGCGGCTTTGGAACAACTCCACCAACGAATCATACAGGACATGAAACGTTCGGTAGATGCATCACGCGCTGCTGGAGAAACAAACAAGCTAGTGGCACGTCATCGCGAATATGTTTGGGGAGGAAATGTCAACATGTATCCGGCGGTCGTTGACCGAATGGAAGTGCCATCCAATGATGGAATATCAACCTACCATCCTTCGACGCTGGGTGGATCATTGAACGCTGATCGAAATTTAGACTTTGGTGATTACGAACAAAACGAGCTAGAGGAAGACGAGGAAGTAGAAGAAGAAGAAGAGGATGAGGAAGAAGAAGAAGAAGAAAAAGAAGCAAGTAAAATGGAGGAAGAGGAGGGTCACCGAGACAACGACCAGGCAATCGATAGGGCAATCCAAGAAAGGCAGCGAATGAATATCAATGAACGGGTGTTCGGGTTGGTGCCAGTCTCAGCAGAGCAGGCACCACTGGCGTTTGATGAAGATTCTACATCCACGTATGCACCGTCCTCCCTGGGAGGGTTCTCAAAACCTTGGTCCCAAGGAGCACCGTCGATAGCCAGTGACCGGTCACTCTTGGTACCTGTTACGGACGCCATCACCGACCGCTCAAGAGACGCTGGACCGGTCATGGTTCCCGCAGAACGAACGCTCAATTTGATGGACGAGAAAGAATCGGAATATGCGCCTTCAGTTTTGAGCGGTTTCAGCATGGCACAAAGAACAAGGTCGGCGGTAGGAAGGCTGGATCGTGCTCCATCGGTCAGGTCCGATGTGTTGCCCCACGCATCTCCTTTGCTGCAATCAGACGAGGAAAGAATGGAAGACCCCATGGATTCGGCGCTATTACAACTTTCTGCTGAGATGACGGAACGGTGGGCAACCAATGCATCGGCATCGACGACCGAAGACGAAATGATCATTCGGGAAGGATCAACGGTCGCTTCATTGATGAACGACAATGAAACTTTAAGCCATCAAATGTCCGCTCATCGCGCCGGTGAAGAGAATATAGTCTTGCAACTGACTCAGGCTCATTCCGAACTTGGACACGCCACTGCAGCGCTAGTTGCGAAAAACAGAGACATTGCCAGGCTAAACGAGACGATCGAGACCGAAAGAGAAAAGCACGAGCGCAATGTAGATCAGCTTCAGAGGGACTTGGAATCACAATCAAAAGTCGCAAACGAGTTGAAATTGCAACTCAACGCCTTGCATGCTCGTGCCGCGGAGACTACACTATACGTGGATACGATACAAAGAGAAAGCGCCGAAGCCATACAACATCTGAATCAGGAACTGAATGCAAAGTCGCAAGATTGCCAAACTATGCGACGAGAAGCAAGAGACCTCAGCGAGGCAGTAGATAGAACGAGAACCGAATTGGACTCTGTGATACACGAGCTGCATGCGACCCGCCAACAGAATCAAGCGGCGGTCGCCGAACGAGATCGATTGCAGGCTAGAGTGATGCAAATGACAGAAGAAGAAACCAGACGCGATGCAATGATCACCGAGATGGGCGCCACTGTTGGTCAACTCTTGGAAAACAAACAAGCACTGGAGTTACAAGTCAAGGCTTTCAATGAAAAAAAAAACCGACTAGAGGCTCGTCTGGAAGAACTCCGACAGACACACGAAATGGAGATGGAAAGAGCTAAGAGCACGTTGGAAGAACTGTCGAGGCGTAACAACGATCTAGAGGACAGTCTTCGAAATACGATGAGTCAAGCGGCTGCCCTGGAACGCACCGTTACCGCAGATAGAGAAGGTCAACAGGTGCAAACGCAAGAGAAGGACAGAGAACTTTTGAGGGCAGAAGAAGCCCGTCAACAACTCGAGACGGCCTTGGGGGAGGCGCGGATAGAAGCGAATGAAACCCAGCGAATCTACGAACAATTGCAATCGGCAATTCTGGAGTTACGGCAGGTAGTCGGTCTGATGGACGAAAATGCCCAGGCCACTTCGTCGATGCTTCCAGATCAAATAAAACAAGTGACTACAACCGTAAAACAGCAAAGAGACCAAAGAGATGAAGCAATCGGTGCAATCCGTAGACTTGCCGACAGGTTAAGTGTGGAAAATGAGGATACCACTCTTATCAGTGAAGTAGTTGGACAAGTGATATCAAAGATCGACGATCAATTCCGAGAAGTAACAGAGACACATCGAGGTCTTGTCGCCCTCGTGAACAGACCAGGTGCAACTAACGGAGAGAGCAGCATCGCAAGCACATCTCTGTCCCAGCTGGTTCCTTTTGCCCAGGCTCGTGTCTCGGAAGTCGAAGAAAGAGCCGAAGGCGTGACCCGTGCCCTTTTGGAGGTGGCCAGAATCACAGGAACGAGAGAAGAGACTGATGTTGCCAGCCAAAAAGTCATCGATCGTGTCACTAGAATGAATGAAGAGAAAATGGCGATGCAGCGCGGATTGCAAGAAATAGCGGAAGTTACAGTGGCGACTCCGCCGTTGGAATTGATCCGGTTGGCGCAGGCAAAATTTAGGGCGCTTTCAACATTAGAAAAGGGCTATTCGGAAGAGGTGCTATCATTAAGACGTCGCAGCGACCTCTTACAGGAGTCTCTTGATAAAGCACAACTCGACTACGAGCGCGAGAAAGCAAGTGGGCAAAGCGAAATTCACGAGTTGAGAGGGAAGCTCGATCGCCTAGAAACACAACAGTTGGAGAAGTTACGGGAAGCAACTCGCGACCACGAAGAGCGACAGAACCTCGACAAGTGTCGTGCAATGCTAGACAATGCAACCAGGGATCTCAATAGTATCACGGTGCAAAAACGTCTGGTAGAGCAAAAGTTGGCCCAGAGCGAGGTCGAATGGGAACGACAATTGACCGAAGTCAATACGGCTTCTGCACTGATGGAGGGACAAATCGAGGCTTTGAAGCAGCGAATACGGGAACTCGAACAAGCCTCCAGTGATCGAGATGTAACGGAGGTGACTGCAAGAACAGAGAGTGAGGCTCGAAAGACAGCGCTGCGACAGGATGTGATACAATGTCAGAAACGTTTGGAATCGATGCAGCAAAGACTTGATCAAACGACAGTGGAATACAATCGTTTCCAAAAAGAAGTGGAACGGGAACGTGCTCAGTGGCAAGAGCAAGTGGAAACTTTTAATCGACAACTGGTCGAAGCTGCTCCCGGAGAAGCAGTAAGACTGCGCCTGGAACGCGATCAACTAAAGCGCGAATTGCTAGATTTAAACGCTCGGTTAAACCATCTGGAACAAACCCGAACGGAGCGGGATCGACTGGAAGCTGTCAATGAACAGCTAAAGGTACGTTTGGATGAATGCGAACGATATCGTAGCTTCCAAGATGATCTCCTTTCAGAATTGAAACATCAAGTCGCGACCCTAGAACAAAGAATACTCGAGGCCGATCGTATCACGGCGATAGTGCATCCACAGTTGACGGAGCCGGAATTTCAAGAGGATGAAATTCCGGGGTTACCTTCGTCGTCACCAGAATGGCAGCCAGAAAAATTTGAGCTCGATCAGAAGTTAGAAAATCTGGGAGAACACATAGCGAATCGGGAGTTGGAACTGTTGGTTCTCGATGATAAAGTGGAAGAATACAAAAGTCAGTTAGCCGATATCTTAGATCAGATCGAGAATGCCGAGGTAACGTTGGCCCAATTGAGGGATACGATCGAGTTTACCTACCCCCAGGATGTTCCTCCCCCGTTGAGCGACGACGTTTCCATTGACAGCGAAACACCACCTGCCTCGCCGGTGTCTCATTTTCCGATAGTCAGCTTGAGCGAATGGAAGGAACGTTTTCTCTCTGTGAAACCGTCGTATCATGTTGCCTAGCGATGGGTGTTGGCACTGGGCGAGTTGGAAATGAATAACAAAACGTGCGACTTGAGTTTACTTGACAATTTACTCGATCCTCGTAAAAGATTCGTCTATCAGGAAGACTTAGAGTACATCATGCGAGAGACTCTAGCATTTGCAGTTCACTGGGGGGGGTGCCAGTCTTGAACGACAGCGACAGCGCAACAGAGCGTTGCGAGGGTTGGATAATTTACAGCGCATCGCATTGCGAGCCAAAGGGCACCGTGCCGGTGATGCCTTTCGATTGGCCATCGTGTGTGAACTGATTCTCTTCAACGGTCACGGCATTGCTTACGAAGGCGCTGTCTTGCAAAGATATTGCGAGCTCGTGTTGGAACTTGCAATGGCAGTGAAATTTTGTTGGCGTAGTTCTGATGCACAGCAAAGGCAACGGCTGATCTTGGCAGAACGTGATCTCCCCGTCAACGATTCTACAGCCATCGTCGTTCGATTCGCAGAGTCCGTTTTTCAGACCTTTGACAGAACCTTGCTCATTCAAACACTATTACGGACCTTGGTGCAAGCAAGGCAAGGAAAAGCCATCAATGTGCCAGTGGTAATCTCAAGTCCGCGAGTTTGGGTCCCTCGAGAAAGCCTTTGGTACGAATTTGAGGATGAGGTACCCATCTCTGCACCAACGTTCTGGGTGGAAGAGCAGCTCGACAGAGCGGCGATGCTAGTGCCGGGATTGGTGCACGTTTTGAGAGATCAGACGATCGTCCGGATGCAAGAAAACTTCACGTATGTGCAACTCGCGAGACTCGACAATAACCACGACGGCAGAGAAGATTGTATACTTTTGGTCGGGCAGCGGGATTCGTGGGTTGTTGTGGATCCCTTATCGGTCGAGGGAGAGGACGTTCCCCAGACCACAGGGAAGCTACTTATCGGGGTCATTAGAGCACCACAGGGGGTCACTTGCCACATCGACAGAGGCTTTGCACTCATGACGTGGATTCGAGAAGTGTTCGTTCACGGCATGCCCCTACAAGGTGTGACTTTCCAAGGAAACTCTGATAAAATTAGATGCACCTTAGAGCATTACTTCAAGTGTATGTTTCACTATCGAAGAAAAAAAAGAAGGCAATGATACCTTCGGCTCGTAGACGAGGAGAGAAAGAAAGAAATAAAAAAGCAAAAAAAAAATAAACGACAAGTATAACCAACATGTAAACCAACAAAATTAACCCGTCTGTTATCGGCCACGTCAACAAACGACAAATCTGGTCATGGTTGCCACCACGTTATTATTGACCGTCTCGTTTCTCCGAGTATACTTCCAAGGACCTACGACCCATTGGGGAATACAATGCGTCGACTTCGATCGAACGGTAGATCGAGGACAATCAGTGTCCTTTGATCAAACCTACCCAGTACCGAAACTCGTCTGTGTATCATCCAAACGGCGGTGTTATGCAAGCGATGCGGCAAATGCCATCGTGGCCAGGACAACAATCATCGACGGTCGTCGCATCCCATTGCGATACTGGCCTTCCGTCGACAGCATTCCGGGGAACGGACGGTGGCCGTTCTGTTTCGGAGAAGATGGTGCTACTGACGGAGGTGTTAACGTCACGGCAACGTGCGGCCGCCACTCTGCATGTCTGGACGTTTGTTTTGCAGACGACGACATCTCACCTCCAACGGTCGTGTGGTGTCGCAACTCTACGGTAGAAACGCCGGTGCAATGGGAGAGAGGTACCCCAGACACAGGATGGCAACCGTGGGAGAATGGACCCCCTCGAAACGATAGCAACGATGTGATCGAATTAGACTCGCCACTGGTGATCAATCGTGCATCTGGTACCAACGCGATCGCACGACACGGCAGCCAGTGGATCGTACGTCGAAACGAAGGGATATGTCTCGCTCCAGTGAAGCTGTCGGGTGGATCTTGTCACGTTTTAGTCCACGGGATATGTTACCGGTACGATGGCGAAGTCAGTGTCCGATGCGTTGATCTCGTCCCCTTTCCACCTGGCTCGGTTGTGGCATTGACTTGGCGTCCTCGTCTGGTGAGGGCGTCGGTGCAACCTCTAGAGGTCGACACGACCGACATCTATTGTCTAGAATTGAGCAATCACGATCCGGCAAGGTTTCTCGCATGCGTGGAGCAACTTCGTCCTCTCGCAAGAAGGGGAAGCACGTCTCTGTCGCCCTTTGTCTTTTACGGCCGACCTTCGACGGTGTTTATTCGCATTGCGCCTTCTAGGCGACACGGCAACAAACAAAGATGGGACTTTACGGGATGGACTAGCGCCGCCATCACCGTTGCTTTGGGACTGATTGCTTGTTAGGTGATAACCATTGCTGCTTTGCGCATTTCCTCTCAAGTGCGTTTTGTCGAACGGTGTATCACAGACGCAGTCCGAGAATTAGGGTTGGATTATTAAACAGTCGTTAGCCACCCGACTTTGTATGCCCGGACCATTGAAAGATGTCTCGCTCCAGATACCAGTCGGTGCCGACAAATCCCTGTAACAAGGACGATTCGTGTCAAGAAGTGGACGAGGGACCCCTAAAGTGGTCTGATCGACTCTGTGGGTCATGCCCGTTAGTCACCTTTTTTGCACTGGCGTTGGTAGCGGCCTGCCTGGCGATCACATTGTCCTTATTTTTGTCCAAGAGTCCCGGCATCTTCATCGAGAATACAATCTACAGCGCGACATGCATCGAGAATCTTTGCCTTTTTGGGTTTTCAGACTACCCTCGTGACATTCCTTGCAAAGAAGACCGGCATTGTGCCACCTTTTACGATCCGTGTGCGTCTAGTCCTTGCAGCGCCGAAGGAACGGAGAGATGCGTTCGTGGACCAAAGGGCGGTTATGCCTGCATATGTAAAGAGAGATACGGGGGTCCACTTTGTGAAGAAAAAATACACCCGTGCGATTATGACAACCCGTGCTTTGGTGACGCGACTTGTGTGAAACATCCAGTAGACCAAGAACGGTTTTCGTGCAGCTGTTCGTTGGGTTGGATGGGATCACGGTGCGAATACAGGTCACAAGACGGTGATACTTGCAAGACTAGAGGCCATTGTAACAACAGGGGTGAGTGCCTAAACCGTAGCTCGCGAAAGACGTGTCACTGTTCCTTTGGTTACCACGGTGTTCATTGCCGACACACCGTCGACATGGATGACTGCCTAATTCGACCTTGCAAGGAGGGTGGACAGTGTATCAACCACAAGGACGGTTACAATTGTTTCTGCAAGTTCGGACGAGTTGGGAAACAGTGCCACAATGTGCTCGATTTTGTCGATTGCAGCAATAATTGCCGCAATGGAGGAAGGTGTGATTCTGATCTCACTGGGTCACCCGTCTGTAGGTGTCAAAAGGGCTACGGGGGGGACTTTTGTACCGTTCGCGACGTCTCCAAGTACCGGCGCTACAAAGGTGGGGCGATCTGTAAAAGCCAGAGCAAAGGGTCGTTACAGTTTCGCTCTTTGGTAGGGCGATGGTTTTTGTTGGCCCTCAAAAACAACACGTACAATCCACCAGATGCCTGCGTACAGTTATCGTTCGTCGAAAAAGCCAAAGATCTAAAAAACGTCCGACCTAGAAACGGTTCTTTCGCCATTCGGTACATGGCAAAACGAAACGACACGTCCTCTCATCACAAGATAGAAAAGGTAACGATCGACGAGACACGGTCCATCGTGTATCCTCTGGAAGGAGATGCAAGAGAGAATGGAATGGGAGGAGGAGGACAACCAACAAATGGTACCGTGGGACTCATGATGAAGGGAAGTTTTGTACGACTTTACTCGTTTCCCTTAACGAACCTGGCGACTCATGACGAACAGACGATCGATTTGGGTGTGGTTTATTCCTCTGAAAATTTCTTAGTGCTTCATTCATGCATTCAAGATAAAACGCACGGCCATTTTGATTCGCTCTTAGTTCTGGGAAGGGAAAAAGACGACACCGCAAATCTTGCCATGGTCTTGCGAGACGTCTACAAACAGCTGCCATATGTTGCCGGAAACATGGTTATAGTAGAAAGGGACGGGGACTGTAAGGACTAGGAGTGTTTTTTGGTACATTTTTAATGGCCAAAATATCTTTATAGACTAAATTAATTAAAGCATCAACGACATACTGTCAAATATTGCCTACAGTACAACGTGCAATGTCTAGATATGATGCCCCTTCAAGTATGCTAGACATCGTTAGGCCTATTTGAATCGTACAATATTTTCAGACCCCAAGGTTCGCTCAATATGCTAGAGTTGCGCCAGACATCGAGCAAGTCTTTCAACATCTTAAATTGGCCGATTGCGTCCGTTATGGGCATCTTAGGTACACGCCTAGAGACAAAAAATCTCGCACTACCATTTGACCCCATCATTTCCAAATAGTCGCGATTGAGCTCCACATTCAAGTTCAATGTTTCTTCTACCCTCCGCCGTAATCCCCGGTATGCATTGCTTCGATTTCGGGCTGTCATGGGCACGATCCATTCAAGATAATCGTAGTCGATAAATTCGTTGGCATCATCGACACGAAAGGGTACTCCTATCCGCACTCTCTGCACTTGAGCACCCGCCTCCTTCACCCACGCCTTCAATTTATCCACACAATACATTATGCATTGAACGTGGATGGGCGGCGTCATCGTGTCTAGGGTCCACTGACACTGATACGTTATTGTATTGTCCGCATTCTCGTCATCCCCCGTTTCTATTATTCTGGCTCTTGCGGGAGGATCGAGCCGTTGGCAAAATGTTTCCAACTTAGCAGGGCCCAAGCCATCAACATCTACAAGGACTTGTACGGGCAACATGATTGACACACACGACACAAATGACAACCAGCTATAGGGCTTTTGGGTATAGATAACCTTTAATACAAAAATCAATTATCGTCGCTCAGTCTTGCTTTCTTGGCGCTCGGTTCTTCTCCGTCCCAATTCTTTTGGCTGCCCTCGCATTCTCCATGGAATTCGCGCGTCTCCTCCAAAGCCTCCTGGTCTTCAAAACATCTCATTACATCGGCTTTCTCATTTTCGGGCAGATTCAAACGCTCTAGGTACTCTTCTATGTTGCTCGTTGACAACACCTCGTTGTTTCTAAAGGCGCTGATGCGCAGTGCCTCCACGTACCCATTGATCTTGACATCGTACTCTGGTTCTTGCTCACCCGTGTTGTCATTGACTATGCGAAAGATGCGTATGGTCTCTGCTTTTAGCAGAGTGTTGCATGGTTGTTGTAAATCTAAGGTCATGCGGGTAACCTTGAAATCATCCTTTGGTTTCTCCAAGGCGCCGAGGTATACGACGGCCGAGACCACCGTCCGAGGCAACGGTCCTTTGGTTCTTTCGAAACGATGCTCAAAAAATCTTCTTCACTTGATCGTCTTTAAGGATGCGGCTGCGGTTGTTGGTACAAAACACTCGGTCGTCTTGGGTGAACGTCAAAGACTTAGACTCCATTACGGGCAAGAACAGGTAATGACGAAACTGGCCATTCTCTCGAAGAGTCCCCGTGATCTTGTTCCGCTTTGTTTTCGTACGCTCATCTGCTCCGGTGATGTCCAACACTTCTTCGGTGCTTTTTTCCGTTGACGAGAGGAAGGTGGGCTGTCTGGAAAGAACCATCTTTGTTGTCATTTTCCACTTGTCACCAGATACGATCGTTCCATCACCCCACCATGCCGAACAGGGAAACAGCGTCTCCACCAGTCGCTGGTACACAGAAATGGTCGCGTCACCAGGTTTCACGTCTCCCAATTCGAACCGACAACTCTGGGGATTATTCATCTGATGGTGGATGATGCAAATCAAAGCCAGATACGTGACCAATTCGCTCTTGATCATCTCGAGGACGAGAACAAATGGTAAGACCGCCCGATGATCCAGTTTCGTCTTCGTGAAAAGTTGAAAGTGGGCAACCTTTTTCTTGGGTGCAGCATCTTTGTTCCCTGTGTTGTACACCAGGTCAAAACTGCCAGTGGCGTACGTCTTGGTTTTCTCGTAAGGTGTTATACCGCGCATTTGCATCCGTTCCATTTGGTACTCTTGATTGTCCTTCAAGATACGATCGCGTTCGTCCAGCTCATCTTCGTCTTGCAGTGCAAGCGTGCCTCCCACACCGAGAAACGACGGACATGCCATACCCACGCGTCGATAGAACCTGACAGATCTCCCCTTGCGAAATTTCGACAAGCGGCATACTGGGTTTTTCTTCAAGATGTTGCTTTCGTTGAACATCTTTCCAAAACCGTAGTCAAAGAGAGGATAAGTCACCGACGAGCCATCTGGTCGGGGTTCGTACTCTGTTTTTACGATCTTTTGGACAAATAGGGGACTCAATGAGATATCATCCGTCCCACTGAGGTGATTGGCATCCACGGCTAGCAATTCCCCGAGCTTTTGGTCCGACAGGTTTTCGAAACGGTCGTTGGTGCTGAGTTCGTAATACCCAATATTTTTGCGAATGCTTTGTACGACCATGTCGCTGTTCATGACCTCATTGACCACTTCCTGGAGAGTAGTCCCTTTGATTGTTTTGGGCAACTGCTCCCTGGCCACTTTGGCGCTGCTCTGTCGCGTGTATGCACTTGCATAGACACTCTTGTCGTACCGGTAGTTAACCTGAGTACCATCCGTTGGCACCATAATGACACAGGAAAGGTAAGTGGGATGTACCCCCAATTGCCCTGCCACTCCATCGCCAAGATCCCAACAGAGATCAGAAGCTTGCCTCTGGGCCAATTCGTCGGCAAAGTATCTTCCACCGTGGTTCTTGTCGGTCATTACGTAATCGATCTTGTCAGACCCCTCGATCACGGCCAATGGATTCCCCGGGTGTTCGCGAATGACGGGCGGCGTTAGTTCGTCTTTGCGTTTTCGTCCATGAGCGCTTTTCCAATCGTCCATCTTCTTCACAAAGGAATGGTCTTTGCTGATAGTTATCCCAGGAAGATAAGGTTTGACTCCTGGATTCAATGGACAGTAACGTGAAAAGACTTCGCTCCGAAAACATTGATCGGAAGAAGCAGCCATCTCGGTGATTTAATCTCGTCTCGTTAGAAATTAGTACTAATTTAACAAAGTATCAACTTTTATAAGTGTCCGATATATTTCACCAATACTGCGATTTAACCAGCGATGAGTGGAGACGGCGCCGGCATACCGGAACGCTGGATCGCGCAACACGCAGGTTGCGCGTGCTCTCGATTTACAGATTTTAGTATCGCTTGCGGTAAAGAGCTGGCTTCCCGGATCGAACACGTCGTTCGAAGAGCCTTACCAGCCTCGACTGGTGTGCCGACCGTGGTATGGATAGACAATGGCGACACCGATGGATCCGTGGCATGCGAGGCCGAGTCCGGAAGCGAAGTCATCTACCTAGCCAAAGCTTCATGTATCACTTGGACGACCACTTTGTTGGCTTACGTACACACGGTGTCGCACGTTTTGTGTAAAACGATATGCAACGTTTTTTACAAGGAGAACGATTCTGGCCAGCAGGAGGAGGACACGCGCCATGGTGTGACTTGGAGACGAGCCGTGGACTGGATCGAAAGCCATCTTGTCGGTAATGCAAATTATCTAGGTGGGGAACACGGTGCCTGTATTCGTGCATCGATTATGGAACTAAAAAAAATGCCAACTCGTATCGAGACGGTGTTGTCTGCACCCGCATTTTTGTTGGAGGTTCAAGCCAAATGTAATCGCTACGACCAGTTCCTCGTTTACACCACGGAAATTACCACCTTAGACAGACGCCAAACAGTCAATCGAGGCGACGTGAGGTGGAGCTATCAGGACGAGTTTGAGGCGGTTGATACCTCCATGAAACCGAATGGCACCGTAGAGAAAGGATCGCTCGTGGAGCTGGCACTAGAGCTGAAACGCGATCACGATCCTGACTGCAAATGTAATAGTCATTACACGTATTCTTCGCTGGAAGTCAAGAGCCTAGTCGAACGCCTTGTAAGAGAAATCTTGCCGCTCAAACTGGCGGTAGCGCTCGAGAATCCACCGAGGGTGAGATGCCTCGTGTCAACCAAGCCTATCAAGAGTTACGTGGACAAGAGAGACGTCTTTTGCGTGCACATAAACCGTATCGAGACTTTTGCAGAGGCCGTGCGTGTAGTGATTCGTGAGTGGGCACGACGGTTTGTCGTCTCGAGGTTTGACGTACGTGCGGACGTAATGTCCTCTAGTTGCTATCGAAGGGCCGTTGCTGGTTTTGCTTCTCTGCTCATCGATTCATTTCCCTGTGATGGGCTATTGAATAACTGGTTTGCCAGTGAGGAGTGCTTGCGCTTGGCGCTCGTACCAGCACCTCTTTGGATCGACGGGATGGTGCCATTGATGCGATTGAGTCGAGAGGGAGCAGAAAAAGTCTTGAGACATCGGACGTTCGACGAGGTAGTAGCGCATGATCTGGATAAGTCTCGATACGACATTTTGTCTGCCAGAGAAGCTGCCATGCATCCCGACATTGAGGAAACGATGGACATGGATGAAATCGCAGATTACATGTCGGCTAGAGCCACCACAACAACCGAATCCACCGTGTCGACTATGCACAAGTTTCGTTTAGAGAGCAGACGTTTGGGCTTTGCCGTCGACTTTTTGGTATCCGGAAATGACACGGCGGCAAAAATCAAACACGATGCAGTTTTAACGATAGCCCGGACTTTTAAAGCCTTGTACGACCCTTCTCTGTACCACATCACTTTCGATGGCAAATTTTTGTACGATGATGAGGTTGTTGCCGATATTTTCAAGACATGTCGCAGGATCCAGGTGGAGCCAATGTCATTGAACAAGAAAGTGATGAAAGGGTGGTCTTCCGCGGCCTATGAACCTGTGTTCGTCACGAGTATGACAAGCGCCCGAGAACTGTTGGAACGACTGAACGTTTCGTCTCCAGAATTGGCCTGCCTCGTTGTCAATCGAACGCACAAGGTCTCTGGAGATCAACCCTTCGATGTCACAGGAGAATTGCGAGTGTTTTCGGCAGGTTATGCATTGATTACGGCCATTCTCGAAGTCGATAACTTAGTCATCCGCGACGACATTTTCGTCGACGAACCAGACCTCCGCAAGCCATTGGAAGAGCATCTAAGTCATTGGCGACGAACGTATGGGATAGCAGGTGAGGTGGACTGCGAAGGGAGCGTACTAAACGCTACAGATAGTTTAGAAGACAGGTTCAATCAAAACCTGTCCCTCGTCGACGACGATGGTCCATTGCGCATCACCAACCGAGAAAAGATGACTAAAAATAACGTCACACTACACAGGATACTGGTGAAGGATTCCAAGGGAAAGCAACTGGGGACAATAAAAATCAGAGGATATCAGGCCATTGGAGGGGGGATCAAAGCATTTTGCAAATTTATTAAGGTGTTGCCGCACACTGTGCAAATGATGACGGCTGACGGGCGTACCGTCTCCGACAATTCTCGCATCTATGAGCTCTTTCTTGATGACGAACCCTTCGAACTAGTTTTCACCCGTAGGGAACCACCTCCACGAGAAAGCCGCAAACGACTCCGACCTACCAAACTCGACCATCATGGATCGACGAGAACACACCGCCAAGGCAAATTTGCTCACCCCAGACCAAGCGACGACATCTTCTTCGTGTCTTCAGACTCTGAAGAGGAAGAAGATGATGCCTGACACCGAGCCTCGACATAATCCGGCAGAATATGTCTCTCTGTTTGAAGGCAACACGGATTGGCTGAAGGAAGACAGAGACAGTCGTCTGGATCCCTACAGAACCGTCTTGACTGGAATCAACCAGTTGCTAGTGGACGTGGCAGACTACATCGAGGAAAAACGCACTTCACAGACCCAACCTACTAGACAAATAGTCTTTCGATTGATGTAATAATGAACGACAACCACAAAGGGTCGAAATACAAATAAAGTATTAGAGTTTAGATTGTAACATTGTTTTTTGGTTTTCCGGCATCGAAGACATCTCATGGAATTACTAAAGAGAAAAGCCCCGATGCAAAGATGTCGGGAATGGGTAGATTCCATGGCCGATCAATCATTGCCATTGACGAACCGAGAAAAGTTGACTAAACGAGGCACCGCGCTATGCAAGATCAACGTGACGGACTCAAAAGGAAAGCCTCTCGGGACATTGAAAATCAGAGGACATCATGCCCTCGGAAGAGGGATCGCAAAAATTTGTGATGTCGTCAAGGCTTCACCACACCACGTACAGATGATGACCATTGATGGGCGTGTCGCGTCTCTCTCGTCGTCCATCTATGAACTCTTCCCTGATTGCGAACCCTTCGAACTAATTTTAATCTCGACAAAACCATCGAAACAAGAAAACCTAAGACGGCTGCAAACATCAAAGGTCCTTAGACGAGTTGCAAGGACGACAACACGAAGCAAAAAAGCAATCTGCTCATAATATCCTTAGTAACAACCTGGTGCGAAGGAAGAGAGTATCTTTCTCAGTTATTTTTCCCTTTAACGTTGGGGTCAGCTAGGAAGCGGCCAACATGACATCTCATGGAATCGATGCCACAAAACCCTCACAGAGAGCAGTTCTGGACTTGAAGAAAATGGGGCTTGATGAGAGAGCGTTCACAATGCAAAGGTGTCAAGAGTGGGTCAACTCCACACCCGACCAGCCTCTCGATAAGGAAGAGACAGGGACCTGGGATGACTCGAACAATTTAAGAGATCTTGAAACAATGAAGTTTGGCGAAGCCATGGACGTCTCTACGCTTGAACTTTTGACGAAAACAATGGCGAGCAACAATAAACGACGCCCGATAAAAGACATGTGAATGAACACGTGAACAAAAATACTTGCTTTCTGTTTAGAATGATGTATATTCAGAGCAATAATCTTTGATACATAGAGTTGAAACAATAAAAAGGAAAAGATTGAATATTTGTTGCTGCAAAAAACATCGCAGATCATTCGTTGCAGACAATGCTAAGTCGTGGTGGCATGCTCAAGTGACCTCATAATGAATAGCATCAAAAATCGTTTTGCAGATGGTCGTGGGCGAATAAAAGAGGGAAGATCGTTTATCGTTGACTTTCAGACATTGTTTTTGCTGTTGTTGTTATTGTTATTTTCCTCGTTTGCTAGCGACCCGATCCTGTGTCTACTAATTATTGCTACCGCAAAAACCCAGTCTCATGAAACATTAGTTGTCTTCTAGTGGTCGCAGTTAACTTCGTTGTGTACCATTATGGCCAAAGCGACAGCTGCATATAACGGAGAAGGGATATGGCCGCTACGCAGTGCATGTCAACTGTCGAGTACCATGAGGGGACACAAATCGCCTGAACTGTAAGTATCCTGGGGAGTCCCATACAATTTACTGTAACGACGTTACAGTAAATTGTATGGGACTTTTGGAGCACCTCAAGCAGTATTCGAGCGAGGCGTTATAATCCTTTTCTTTTGACACGGATTTGATAATTAATTTCCTCTATACAGATGCAATTACCGGTCTATACTTGTCATCAAGTTGTAAAAAATACGTCTCAATTTTCGCCAGAACAATGAGGCTTGTGTTTATTTACTGCCGACTGGTCCTCAGCAGCACGTACTTTGGGAAACGAGACAATTTAAAATTACGGGTATTTGCCTCGATAATGACTCTAGTTGGAAGAAAATATTATCCCTCCCGCCGCCGTTTTGCGAAAACGCGAGGCGCAATACGGATACCTTTAGTTTCTTCCAAAACTGTCAATGCCATCACAACTAAAATAAATTAATAAGTTTATATCGCAAATAAAAGGACTTGCTGACCAAAGTAAAATTATTCCTTTCGACGAACAAAATTTTTATCGCTCGCAGCGAATTAAGCCGCGAAAATAAAAATGTAAAACAAAACCGGATCGAAAAAAATAAATGAAATCACCAAAAACCGCCAAGACGGCATCTTGGGAGAGTCGTGGGGATTTTATTAGATAAGCTTCGAAAATTGTACACAACTGGAACGATCATATAGAAATTTCTAGCCTTCCTCATGCTATAGAAAATTCAAATATTTCAGAGAAAACAGTCGTTGGGTGCCCCTGAATAAATACAAGCTCGCTGTTCCAAAACCCGTACCGAATTTTATAAAAGAAGCCTCTCTCATAGCGGAAATGTGTTTTGAAACAGCTTGGCTGTGGAGGTGCGGCAATTGACATTCCTTTATGTTTTTCAAGGAAAATTCAAAAACCTAATTTGGAGATATGTAATATTTTTATACGGCCTCCTTGTTAACTATGCTTTTTATTATTATTATTATTATTATTATTATTATTATTATTATTATTATACTGAAAGTGAAAGCGCTTTCTTTATAGAAAAAAAAATGTTTAATTCCCACAGCAATTAATTTTGCGAAATCACGAAGCGCAACACGGTCCAAAGCCGTCATCGCAAAGGCCGCGAAAATAAAGATGAAAAAAAAATTGGATCAAGAATATCACCAAAACGCCGTCTCGGAAGCTTTGTCAAACAAGCCGTGGGTAGGGTTATTTAACATATAAACCTGGAAAAGGAGATATCTGCACGCAGAATACATTTCATCGTAGTAGTGATGATTTCGAGAATGGACCTCGGGAGCCTCATTGCCGTAATATCTCATACATTGCAGAAACGACAGAGAATCGTTCTGTTCGCGTAGTGCTAACTTTTTGCTCCACAGTCGAAAATCATTGTCCATCAGCGCGTAGTTATTTAGTTAAGCAATAATGATGCGTATCATTGTAAGAGACGGACCATTAGAAACCTTAGGAGGAGGCGGGCGAAGTACAAAAAAAATCGCGGAAGAGAAAATTAAATGAAAAAAAAATCATTCACGTTATGCTATGGCCTAAAAAAATTCATACAAGGAATATGTTAACGAAAAAAATTCCTGCAGCTCGAAAACTCCCCACCCCCAATAACTTTTCTCATGGTCCGTCCCTAAATAACACGGTTCTAGAATATGTGACGGCTTCGCGTTTTGCTCGTCCACAACCCCGCACTGAATATTTTTTTTAAAAAGAAGCCTTTCTTATAACGGAAGTACGTTATGGAACAGCTTGTCTCTGAAGGTGCGGCAATTGAAAATTAAAAAGGAAAATTAAGAAAAACTTAATTTAGATATATGTAACCTTTACACAAGGCCTCCTTGTAAAACAGGTTATTTTATTATTGATATCTTAATTATTTGTTTTCATCTTAGATTCTAGTTGAGTTAGGTAATTATTTTTCTATACTTGAATGTAAATGTACCTTAAAAAAATACCGTTTATGGAAAACGTTACCTTACCTTACCTTATCTCTGTGGTGTGCATAAATTTGTCTTGCTATGGTTTGTAGGCAATACGACTTCCCTTGACCATCAATTGTGTGTCAAAACAATATATCAAACGCGCGATAAAGAAATAGTCGAAGTGCCATGGTGTAGCAAGTTATGACAGTTTAAACTGGAAAACTTGTTGCCATCTGAGTACGGGTACACCTCTATAGTCTATGCTTGCAAGCTCTGCCTAAATAAACACTGGGTTACACTGCACCCATGAAAAAGTGCAGCCTATGTTTGTTAGCTCTACCTAAAGAATCACTGGGTTACACTGCACCCATGGGTGTGCCACCTAAAGTGCAGCCTATGTTTGTTAGCTCTACCTAAAGAATCACTGGGTTACACTGCACCCATGGGTGTGCCACCTAAAGTGCAGCCTATGTTTGTTAGCTTTGCCTAGAGAATCACTGGGTTACACTGCACCCATGGGTGTGCCACCTAAAGTGCAGCCTATGTTTGTTACAAATGTAGCTCTGCCTAAAGAATCACTGGGTTACACTGCACCCATGGAGGTGCCACCTAAAGTGCAGCCTATGTTTGTTAGCTCTGCCTAAAGAATCACTGGGTTACACTGCACTCATCGGTGCGTCACCTAAAGTGCAGCCTACGTTTGTCTGGATTACACTGTACTTACGAGCGTTTGCCTTGCGCTCTCTTCAAAGAAAAAATTCTATAGTCTGTTGCGCCAAAAATCACGATTTTTTTTTCTTAAAATTTTAGCGGGGTCGTTTTCGTTTTATAGTCTTTGTTCTGGCAGGAATAGATATGTTTTTTAACAGAGGAGTTTTCATTACTGATGCCAAGATTATTATGAGCGAAAACGACCCCGCTAATCTACGCCTCTTTGAAGCATTTTACATTAGAAAGTGCAAGCCTACACTCAATTCCTGAGAAGAATGTACTGAATTCGCAGACTTTCTACTTTAGTATTTTATTTTAGAGTCCATTCTTAAGCGCCTTTAGAGGTCCTTTGTCTAGAGACACTCCATCATTAGAGGTTTGTATTCTACTCACAGTTTATTTTTATAGCCTCCTTACATACGTCACATCTTTTACATATTTCACCCTACACTTTCTTTGCATATATATAGCGCGCGCGGAATATTTTCTCATCCCTGATGATGCCGTTGATCGGCGAAAGCTTGGATTTTAGTTTTTACTTTTTAAACAGCAGTTCAAGGCCTCAATAGAACAGTTTTATATATTTTCATTATGCTGCCGAAGGACAACATGAACATATTATATTTTGCTAGGGTTAATACAAAGGAGCAAAAAAATATCAGCATAATTATAGCAGACAAGCATTGTCATATAACCTCTGGCACGTAGCCGGAATAAGCCAAGTAAATAAAGCATATAACTAGAAATCGTCGTCAAATGGTCTCGATAAGTACATTATACTTAACTTTGAAAATCAAGTTTATCGTTTGTATCCGTGTCAGGCACCGAAAAAGCGAGGAGTCATCGCATGACATTAGGTAACAGAGGTAATACGCACGGGTTTCACGAGTTCTAAAACTTCTATGCGCGATTTTTCGCCGAGTAACAAATTAAAAACTTCAATTCTTACCTTGCAGTAGTCGGTTCTTTTACCTTACATTCGCCAACACTAGTAAACGCGAACAAAGCGATGAAATCCTGACTCTTCTTTCACAAGTAGCATGCTGCACGAAGCCGCTGGAAGTAAAATCCACCGAAATCTCGCTACAAAATTAAATATTTCTCGTGGGGAAAGTACGACGAGGGGGAAAAATGCCAGATCTTCGCCTCAGCAATGTATTCCAGCTACCAAGCTGGCGTATCTCCAGAAGGTGACTCGATCTCGAACGAACCTTGTGATTTTTCTAGGAGCCCTTTGCGCGCAAACTAATTTATTCTGGCGCGAAATGAAGATTAAGAAAATGTATCTGAAATCTAATACACAACAAGAAAATTTTCGCACTTTCGAGGAGCGCGACATATTAAATGGGATTAAGTCGGATTAGCTACCCGCGAAGAAAACTTCTCTGCGTGAGATTGTACTTACAGTAAAAAGCCTCTGTGTCCTCTCATGGATGTGCGCATCATCAAAGAAGCGAGGTCTCTCGCTGAAAATTATATCTGGCGCAGTCTATTGCGCAGATTCAAGCCACACGAACTCATCCGTCTACCGCCAAAGTTTCTTGATCCACAGTCAACGCCCAGTATGACTTCAAGAACCCTCCGAAGAATGGTAACTAGAATCGAAGCGGACTATCCAGACTTGTCCCAGTCATTAAACACCACGCTAATCATTACACCAGCCACGGCTCATTCTACCTTTGTTAACACGGCAAACGTCATTTTTCAAAGTGGAACAAATTGGGGCAGAATAGTGGCTTTTTACAAGTTTGGAGGCGTAGTGGCCCATCATCTGGTAGAGAAACAGTGATCAGACATGGTCCAGCACGTAGTCCATTGGACTGTCACCTATATCGCCGAGAATCTGCTACCGTGGATCAGAGAACAAGGAGGCTGGGATGCTTTTGTTGCTCATTTTTCAGAGCAAGCAGACACCAGAAAGAAAACTCTATTGGCTCTGGGAAGCATTTTTGCAGCTTGTCTTATTTTTCTAGTATTTTACAAGCAATAATAATAATAATATAATAATAATATAACAATAAAATAATATAATAATAATATAATAATAATAATAACATAATAATAATCATAATCATAATCATAATAATAATATTACAATAATAATATCATAATAATAATGATAATAGAACCATGAGCAGTTGGTGTCCCACTCGTTGAAGATAAAATAAAGAAAAGTTATCAATCTATTGTCTTCGTTAAGTAGACAGAGATGACGACACAGAAAAAAAGTACACATAATAAATGCATTACACCACTTTTCTTTATTAAACAATCAATACATAATCAACGTCTTTAACAACAATAATGATCTCCGTATCGATATCGGCCAGGTCGGGAAATTTGTTGAGCCAACCGTCTGTCCGAGTTGATCAAGTCGTCGACAATTGGTTCCACTTTCTGCATCGATTGCTCCAGTTGTTTGACTCTCTGCTCGAGGATACTCTCTGACGTAGAGAAAAACGTCTCTTCTCCTTGTACGGCGAAACCAATGAGCAGGACGTCGTCTTCCCCATTAGGACGGGGTTTCTTGTCCACGAGGTCTGTGTCATCCATAAACTTTTGGATAGACAGAAAATGCGAACATTTGGCTTCGCGAGTACCAAACCTTCCAAGCTTTGGTATACCAAACGAGATAACGTAGGGATGCTTTCCGTTGATGCGAAACATGGCCACCTTGACACCCTTACCAGGAAACGGCCATGGGAGCCAAGCATCATAGGGACCAGGCTTCAAACGAAGACCAACACCGAGGCTTCCCCCCTGCCAAGATTCTCTGTTGGATACGAACATTTGAAGACATACGCGGTATCCCTGATCGCCACCCAGTGATACAACTGGACTCTCCCAAGGCACATTATTTGTCGTAATATATTGCAGTGGATTAAATATCGAAAAAGTCCAATATTCTCCGCGTCGAGAAGGTTTCTGGAGCTCGTTGTGGCGCTGTGACAGAGTAGGTTGCGCAGCTAACCCTTGATCCAGACCAGGCAGGCACAAAGATAGTTCTTCTATCCTTTTCTCTAATCTTTCGTCTCCTTCTTCTTCGTTAGAGCATCTTGCTTTCTCGAGCAAATAATTAGCTCTGTTGACCAACCCTACGACGTTTTCCGCCGTTTGATGCATCGTACGGCGTGCCATTTCTAAATTCATCATGCACGATTGGATAGAAGAAGGTCCATTCTCTCTTCGTTCGTCGCGATCCATGCTTCTTCTTCGGAAATCTGTCAATTATGCGTAGCTGCGGATCACGGGTATGTTTATAGGTTGCCAGCACCTGCTTCGTAACTAGTTTCTGGGAAAGCATAATGGGATGCATCTGTGTCGGGGAACTGTGCCGTGTTTGGAAGAGTGGGAACTGAAGAGCCTGTGATTGGAACTTGACCCATACTAGAAGGAACGCGGGCTAGTCTTGTTGTCGGTTGCAGAGAGGCAGTCGGCACGCGAGCATTGGCATTGCCACCCAGAAGAGGCACACTTGCGCCGCCCATTCCCGAGTTAAAGATCTTTCGGCGCGTTGGTCGTTGGGTGTGTTTGAATATCTGGTAAAAATTGAGGACGCGATGTAGGATATTTGCAACCACCACTAGAGCCAACACACCCGTGATGCGTTCTGTGTCAAACGCCTTACAAAGACCTTGATCACGATGAGCATTGTTTAAGTGACAGTGAATGATGGCGTAGATGAGTAACAGCTCGAGACAATAGAAGATGAGAGGGAAGAAATGATAGAAAAGACGCCACAATCGATGCAGCTCATCGTATTCTAAGAGTCTTGAATCGCCTCCTTCGGCAGTGAAGGAGAAGCAGGCCCAAATGAAACTGACAAATACGATAAAGATGTAGACGCCGAATTGGACAAAGGTAGGCAGAAATATCTTGTCGATGCTGGCCACGTGATCCCAGTTACGACCAACGGCTTCGAGTCCGTGCAGGAGTAAAATAATCTGCATGTAGACGAGAACTTTGGTCACCAGATGGAGAAAGTTGCTGGCAACCATGTCGTGTGTGATCCGGTTTTTCCGTGTGGGCCATACCCGGGATATGGCATCGTCCATGGCACGGGGCAAGCTCAAGCTAGCTGCGGCATCTCTGTTGAGTTTGGACAACACTTCGACGCCTTCATCGGCGGTGTGTTCCAACAAGCGCTCTGCTGTGTTCATATTGAATCGTTGCTGTTCTGTTCCCCGCTTTTGCTTAATACGCAAAACCGTTTGATAGAGGTATGTCGTTGATCAACCTTTCACATCCGCGCTGATCCAGTGGCTCGATTCGTTGGTTCAAGGAGCGATGATGCGTCTCTAGTGTCTGAGTCCAGTTGTGAGAACTGTTACTATTCTCGCCCAGGATGCTGCGACTCTTTTGCCCATACTCGTGACCCTTGGGGCCAGGGTGATAGAATCGATCAAACATGCACATGCGATCGTTGGGTGTGATATTCAGATAGTCATCTGCTGTACCGGGTGCCCACTGGGCATCGGGTTTCATACCCTCTTTGTTTACGACGGATAACTTGGATAAGCGCTGTAGGAGTCCGTTGTGCCTCTTTGACGTGGAGCGTCTCGTACTCGACCAGGGAGGCAACTGCACTTGGCCAGCAGAGGCGTTTTTAAGACGGCGGTTGAGGACGACAATTTCAGATGGAGCATTGGCCCTTGTCATCGGGTTGTAACTGTAAGCCCCTTCCATGGTGTGCAGAGGATCCGGACGGTCGCACATTGTCATGTTCTGTAAGAAGCTCGGTCCAAAGACGCCGTCGATGGGGAAGTAAGGGACCCCAAACTCGTTGTGGCCAAAGCAACTCGGTATGGGCACTGCAAATGCTTCCTCCTCAAACACTTTGGATGGCAACGTTACTTTCCTGTCCAAACAACCTTGTATGTTGGCCATGCGGCTTCCCATGCCTTTGGTACACCCTCGACAAAAATAGTGAGGCATTTGAATGGTGGTGGCGCTCTTATTGGGAAGAACGGGAGCCGTCTGCATGAAAACGTTCAGAGCGGTACACCCGTTGCTGCATTTCTTGTAGGTGAGCACGGGTGCCGCCACAGCAATAAATCCATAGTACAGATCTTGATCAGGGGCCTTGGGATTGTCGCCGCGAATGAGTACAATGCGATGGGTCTCGAACTCTCCGTACCTCACAATCTGCGCGGCAGTGTGCGTCTGTACACGCCGCGGGACGGTCAGTGCGTTGGCCGGAGTGTGAGGACGCAGCATTGCCAAGGCGGCCACGACGCGCTCGCATAGAGGTACTCCGTACATTTGTCTCAAATCCGCAAAGTGGCGGCTAACGTGAGAATGATAAAAGTTATTCTTTCGGTCCTCTCCAAACGCGCCATCTGGTTTGCTGGTGATGAGCGGATGACAACCCGTGAAGTCTTGAAAACCAAGATCTGTCTTTTCCTCTTCGTCGTACTGGTAAGTCGTGTAAAATCCTCCAGGGAGAAATGGTTGGGAATAGGTCTCGCATCGCTTTTTGTTGTCATGCACCTGAATTTGAAAAGAGTAGTCATAAAATTTAATGTTGTTGGGAGCAGATGTTGTTTCGATCGCGTACAGGCGAGTCGCGAGCAAGTTCATGACCGTCTCGAAAAACATGCGCCTCATCCACAATTTGGAACGGGGGGTTGCCGCGTCTTCACCGTCGTTGTGGGCTACTGGTACGACGGTCGGCAACTCGTAAAAGATGTAAGCGTTGACGTTCGTGTCTTCGACTGCAAACGAAGCCATGGTATCACGACAGAATGAGCCAATGGCAGAGTGAACGTCTCGCAGTTTTTCCACCGTTTGCTGGAATTTGGTTGGACTCACAAATGAGCCGATGGTAGAGACCGATTCCAGTCCCGTGTGTAGAGAAGCCGTGAAGGCACCAACGTTTGCTGCTTCGAGGATGGCAAAAAATACCCTTGGCACATTCATCCACTTAGAGATGCCACCGCCTCTGAATACGTCCAAGAGGATGATGAGCAAATAGGGTTCCATGGTAGCAACCTCTGGTTTCTGTAGTTCGTCCAATAGAAGAGTGTCTAGGTTGGGCACTTTCGTTACCCAGTCGAGCACGGCAATGTCTACTTTTTGTAAGTCATCTTTTTTGGTTTTCGGTAGGTTCTTTGTGAACGGGATACGTAGACATGCTTCGATGTACGGTTTGAACACCTTTTCGGCACCTTTGTCAATGTCGTGCATATTGGCAATGGCACTGCGTGCAGCCTGTAGGTACCCCATAACCGTGCAAAGGGGTCGGTTTCCATCTATCCCAGTTGCCCTGAAGTTACTGTGCGGGTCGATGCCTGGGAATACACTGTCTTTTGGAACGGTTCTGCCAAAGGACTTGCCCACGTACAAGACGTGATTGGAGACGCACAGGTTAAATTCCCGGTCGCGAGCTGTTATCCCGGCTTGCGAGAACACTTTTTTGTCGTACTCTTCCTGACTTTTGAAGCATTCTCTGAAAGCAGTCGTCGCAGCCTCGCCTCCCTCTAGCGACAACATGGAGAGATCATACTCATGAGGATCAAACAACGCTGGATCGTTGAGGCCACTGCGGCACAAAATGTCGCGACGCCATTGAATCTCGCCGTCTTCACCGCCCTTGTCAAATACCGTCATCCGCACGGCGTTGAAATCGACCTGGCGAAATTCTGCAACATCTGGAACGTGGCTCAAGGCATATCCGATGGGCGTTGCAAACATCGCGGTCACAAAGTTGACAAAGGACGACCTGTTCACACCTTTCTTGTCCGGTTGATCGGGCATCTTTAAGATGGGTATCTTTTGACCATCCACTTGAATGAAAGGCAATTGCCACTCTTCTATCTTGCCAACACCAGGAAAGGACTGCAAAGGTTTGAAGTTCTTTCTATTCGAACGGTCGTCTTCCAGGTAAAAAACGCGCTGGGACTCGGGAAACGGCATCGTCTCGTTGTTCTCCATCAGCAGTTCGGCGACGGTCGACGTGGTGGCCAGAAATAGCGTGCCTTTGTCATCTGCGGGCGAAGTGATCTTTAAGCTGTTGATCAAATCACGGATCGGATGACGCTTGAATGCCCTGCCGACTTGAGACGGGCAGAAGGACAACAACTGCCACGATAGGACTTGATCGACCCACTTGGCCGGATTTGGGTGTGTCCCCTTCAGCATATCATCGGCTTCGTTCCACATTCGCTGCAAGTACCGACAAATGAGCGACGGGGCTGTAGCCAAGGCATTTGTCATGTGAAAATTTATCGTTTTGGCAAAGCTTAGCTCGAGTTGTAGAATGCGACGCAGTATCTCGCCTTGTACCTTCGCGTCATCTCCATGAACGATGGATTCGATCGTGAGTTCGACGCCACCGCCGATTTGTTGTAGGTGAATCTCACAGGTTTGTTCTCTGTTTCTCAGACTGGGCACTATGGACCGAACGGTGACCTGAGGCAATACCTCCTCTTTGTATTGCCTATGTTGCCACACGATTTTGTTTCTCTGACTTTCCAACATCACTACCGGGAACGGGTATCGCAAATCGTTGTGTTGGCCCAGATAACCATCATACGTGTTGAGCGCTCCAAAAAAGATCCGCGAGGGCAATGCAGTAACATCGACCGGTGTCGTCTCGTCTAGGGTCACGGTGTTGCTATACTTATATTGGACATGGTCGACCCCCTGGCCAAACGAACCGCCCCGTAGCAACCCGATCAGGTTACCGTGTACGCGACCGTTCCGATGATTATACAGGAGGGCGCTGTTTCGGGCAAAGGGCGATACTCCGTCGTTGTCGGCTCGAACGAACCCTAGGGGATCCTTTGTTGGCACCATTGCGTATGTCTGTGGGTTTGCAGGAGGTCCATACGGGTGTGGAGCCATTGCCATGGCCATGATTGCACCGTGGTCACACTATTACAGTAGAGTATGACAGGGCGAGTTTGTTAATGCAATGACGGCCGATTGGTTCAAGAGGACAACGGATGTGTTGGCAGACCAGCTGTTTGCCCTGCAATTGGTCAGGCTCCGTGCGGCGGAATGCAACACGTCGGTGACGGAGCTTCTTGATAGCGATAGGACTTGCGATGGTATCTTCCTTGCGCTGAGCGAACTACAAGGCTGTCGCCGCCAACTCGTCGATAGGTTTGATGAATGTCCCGTCAAGTTTCAGTGGAACGTCTTCTACTGCCTGTGTGCTATCGACGTATTGGTCATGGAAGTGTTTGTCGACGACAAACATCTCGAGCGAGTAAAGCTCGTGACCGAGGCGATGAAACGGGCAGCCAATACCCGTGATCTCGACACGCTGGTGACCGAACGGCTGCTTTTTGATTTTTTTTGGCGTTCAGATGAAGATCTGCTTACAACGCTCAAGACGGCCACTTTCTCTGCAGGATTCTTGTGTACGCAACGTTGCTTACCCACCGGATCGGTCTTTGCACCAATTCCATGCACCCAGTGTCGATTTGACCATGCCTTCTCAACCGAGGCCGAAATCGTTGGCGTCCCCTGTACACATCTCGCTGCGTCCCTGGCACCGTTGCCACCAGATGCAGAACACTCGGTCCCCGACCTACCCCGTGACCTGAACAAAACCACAGACGTTAGTTTGTCTTGTCGTTTCCCGACGTCCGATCGGCTCTTCGACCATTTGGGCACTCCCGATCACCTGACCGATGTTATGAACTTGGCACGGTCGTCTCATTCCAAGACACCCCGCACCGCACCAAGCATCGAAGCGGCACGCGGTCAACTTATGTCTTCGAGGGCTCTAAGAGACTGCAGAGAAGAACGGGCAGAATTGTCCGACATTCGATCTGCTATACAAGAGGTGGTTATCAAGCGGAGGGAGGCCACATCCTGTAAAGGGTTGAATGAGTGGCTCCTTCTTCGCCTTGTGCACATCATCGACGCGTTGGCGCGACGATGCAACCGAAGCAGTCGAGCTGGACCGCTACCATCTATCGATCCAGAAACCGACCGAGCGGCGTGCGACCGCTTACGCCGAAATCTCCGAGGTATGGTTTTGCAAGACACAGAGTACAGGCATTTGATTGATACTTTTAATGACCTAGTATTAGACCCTCTTACTCGCGGTCGCCAGCGGATCTTTCGACCTTACATCGACTCCAGAAAACTCATGTACGCGATTGGCATCCCACCCGGAGATATCTTGGTATACGACCGCTCCATCTCCGAAGTCACCAACAAGACAGTGTTCGAATTGCGATCCAGCGATCCTCGTGACCGCTTCTTTAAAGCCGTGTTTGTGTCTGGACTGTTTCGCCTGTACCTGAATAGCATCGGATGCGACGCAAGGTGCTTGCCAAATCTCTTTCGAGCTGACGATCGCAAGGATGTGAACGGCTTTTGTTTTGCGGTAGATGGCTGCGGGGTGGTGGCCATCATCGATGACCGGTACTTTGCTCGGGGTACCAGCGAGACCATTTTGCAGCTGTGCATCGCATGGATTCGGCGTCTACTCGCGCTACACTATGCCGGAGATGCAACAGATTCTTTGAGTCACTTGCTGGAAGCGACAATCTGACCGATCACCGCCGTCCCGTCGATCACGAGTTCGGCCTCCGGAAAGTCGTCCCGCGGAATCGCAGCCGACGAAAAAACCCATGTTGATCGCTGGGGATTACTCGCGCGAGGAATCCAACGCATGGCCATTAGACGGAGATTGTTATCTTTTAGTCCAGGAAGACTCACTAGGCTCGTGGTATCAGAGGTGACGTTAAGGTATTTGCGCATGTACCACACTACCTCCTTCTCCCGAGAGAAAGACCATTCTCCGCGACATTTCATCGTATCGTCCTCTGGTGCTTCAGTGCTACAGTTGGGATTCATTTCGAAATGATAACCGTTGATATCGCGCGTAAACAGCACTCTGCCGTACACGTCTACTCGCTGGTAACACCATTCGCTGTGATCATGAGGACAGGGCCGATCGTAGTCGCCAAATCTGTTGACGCATTGTTCCTCTTGCGGTGTTTTGACTGCGATAAAAATGATCCCCATGGATGCAACAATCACAAAAAAGGCAAAGCAGAGCTGGGCTTGAACGTGTACCCTCGGAACGTCGGTCGCACCGTCTTGCAAGGCAACAAGCACTTCATGGAAGAAACGTTTACGAGCGGAACGTAGTGCCAACCTGCCACACGGCTTGGAAATGTCGGCCCGAGAAAATGCAGGGTTGACCAAGTGGTCGGTAGGTGAATCTGCGTAGTCGTTTCGACCGGGACGTCGGCGGAGGTCGGAAGAAGTGGCCATGACCAATTGTGGGAACAAGCATGTAGTCGAACCGTCCCTTTATATGACGGTTGGATCTGAAAGACTAGGCAAGCGTGATACCGCTGGCGTGGAAAAAAAACGGGTGACCAAAAGATACACATGATCAAACAATTTACAGCACACAATAGAGCAAGACTGTTGCACACAGCGTTTGCAGTCACGAGCCATCGAGATCGGTGGACCAGGAGGGCCAAGGAAAGATTACGACGACGCGACATATTTTTTTTTTCTTTTGCGTTCAATTTTATTACTGTTGTTCAAATAAATACACCAAGAGAGAGAAAAAAAAAACAAGAGGCGAGTTAACCTTCGCATGCTCTGCAACTGCCAACGTGACTAGTCTTGGCGAAGCAAAAGGGAGATCCATTGCAAATGTGTAACGGGCTCCGGTGGGGATGGGAAATGGATAGGGTGGTGGATGGGTTTAGAGGATTGAGCAGAGGCACTTGAATGACGCGCTTGGATTTGCACATCTGACAGACGACTCGGTCGGTATTGATGTCAAATGCGATAGATCGACCCGGTGGTGGATGGCAAAAGTTTGGGATAGACTTGAGTTCCAGGCAGTCTTTGCAGTACAGGGCCGCTGTTCGACACAGACAACAGTCCCCCTGTTTTGCTTGATCAAGCTGTACCAGCCTCACATGACTGCTCTTGAGTCGGGCGTGCCGCTGTATCACCAATGTAATGTAAAAGACGGCAGCTGGTTTGCCCTTCCAGAACTCGCCATCCCATTTCTTGAAAACCGCGTTGGATTCTTGTTTTCGCCAGTATCCAAGGTAGTCTCTCAAAGCAGACACAACGTCCCCATCGTCGACGACGAGGGCTACCACGGCCAGAGGGAATGGGACATTGTCCTTGTCGACGATCGCTTTCAAGGCACGACGGGTTGCCCAAGTTACCCCGGGTATCTGTGTCATTTTGGGTACCGGACCTATGGTCTTTTGAACGAGGGCATGGAACGCCAAAAGATCGCAGTGTTTCTCGCAGATAGCCAGATCGTCTAGATATGGATGATCGTCGACGTATCGAGAACAAAACATCTTCAGTTGTTTCTTCATCTCTTTCGGTTCATGGCCAAGTGGACCAAATTGTCTTGTCCACGAATCCTGTTCTTCTGTGGTCAAACGTTGCCACGCTTTTGTCGTCCACTGCATAGCCCGAGTTCCTCCTTTTACTGCTGCGGCAACCAGCTGTAGTACACGCCATGTCCGGTCGATGAGGGCCATGTCACAATGTCCCTCGTAGGCCACGAACTGAAAGAACGCTAACAACTGGTGTATCTCGGTATCCGAGGAGAGTCGAGGTTTTAGCACCGAGCAGTCCGTCTCGATGAGCGTCATCTCCGGACATGCCAGGTGTATGGCTCGACGTTCGCTGTGTTCCAGAGCCTGCCAAGCCATTTGGATGTCTCGACCCTTGACAACGGCCGAACGGAGCTTGGCAAAACGCACGTGCTGATGTTCTAATCCTAACCCAGTCGCATCCACGTATCCTCGATGAACGCAGAGTACAAAATATCTTGCTTTTCCATCGTAGACTAAGAAGGGAATGTAAGTTAAGACTTTTTCCAGAAGGGCATTATCGATTGCGCGTTCCATAATAGCCTTGTTAACACGAAAAGGGTTATTGTACAAATGATATGCCAAGGAAACCGTCTCCAAAAAGCTCTTTGTTGGATTTGTCTTTCCCGCCTCTGTTCTTCGCAACCGGTAACCACCTCCACGTAAAAACTGTGTGACCGGGGACGTTCACATTGAGAAAGCACCAAATCCCTTGAATGTCATACTTGCCCAGTCGAGTCAACTCATCAATCCATGCGGTGAGGTCGAACATTGGGTGGGAGTCAGGACACCGGCAAGTTATCGTTCCTAGGTTGCTTTCTGGAATGACACTGAACACGAAGGTGCCTTTGGACACTTTGTGTGTCACTTTCGCTAACGTTTCCTCGTCGTACAGACACGTGCGTGGTTCTCCTCGCTGCCAAGAAGGAGTTGGTGGAGGATCTGGTATGTCTCGACACGATTCATATTCGGTAAATCGTCGATCGTGAATGATCCCCAAGCACTTTCCATGATTGTCGTTCGTGAAGGCAACAAGACGAAACCGCTCTAATGGCTGCAAGGATTGTATTGTATGATTCAATGCCATGATGTCCAGGGGTTGTATTATCGAAAACTTGGAGAGATCTAGAAATCCCACGCAGCAGTCCTGTCTCCGTGTCGTGGTTGCTCGAATAACCTCAAGTCTCCGTGTCTTGGCTATCATGTCGAAAAGAGTATCAAAGCTTGTACATTTCTCAGAGATGTCCATCGTCACTTGGACCTTTAGGTGGCCGTCTATATAATCGAAAGGTCTTATCGCGGGTTGGATCTAGCGTGCTTAATACCACTCCTTCTGGCACTAATATTGTTTTTGTAGTCGTAACTAAAATACCCCAATTAGGCAGGTTCCACGGAGGAGACACAGGTTCCGTCAGGACCGGTGATCGTATTTGAACAATTAAAAATGTTCCCGTGAGAAGCCAAACGATTATGACGACCATGGGTACAGTGTATGATAGCGACCGCCTCGATGAATCTCCTGCGGACAATCCAACTCGAGTGTATTTGATCGATGGTAGTAAGATTGGATCCTTGGTCTATGTAGGCATTCGGCACCAAGTCGAATCAGACAGTGGATCTGAGAGGGGCGTGATAATAGAGCCGTCTTCCCTGGAAAGACCTTGGGAGGTTCTTCGGCCTCGAAGTAACAATCGGTGGCAACCTAAGAAGACGCCGCAGTATCGACCGAAAAATCAGCGACGATCTAAAAAGGTGCTTGTGCCTCGAAGAAAACGTCTTCTTTTACCGAAGCCACCCGAGTTTCCATTACCGGGGTCGCGTTTTAGGAGCGGACCAAATAACGAACAAATATCCACGCGACAATACTAGGAGAATTACAAAAAGTTATAGAAAAGGCAACTTTATTGATCTCACAGATTATGACAAACCAGGGGTAGAAGAACAGCCAGCATACTGTTTACAGACCTCACAAGACGCCCGTATGCGGTCATGGTGGAGCCAATAAAAGTAACAAAATGCCAAGTTTGTTGTCTTAAGTTAACACGTGTCTTATAATGGGTGAAATATAATACAGTTTATATATATATATATATATATAATCCGTAAAGTAAAATCACTCAACTCTGATGACCATAAGTTTAATACAAACTTGTTTCGTAGGTGTTACCACCCACTCCTCAGTTAAACTTACAATGGTTGGTCCCTTGTTTGGCTACGTTATATATATATATAACCCATAAAGTAAAATCACACAACTCTAATGACCATCCACTCACTCTTCAGTTAACCTTACAATGGTTTGTCACTTGTTTGGCTATGTTATATGTATGACTTCGTCAGACGCGCAAAACCATCTAACCGTTAAAATTGTACGCGCCCAAAACTCTTTGTATAGTATGTACTACAACAAATATACTGACAGCTGAATAATAATAACAGCTGGTCAGAGACATTTTAAATTACCATGGTCAGTGACGATACAGCATCATCTTGATTCTGGAGTCAATGCAAACAATAACAGCCTTTGCTGGAACAGCTTTGAGATGAAGGAGTTCAAGAAACTGCCTTTCTAAGCGTCTCTAGTATTCCCTTCATTGTCGACTTGTAAGTTTCATGCTCTGTGGGGTCTCCCTTTATGCTTTGCTCTTCCTCTTCATCATTATCATCAGAATCCTGAAAGTTGAACTTTTCTTGAAGATTTCTGAGCTTTCTTGTTCCTAGAATTTTGCTCAAGCTCTCTTGAGAATCTGTGCATACGCGTTTTGAAGTTTCTGTCTCCCATTTTGGAATTGTACCGTTCTCGCTGCTGGGCTTTTTTTGTGAGATCTCGGCGGAATGATTCAACTTAGAGACGCCATTACTGAGCAGAAGTTTGAATGTCTTATTTTTTGAGTATTGACGTACGTTTTCCATTAAATTTTCTTCAATCGATTTGAAATCTTCTTTAAAGGGATGTACAAAAGAGGCTTGACCTGCCATATAACACTGCTCTTTGTTAACAATTCCCAAACTGAGGTAAATTCCTTTTTCCCTATTTTTCACTGCGTCGCGTCGAAGTCGAGTAGTAATATATCATGTATATATTAATATTATATATATATATCTACGTTACTTTATTATTACTATAATATCATAGATTCTTTACAAAAGAAAACAAACCAAAAAAAGTTATACACTCTCATTTTATTACAGTTAAAAATTGCATGCATAGTGTGTCATTTTTTAGCTAGGTGCTTCACCGCGAGCAAGAGCTATGATGTGTCTCGTAGAAGAGTCGTAGATCAGTTTCTCTGGGCCACAGTATACGCGCCATTTGGTGGTGGGTAGTTCTTCGTACCATTCCTTTAGTGGAAACACGGATGGATGGTAGTTCATTTGCGTGTTTGGAGAAAATTTCCACCCGTGCCATTCAACCCTGCAGATCATACAAATTTTCCATCCGCTCGAACACGTTTTGCATGCCAAGTGGCCACAGGCGCCCATGTCCAGGTTAAAGGGACTATGACATACTTGACACTGAAATGGAGTGGATGTTATGAATTTTGGGCATTCAGCAGACTCTGCCGATTTGTTCATGATTTCCTGCCATGCCGGAGAGGGAGCTGTCCCATCCGCTAACAAGATGGGTGGAGGTGCGACGCGCAGACGATGCGCAGGATAGGAATCGATCGCTTTCATGACAGCATCGTCGCCAGCATACTTTCCGCGTCTAACCACGACTCGCATTGCTCGATAAAGAAGATCGAGAACGGTCTTGGAGTTTGGCAAAGTGGGTAAGCAGAACCAGGAGTGCTGGCCATCGGGAATGCAGCAAAATACGTGGCGATCATCCAGGTAGTCCTTCGAGGATTTACCATTGGCCACGTTAGCCTTAATTTGCTCGAGTATTTGCTGGTAGGATTCCGAGGGTAACATTTCCTTGACGGAAACACTCTCTACCATCTTGCGTAAACCGATCAAACGGTCCACGGCTTGTAATGCATTGTTTGAACCAGCCACAAGTATCGCGGATAGGGCAGTCTTGGTGTGCGACGACAAGTGCGTAGAGGCAACTTCATCGAGTGATAGTGCATGGGCCGGACTGCAAGATTCGTGCAACAATGCCGGGCCCTTTTCGTCTTGTCCCGGGACGTAGCGACTCTGAGCGGCATCTATCAGAGGAAGGTGACAATTATCACAATTGATATTCTCGACGCACTTTTCCATCCATCGCTTAGAGTAGTTTTCCAAATCGAGGTGTAGCCCGTTTCTTGCTGCTTCCCATAACTGGACGCACTTAGATTGACCGTCGTCCAACTTGACCATTACATGCCCCGATTTATCCGTGGCGTAGGCACTAAGAGGCAATCGACCCTGACACAACTGACGATAAAACGTCTCCAAGGTCGCCACGATGGACAGACGACGTCGATCCACACAAGACCAAACTTCATCCGGGCAAATCACGTGCGTTACTTCGACAAGTTTTTCGTCGTGTTCCTCGGGAAGAAACCAATGATGACTTTCAGTGTCGTCTGCATAACGTACGATGGCATTGGTCATACCGTGTGGTTGGGAGGAAGTCGTCACCTTGACGGCTTGTTTCCATCCAGTATTCGTCATGACACGGATGGGGACGAGTGCGGCCAATTTTCTAATGTCGTGCACATGCGAAGAGTTGTCATCAGCCAGAAAAAAACACCCCGCAATGCAGATGTCGACCAAGCCTTCGTAAAATAAACGGATACATTCCATCGCCGCTGATTTGAGGGACCCTTTGACCTGAATGTCCACTAGGGAATTTTGGGTGGCGCCGTCTTGAAAGATCAGGTAGCCGACAGCGTAAGAGTGTGCTGCGCCAGTGAACAATGCGGCCATTGCAATTTGCTTGCATTCAAACCGCAGAGAAGACTTCGTTTTATGTTCAACGGTCGGGGCCATGCTCTCCAATTCTTTCTGGATGACCGTTTTAAACCGAGCCTGGTGTTCGGCGACGACCGAACGCGACATCCAAGAGCACAGCGGATCTTCACTGCTGGGTAAACAGGGTAGTTTCAAGAACAAAGAATCTGTGTAGCCAGCCAACGTGTCGGCTGCAACTACACGATGGCATGCCTGTAAGAGCCGTCGTCCCGTGGCCGTTATACAGCCTGCAACTCTGGTATCGGAGTAAGGGTTTTTTCGGTGTCCAGCCATACCTACCATGGCGTTGATGGTCTGTTTTAGAGAACGCGCACGCCCCTGCATGACCGGATCGTTTACTATGCGCATTCGTTCTTCCAGTTGTTCCCTCACAGCGTCTGCGAGACAGCCACGGCGAGCGATGGTAAATCCACCAACCGCTCCGAGGTTCCAATCTCCGCCACTTGGAGCGTAGGTATCTTTACCCGCATTGATGGTCTGAGTGATTATTGGGTACATGCTGATAAAGTCAAACTCCGCTACAGGACGTTCAAGCAGATACGCTGATCGAGGCGCTATCATGTGCCCTCCCTCGTAAGGTGCTCGCGCTGCCTCTGTCATTTCACACACCGTGTGAGTAGAAGCGTAGCGAAGAACCATGGTTGCCGTGAATGCCTCGTATGCAACTAGAGACTCGCGTATAGTCGTGCGCAAAGTAACAGCTGCATTCCATCGCTCCTCGAACCACCTCTGAGAAAAGTATGCGGTAACCCATCGACAGAATGGGACGTCTGGACTCATTCCTGTTATCGAGACCACGTCAAACACAAAAACCCCTAGCCCTGGACGAAATGGACGAAGTGCCCTAGGATATTCGGGTAGACAACGTGCCAACGAGGAAAAAAGAGCGCAAAACAACCCTGGCGCACCATGACCAATTTGCTGCAAGGTGACATCTTTGTTGCGGACCAAGATAACTGTAGGCCTTATTCCCGACAGAATGTCTTTCGCCTCGGAAACCGCAACTCTCCTTTCAGTACCGTCTGCAAAGCCAATCGATAAGGTGCGGTCATCATTCCATTCCATGGCCACTACATTTCGAAGGAGGGGCATCCGTGGCGGGAGCCCGTGAACGCAGATGCTTGTGGGTTCCTCGACGAGCCAATGTGATTCGCCGACTAATTTGGCGGCTGAACGCCGAAATCGAAGGACTGCACATGCTCCCGGGATGCCGAGATTCAATACTGCATCAAGACCGTTCAAGGCATCATGAGCCCCATCGATGGCCAGGGTTAGGTTATTTTCCACCAGTCGCTTGTAAACGTTCAAGTATCTGATTCGAGAGTAAACCCGTACCTCGATGAACTCCTGACCACCGGAACGCGAAGAATCCAAGGTGCGAAAACAGGAGCGAATTTCCGCATCCGCAACACCGCCTTTTTTTTGGATGACTCTAAAGTCGGAAGGGGTCAGGTACAAGCGGTACGGCACTCGAGGAAATTCGATCGTCACGGTTTTGTGGTCGAGTGTTTGAGCGGCCAAGAACAACGCATCGCCTCGAAAGAGCGAATTGTAGCGGTTGGTGTAAAAAGAATACGTGAAAAGGGTGAAGATGTAATCAAAGTCTGATGCGTTACACTCTTGGCATACACGCCCACCTCCATCGTCGGGCAAGATGGAGCCTGGACTTGTCATGGCCCGTTTTAAAAAATAAAAAAACAGTACCCTCGCCTAAAATTATGACCCAAAGCTGGAGTTGTACAAAACCCACTTGGTGTCGGTTTTGATTTTGAGGTTTAAGAAAGATGCTGCAATGGTCATAGAAGTCGAGGACCTCATCCACAATGAAAAAGTGATGAGCAGGCGTTCACAAGGCACAAGACCTGTTCGTTTCTTTGGCCAGGATGTTCCGATCAATTCTGTCAACTTCGTGCCACCGACTCCTCTCACTAGACCGATCGAATTTGACGATGATCTCCGATTCCTCTTACTGGACGTCAACGCCTCCGACAGCAATTACACACATTGGATCTCGCCCGAAACAACCGACAGGACAATTTTGGAACTGTATATGCTACTCTACATGATCAATCGAATCTTTTACCACGCAGAGTTAAAATGTTGTTTCTTCGTGCAGCAAAAAGAAAGGCTCGTACCGGGAAATTTACTAGTGCGTAAAGAGGTCGTGGCCGGGCACATATTGTATTTTGGCTTTGACAGGCAGGCCATTGAGGAGTTATTTCCTACGTGCTTGACTTTGGCCATGATGATCAATGCCAAACATCTCGATGTCCGGCGATTGTTTGTTAGCCCGCTGTGTCTGGATGTCTTGAAGGCCGAAGCGTCGATTTTCGATCCCATCAAGGGACTTGCAAATTCAACGACAGGTACGAATGCTAGAGAGGCTGCCGGGGTCTTTGGGTCTTACACAACCCTAAACGAATTGAGGAGACTTTTGATGACGTATCACAGAGTATGCCACATTCAAACAGAAGCTGAAAACCTTGGTGAAGACAAGACCGATGCCACTGGGGTCGAGCCACTCGAACGATGCCATTACAACCAATTACGACGCACCATGATAGCGCTTCTGAACACAGACGACGCGACGGAATTTGCCGAAGGATTTCTCACCCTGATGTCAGGGCCTTTTCTTTTTGAGCATTCCTTTCGCATGGCTCGGTCTTACAGAGAGATGAGAGACCTGGTCGCACTCAATGGCAAAGACATCGGACTAGACGAATCACAGATTCAGCACGCCATTTCAAGTGAACAGAAACAGTTTGCTCGTGCCATCATACACGTCACTGGGGCTCCGAGGCTCACAATAAAAAATCGAGCACTTCTCGAATGTTTGCAAAATGCAGCCCATAGGCACAACTGGCAGAGTCTGTTCGGTCCGACGTCAGAGGGAGCGTCGTTTCGATTTCGATTAGACTTCACGAGTGGCATCGCCTGGCGAGTTTTGGCCGAGCATTTACTTGGGCCTTTCGCTAGTCCCCTGTACACGATGGTGTTTCCCAAAGACGTGATCGACAAGGGTATGCAGTTCTTGGGAGAATTCGTCGACCAGGTATCGCTTGACAACATGAATGAAATGCAACGTCAGCTCGAAGCATACAGCTTGATGATGAGACAGGAAGGAGTGAGAGATATAACAGACGTCCAAAGTGGCGTGATTCAACGTCAAGGAATGATCGATGACGTTACTCGCAAGTATCCACTTTTTACGGACATGCGTAACCTCTTGGAAAAATTAGCCGATGCGTTCCAACCGGGCAGCAAAGTCAGGGAACTTTACCGAGGACCATTTGCCCAGTTAACCGGCAAGTTGATCGAGGATGCCGTGCGAAACCCAAACAAGCCCATGGGTAAATCTTTGGAGTCGCTTGTTGGTTCGTACCCAACCCTTTTGGATGGGCACCGCAATTTCCACGCACTACATTTAAACAGTCTAAAGAACGAGTTCACCGGGCAATTTATACTGGCCGTTCACAATCCATTCGATCCAGAGATCGAGATGTCAGACGGATTGTTGGTCAACGATTTCGCGTCGTATTCTGCGGCAACGCATGCTACTCTAAAAGTCGAGATGACAGAGCTTCGATTGGCTGTGACGTCAAGTGTCATCATCAACGGAAAAAATATATGGGTCGGATGGCAGGGGCCAGCAGGGACGGGGAAGACAACGGCTGCCAAGTCTGTCTTGCACGGCATCACCGAATCGGATGGATTGTGTGTTCGAGGAATGGTTCGCGAGATGGATTCGGTTACCACGGCCTCGCTTAAGTCCACGAACGAAGATCCTCTCATGCATTGTAAAGGGGTAGGATTCGTAAACGAATTGGGTGATAGTGAAAAGTCGGGCACTCTTAAGAACGATGGCAGCGAGAAGGCGACCCTACTAAAAAATTTTTACGACTCGGGTATGAGTGTCGTGTACAGGGGTTTGTCCAAGGACAAGACAGAGGTCCGCCAGAATGTGCAAAACGTCATATTTGATTGCGTGTTAGTCATTTTGGCCAATCATTTGCCTCTGTGTCCGTCGCTGCACGATCGCATGATCATTCACACCATCAACAGCACGACGGCCACCGGCGATCGTCTGTCGGTAGGGGACATTTTTCAGCGCATGGATCAATTCAAGGTCGGACATTTTGAAATCTTCAAAATGCTCGCCATCTCGCTGGTATCCATGTTCGAGTTCGTGGGATGCACTCTCGAGGATGTCGACTATCTGAATAACATGGAACAACTCGTGTTCAAAGTAATAGACCAAGAATTTCACGCCATGCACCTGGATGCCAACTTTGGAGGACGGGGTCGGCGTCTCGATAACATCAGATTATTGGTTCGCATGTTGGCTTACCATCGAGCCGTGTTAACCGTCATGGGATGCGTGGATACTTTTCGATTACCCTGGGAGGAACACAATGCTTCGACAGACACGTTGGACAAATAAAACCAGCGCATGATGCAGATGGTGGTAGACGATCTCAAGAAAATGCCGTTGCACGAATTGGTGCGTCGCATCCAGGAGGCGTTTTGCCCCAGTCCGGCAGATTACATAGCAGTTGTCACGATGGAGTGTCTCGATCAGAACCCGTTCTTTCCGGTGTATAGTGCCCTCGCGAGATCGCTGATAGATCCTGCTAATTTGGAGACGACCAACGACGGCCGCAAAGTTTTTGTCGTATCAGACATGACGTACACGCGAATCTGCGATGTTCTCAATGATCGACGTATCCCATTCGAGGCCAAAGAGATTGAAAACATCGTGGAAGCTATGACAAAATCCATCACCCGCGACGGAATACACGTCATCACTAGCACAAGTCATCAAGGAGGGCGCTCGCGAGACACTGGACACGGCACATCGTCCTTTCAGCTCAATTTTGATGCCAAGATGGCCACAGAGGTTGTGATTGGTTTGGATATGATGAATCTCGTGACTCAGCTAACTGACGATATTCAGAACCGAATCACGACGGTAGTGAATGAACTAGGTCCCAACTGCACACACGACCGGAGGTTTTCGAACGAGGTGATCACGCTGGATGTGAGTCATTACGGAGACAACAAGAATCGATTCTTTGGTTTTTTGAGTCACCTTAGCCCCAACAAATGGACATCCCGTTATGCCGACAAAGTCATCGCCAATTTTATTCCCAATTCCAGGTCCGTTCAAGTGAGTTGTGACTTTAACCATGCTCGGCTAAAGCTGATGCGCAACTGAATGTTACAGTGTTCCGAAGATGCTAGAAATATCATGCAATATAAGGGATATGTAAGGGTGCATAAGATGAATCAGTGTGCCGTACTAGTCGCTACAATAATAGAAGTCCTAGTGCGTCATACGTTCGAAACTGTCGCGGGATCAAACGACGACCCGACACGAACCCTTTTGCCATTTTACAAGACCGATTCTACCGTGTATGTACACCAAGCGCTGCCGATACTCCGGCTAGGCATAACAGAAGAGACGGCGCAACGATTGCGGCAAGTTTGTACTCCACCAGACTCTAGACCCAGTACCGGCCATTCCATCGAATATTGGACGTTCAATGCAAGCCAAGAGCCAATGCTAATGAAGACGCTCGAGGATGCGCACCTGCCGGGTATCGACATAAAGTACACCACAGTGGCCGACGCATTGGTATGCGAGCAAGATCTCGACGGCACCGATTCGGGCGCGTGGCTCCATCTATCTATCCTGTCCCGACTCCAAGATTTGTTTTGCACAACCACGGCCACGTCTGCAGATTTACCCAGACAATTCGTTTCTCGCTGTATGCGCGAAAATTTGACAGACCGTAAAACGGTGCTGTGCTTCAACAAACGAGGCAAGGGATCTACGTTTGACGTGATCAAAGTAGACGAAGTCAGGTCGGAGCAAGGCGGTCATCTTGCTCGCTTTGATCTGCCCCCCAAAGAGGAGCAAGATTTTATCACGGCCAGTCTGGCCATGACTCGTGAGGGCCATCCGAGCACCCTGGGTGTCAAAGGTGAGATAGCCACAACTTTCCCACCGCAACACGAGACCAGGTACCTAACAAGAAAATACCTGGCCAGTTCGGGAAAGCTGCAAGATATCGAAGATCGTTGCGCTGTCATTCACGGCTGCAATTACGATGCTCGAGAAAAGGCCATCCAAGCCGAAGTGGAAGCGCTTACGGACCAGTGGATGGATCGAGTCAAGAACAGATATCGACCCCTGAGACTAGGACCCGCAGTGTCGACAGTCCAAGAATTTCTAAGACAGGATGGTAGAGAGACAAGACTAAGGAGTAAAGGTGTGAAACGAACGAGAGAAGACGGCGAATAAAGTTTTTGCACTAGCTCGTTGTGAGACAATAAAACTTTTCATGCACAATGGACGTCATGTTTTTATTATTATTATTACGATGATGATGATGAGTATGTTGGGTTGTCATACACCATTTCCCAGTCGCATCTGTTCCAGGAGGTTCGATAAACTGTCTGCAGTCTGTTTTAAAGTTGTGGGATCAACTGTGCTTGTCAGATGAAGATGAGAGGGTCTTAGGCATACCATAGTCTTGTCATCTTGATTCAATTGGGAAGTAATGTGTATAGCCCTGAGTCCACTCTCTGTTGGGGGTGCTTTTCTACCAAAAGACCAATAAAGCACTCTAAGGCTGATATCACGAACCGATTCGTCCTTAAGCGGAACGAATTTCCAACAGTACTCCTGTCCAAATAGATTATCTCTCCACACTCGTCTGAGGATGGCAACGAGCTGATTCTTGGCCCAGACTTGATCCTGTCGATAACTAAATGCGATCTTTTCGACAGAAAACTCGTCTATGGGGTTACCAGAAGGATTGAGCTTTAACAAAAGAGCATCCACTTCGTCTTGAGGTTCTCGTGGATCGTTTTTTGCTCGCCTTCGATACAAAGAAGTATCCGTGTCTGAGCTCGAGGCAACAACGACTGGCGAGGACGATTTTGGCGATAAAAACGAAATGCGATACACCGTCTTAAACGGGTTGAGTATCACAAAACGGTAGCCCCCTCGAACCTTGTTCTGAATTGCAACGTCGTAACCGTCGCTGCGTAGACCCGTCGTGCCTTGCTTGGAGTCCAAGATTGCTCTAGCTTTTCCATTGGGCCACATGCACTCCAATTGGATGACGTAAAGCTCGCGGTGACCAACGTGGTCTTCGTGATTGACAGTCCTAAGAGTTCCACTGGCATCCACCAACCGCGTCAGGCCCGCCTGTAAAGACCCAGATTGGAGAAGTGATGTCTTAATGTTTTCGTTTCCGTCCGGGATGCCACAGTAAAGAATGGAAGGAACATCGGGAATCGGCGACGACGACATTTTCTTTGCAGGATCGAATAAGGTATTCTATACAGTACATGCTGTTAATGAATTTACTGTTATGATGGAAAAGCCTCTTTGAATTGAATAGAATTATCGGCGAGTCAGCATCTGCCATGATTTGTGGACGAGCGCTGTTGGTAGTATTTTTATAGGGGCACTTTTTCTACGTAACAGATTTACGTAGGTGACGACGTCAATCGCCTCGATCCATCCATTACGTCGTAATTTTGGTATGTCAAGGACATGCGGGGAAAATCAATAGTAATTTAACACGTAACATGTGACATACATTTTGAAACTAGATAAAACGGGGACGATCGAGTTCTTCTAACCACCCGCAACGAGCCGTTAGCCTGCTCGCACACCAAAAAAAAAATGAGTAAACAAGAACACCACAAGTTTCTTCACTGTCCAATTTCGGACTGCACGTATTATGGAGGGGACCTTCCCCGACACTTGAAAGCCAAGAAACACAGCCAGGACGTTGACCCCCTAGAAGCGAACGCCATCGCGCAGATGGTCGGCAAGGGGAAGGAAACGAAGGGACCCAATCGGTTGTTGATTCGTTGGTGTCCGGTGGAAGGCTGCTCGTTTCTCACGCCCTATTTGCGAAACCATCTAAGAAACAAACATAAAATCAGAAACGATCTAAGGTTGGACGATGTTATGAAGATGTCGTTACTATACGAGCCTCATAAGCTACCGCCATCGGTGGCAACTTCCGTTCGTATAGAATCGGACGACGACGAAGACGACGACTACCAAGGGGAAGGTGCAAAGACATTTTATCTGTCGCAACGCATCACTTCTGATCGTCATTGGTTCCTTGGAAAATTTTACAATCACCTGGGCAGTATCGACGAGGGTCTTAAAGACGAAAAGACTCGGTGTCAGCATGCCTGTCAAATGCGAAAGATTCTGGAAGACATGGACCCACGAGGCAAAGACATCGCAGTGATAGCTACCGAGGAAGGAAGAGCCGTGTGGAATCTATGGGTGGCTCCCCGTCTCGAAAATAAAACGTCCATCACAGCTGGTACCCTGATGTCATACATGGGCTCTTTCAAAAAGTTTTTGAACTTTGTCGTTCAAACCCAGAAACGTCGTTGTCTCATCGAGGGAACACCGCGACTACCTGACGAAACGGTAGATGTCCTGCATGAGATCACCGGAAAGCTCCAGGGATGGCGAACCACCATTATGAAACAAAGTGCCGTGCTGCGCAACGAACACTATCTCCAGGAGTGCGAGCAACGCATTACGCGAGAGGACCTTCAAGCATTTTTGAGATCACCCGTTGTGGCCGAGGCAGAGGCTCTCTTTGGCGCGAACGGCAGCCGTCGAGGGATCCAGCGCTTTTCACGTGCTCGAGATTATCTCATCGCCCGGCTGGCAGTGTCGTGCGGCACGCGCCCCAAAGCACTAGAAACGGCCACGCTGGAACACTTTAAAAATGCCCGCCGAGATGTTAACTACCCCGATTGTTATGTCATGCTTGTACCAAGACATAAGCGGCAGATGGACGGACCGGCTCTCCTCACGATGGACGAGAGGCTTCACGGGTTTATCGACACTTATATTCGAGAAATACGACCTGCGGTGGTCGCCTCTCCGGGGGAGACACACTTGTTTCTCAAGATCGACGGAGAGCCCTTTGGACAGGGTACAATAGGAAACCGCGTCAGCGAACTGTGGAGGAAATCGGGAGTCCGAAAGGGGGCTCGCGTCACTTGCACAGACTTTCGAAAAGCCATCGTAACCATGGTGGAAGAGGCAAATAAGGAAGAGAGACGCAAGACCGGTCGCGAATGCATTGCCGATAACGACCTACGAAAGTTGCTGTCTCATTCTCAAAAGACTGCCGCTATCTGGTACATGAGAGAAGATCTGACTTCTGTGGGAGCGCGAGCACATACCACCATTCAACGCATTAGAGAGGGGATGCAACAAGAAGACAACGGGATGCATTCTATGACCACACCTAGTTGCACTGTAACCAGTAGCACTGAAAGGAAAAGTGCACCGTCTCGAGCGCCATCGCCACCGGTGGCATTACCAACCCCACAGCCTCCGTCGCCCGTGTCGCCACAAATTTCAGAGCCCCCGATAATTGTTTTTGTTCCAGATCCACCCCATCCGTCAACCATGGCGATCAATACAATTCTGTCTTCGACGTCTTTAACTGGCGTTCGCCGACCTCGTCTTCGACGCAGATGGCCTTCAGAGGACACTAAATTGATCGTCAAGTATGTTGAATCCTTCAATGGAAAGTGCCCTGGCAAACAGGAAATATACGACGCCTTTTACAAATCGCCGGAGTTTATCAGCATTTCCAAGCGCGAAAACTTTGATCGTTTCTTCCACAAGGTCAAGACCACATTTAAAACATTAAGGCAATCGGGACAGCTGATTTTATAATCATGACCACTCCGAAGAGAAAACGTCGAGGAGAATGCAAGGGCAAAAAAAAGGGAAAGAACATGATCCGCGTTAAAAGGTTCTATCGCAGACATTTGCTCAGGCCGCTTCGATTGATTCATCCCGTGCACCACGAGGATTCTTTGTATGACAATTGCTATGACAGATTTTTTCGCAGCACGGGTATTCGCGAAACGTCGAAAGTTCTCTCTGAAGTTACAAAGATACCGGCACTTATTTCAGACCGGCCTGGATACGCGAGACTGAAACGACATAAGCAACTAGAGGAAGTCGAGCCGACAGGAGAAGACAATGACATTGAGGCACCATCAAAAGAAACGATGGATCGCATAGACAATATTCTGGGAATGTTAAGACCTGGTGACTTTGACACGGCCGGATTCGACGACCACTCTGTGGAAGTAACACAAGAGACTCTTATCCAAGACGACCGAGGAAGCGGTCATCTTGTTTCGTTGAGTTAATGACACGTTAGATTTGTCAATCCTTGATGTACATTCGAGTTTTGAGTTTCGTTCGTAGCGTTTTTGTTCAGTTATTGTTCAGATGTTTTATTTTCATCTCACATAAAAAAAATATTGTAATTATTTAAGGCATTGTTCGTCTTGGCCGTTGAGTCAAACTGTTATGTTGTCGATCAGATAGACTGAAGGCGATGCAATAAAGTGAAGAAGCAAGGTTTTTCAATGTTGTCGTTTTTATTTTCTTTTAGGTTGATTTTCTTTTTTTTTTTTACACTGCTAATACTGCTGAATTATACTCTGGTAACCACGAAAGAACGGGCCCATCCTGTTGTCGGTGTACCTTGACCACGTCAGACTTTTTAGCGTGAAAATGCTTCTTTTTTGGCCCGATTTTTAGTCGCTTGACGCTCTTTCGCTTTTTCAATTTCATGTTACAAGCATCCAAACTAGTCTCGAGGTTTCGTATTTGCTCGTTCTTGGCATTCTCGAGGGCAGAATAGTCTTCAAGAATCTTTTCATTTATTTTTTCAAGTTCTTCGATTCGTCTCTTGTCCTCTTGGTTGCACATGTCGTTTAATTCAAACCTGAGATCGGCCATTTTTAACTCCATTGATAGTTCAGAAGTGCGTTCGCGTTCCTTCTCCAAGGCTTGGCGCAATCGAACAATTTCGTCCTTTGTTTCGGCATCCGACTTGCGTTTGTCGCTCCTCGCTTTCTGTTCCCGGGTATCTGAAACGACGCCAAACTGCAAGCGCTCCGGGGGTAATAGAGGTCTTCCGGCATAATGGGCCCGAGTAAAGTTGGCAGCCAAGGCGCCGACCAGTGTGTAACCGTACTTGTCCCAATTGGTGCGCTCTTTTATGGGCTTTACACCCTCGAGCGCGGGGGTCTTGTATTGCTTAAAATTGGTGATGCTGAGCATCGTCCCTTGCGTCTGAAAGTACCTCTTTTGATTGTATTGAAGTTGGTGCGTGTATTGGTGCAGTCTCACCTTGCCATCTTCTCCCAACATTTCTATGGACAATCGTTTGGTGGTGGACTCTGGATCATAGAGAGGAACATCTCCCATGGGCGTCTTTCCGTATGCTTGTACCGAGATGGTGTGTTTGCCGCGAAATGCCAGAGCTTCGCATCGGTACTCTACCAACCCCTCAGAACGAGAGTAAATGGGAACGATACATTCCACGACATTGTGAAGCGTCAACAAACTCGCTTGCGGCTCTTGGACGCCTTCCTCTTTCAAGCGCTCCAGGGTGGCTTGTCGATCAAACGGGACCAACACGTACACCGTAGAGGACACGTTGTCGTACTTGCTGCGTTGGTTACCAATATCAGGGAGCACCATGGGACGGAGACATTCGCTGATCACACAAGGGCGCTCAAAAATACCCTTGGCCTCGTCCTTCGTCAAGATTCCAAATCTTCCTTGGCCTTTATCGAACTGGGGCCAGTCCTTGCCCAGAATTTTGACTCTTCGAACACAGTCGAGGCTATATGATCGGCGAGTAGCCTTCGTCTGGGTCGTCACGAATTTACCCGCGTTGTGAATGACAACCCCACAATGAATCATTTTAGGATCGGTAACCTCTTGCAGCAAAGAAGCGTTCGAGGTCAGATCTTGACCACAAACAAGGCATGCCAAGTGACGGTGGTAGCTGACGCAACTTTCGACCCGCCCCTTCGATTCTCGGGCAAGCCTCATGGTGTTATTAAAGTGATCATGGGTAACCATGCTACCCAGCGTCGTCACTTGATCGTGATCGAGTCCATCACGATGTTTTTCGCTAACGGCGTGAAAGATAGAATCGGGCACGATTGGTTCTTCTTTCAGAGGATAGACGCTGCCCAGGACTGTATTGATCTGCCACAAAAAAGTGTCGTTTAACATACAGGGGATACTGCTCATCGTCAGCACCGCAAAATTTGTAATGCCGGTAAAATCCAATCCTTGCTTTCTCGTATCGGTCACTTGAAATAGGGGAACTTCTCTGCTGCGCTTCATGGGGCTGTTGATCCGCTTCTCCAATGAGTCATCCGGCTTGACGCCAATCGCGCTGCAAAATACCTCTAATAGACTGTCTTGCAGAGGCATCTTGGCCAATCCAAAAAAGTTCCACACCTCTGCCGCATCCCCAGTAATGATGGCCGTGCTGGCACCATCGGCTCCAAACTTGGGCGTTGCGATGTCGTAACTGAAGACGGCGGTGGCCGTCCGTTGCATGCAGTCGAACTTGGACAAACAGTCTTTGCTGGATTGATCACCGACGTAACCTCCGGGTAACGACTCAATATCGTGGAGGGCTTTGTCGACATAATCGTAAGGCTTGATGCCTTGCTTTTTGACATGTTCCGCCACTCGGTTCGGGTCGAGAAAAAACTGCCCCAGTAGCTCACTTGGCGTAGACGGGTCGCGAGTTAGCAGGGTCGGATCTTGAACCACCGGGCACATGTTGGAGATACGGCGAGGCACGTCTGTATTTGTTAAGGTCATTTGCGATTTCTCGCCGTAAGGTGTTACTACTGTAAAGACGAGCGTGTTCAGAGAATCGTCCCAATGAGAATCTGTGGCCACTGAAAAACCCCTGTCCAAATCTCGTCGAACGATTTTGCGAACGTTCAATTTGTCCATCTGATCCCGATAAGATGGAGGTGCTCCGCGGACAACTTTCATCTCGGTTTCTTTTTTATGGTTGCTCCTTTCTATTGCCGTTTACAGCGAAAATGAATAAAAGACTACAGAGTTGATCGCTTTTATATTCTTTATTTAACTCAGTTAAATTACGTAATGTATCCGTGAGAGACTGGCGAGAGTCGGGGATTGGATGAGCCAAATGTAATCCTACCACCCCAATATCGTCAGATAAAGTCGCACACGCCATTCCTGAGATCTTTTCTAACCCATCACCCGTCATCCTAAGAAACTCGTTCCAGTACGGATACAGTCTTCCTCTTCCCCAAAATTGAACGAGGCAGGATATGGCACTCTTTTCATCTCGGTCTTTTCCCTCTTCAAACGTTAGGGGTGCCTCGCACAATCCTTGAGTTCTGCCGCGAGCCATGCATATCAAGAGAACACCGAGAACGTGTAATTCGGCTGTGGTCTGATCGCACGGGCGTCCGCATAACGCCTCCGGGGGAGAAAAAAAGTAATTTCCGTGTACCCATAATCGTCGTCTTCCCTTGGCCGCGTCTCGGGCGTTTCCAAAGTCGATCAAAGTAAGATGATAGTTGCGTGCTACGTTGATCAGGACGTTCTTCCATCCCAAGTCACCATGCACAATATTCACCGTATCGTGAAGATGTCGAACGGCCTCTACCAATTGCAGCACAACTCTGAGGGTGGTTGGCTTTGAACGCCTGTTATATCGGGACAACCATTCACCCAAAGTGACCCCCTCGACCAGAGGCATCACGAATCTGGGCAAACCCGTCGTCCCTGGTGGTGGGGTGCAAATCCACCAAAGTTCCACGACACCGGCGTTCTTATGACGATTACATCTCAACATTGCTACCAACTCCCTGTCGAATTGGTCGTAATCCATATACTTGTAGACCTTGACTGCGCACTTGAGCGTAGCCCTCTTGAGAGCCGGAAAGCAGGTGGCAAAAGTTCCAGAACCCAGTGGTTGCGAGGAAGGATCGATTCGTAGTTCCGATGACGAAATGATGCCTACCGAATCATCTAGTACTACGGGTAACACGGCCGCCTCATTGAGAAGTTCAACAGTCGAAGCTGACAATGTAAGGTTCTTTTTCAACGAGTTCAGCCGCTTCGATTGCATTGTCGATGCTAACGAAGGGTGGACCAATGGAAGAATCCGCAAGAAATTCCCCGGTTCCAATACAAAGCACTAGACGTCTGAATTTTGGAATTAATCGAACACAAGCGGGAGGTGCAACGATGTGACATTGCTCATCAAATGCCACTGCCTCCAAACGGGCGTCGCATCCCAATTCGCATCTAACCAACGTCGAGATGTGCGACAAGTTCATAGACGGTGGCAAGGCACCCACCAACGTGATGTTTATCCATTCGTCGTGTTCCCCTTTTATGACAAGCACTGTTCCCGGTCCCACCGCTAGAGGGGTATCGTTAGGCAACGAGGGAAGCAACCAATGCGAACTGGATGACACAGGAGTGAAATGCAATAGAGCACCATTTCGGTCCACTTCCACGAGCCCGGGATCGGTGAGATTTGCGCACAATATGAGGACAGCAACGGTACAACTGAACAATGTCCACTGCATCTTTACAGATATAACTCGACTCTCTCTACGCTACGTTTATTGCTGTGGTGGTTACCGGAAGACAATCATGTCTCGATGAAAAGAGATGGGAAATCTCCGAAAAATCTCCTCGAATGGCAGCCCGTCTGTAGAGCGATGGAGATAGATTTTGTGATACTCGTCAAGTTTTCCAAACTTAGTTGAGAACTGAAAGGGAGAACAGACACAGGAGATGCGTTTCCCAGTCACCGTCACGGCGACTTGTAACTGCGCGTCTGTATCTTTTTCCTCGTCGCCAATGAATGGTGGCAGGTGAATGCACAGATCCATGATACCGTGATCCGAGCGAATCTTAATCAGAGGGCATTCCAAATATCGTTTCTTGAGACATTCCATGACGCTAGGAAAAGCTATGGTGTTTTTCTGGCGAAGAATGGGAGGAACGTGTGCCTCGAAGAGTTGTTGCCATTTGCGAAAGTTATATGGGCTTCTATTGTCCTCTTGAGATCGCACTAACTCGGACAGAGTCATGTACCACTCGCTCGCGAAGAAACGTTCTTCGTTCAGGGCTTCCATGCCACCGGTGGTTGTCTTGCGCTCGAAACCATCCAAACCACATAAGCCGTGCACGAGCGGTGTCCATTCTGCCCATTGGGGAAATCTGGGCGGTTTGGGTACGCTAGCGTTACCCACGTACGTAATACGCTTACCTACCATTCTGCCATCCTCGTGCCTCAAAATGTAAGGATGGCCGCATGCTCCAGCACTGACGACCTCGCAGTGTTCGATGAGTAACAAGGTACCCAATGGAAGACAAGGATCCTGCAACGAAATAACACTCCATCCCTCCCACTTGGGAAGGGTAAAGACAAAAGTTCGCTTGTATGGATCGGCACGTTGCGTGTCTAGATCGAACGAGAAATTCTGCGGCTGTTGTTGTTGTTGTTGCTGCAGTTGTTGCTGTGTCTGTGGCTGTGAAAAAGCCATCGAGTCTGTTCTGATTTTTGGAAAAAGACTAACTCTATAAAACAACCAGGTACTGACACTAATAAAAGAAAAATAGATACAACGATTATACTCACGTCTGGTTTTCCTGCAATGATGTGAAATGTGGATTTTCTCTTTTCTCTGGCAAATACGAGGGTAACGTCGCGATCGTTTTTGGACAGTCGCACGTCACGAACGAGATCCAGGGTTATCATCAGTTCCAAGAGGCGATACACCGCCTCAAGATGCAACCGAGCCGTGTCAAGGGTGATGGCCATGAGTAACACGAACATGTCTTCTCTTGCATAACACATGGTCAAGGCGATAGCCAGATCCACGGCGACAGACTTACCGCTCCGTCTCGGTAGTACTATGACAGCCATCTTTCGGCCCAAGGTCTCTAAGATGTGATTCATCCTGTCAGCGACTCTGGGGTCGGGAAATCTGGGATCGTACGTTGTCATCTCGGGCGTGGCCAAATGTAATAGTTGCAAGACCTCGTGGATATAACGGTTGGTTTCACTGCCGATGAGTCGCTTGAACATACCCAGGAGGTAACTCTGGAGGTATTGCCACTGGAACGGTTCCAGACGCCACCCTTGAGCACCTAACAAGGTCCACAGGGCAGAAATAGCATCGCGAACAAGGTTCATGTGCATCCTCCCTTCACTGTCTCCTCTGTGAACCGGGTCTAGCGTAGCCCTCGCGACAGTCACCCCTCGTTCAAAAAGGCAATCCACGAACTCGTCGTAGGTGTGGATGACGCGCGCTTCTTTGCGCTGTCGTTCTTCCGACACCACTTGAGCAATGGACGATTCTACCAATCGAGCAAACCGGTTGCCCATGGCCGATAAGCGACGGCTTGTGCCATTAGGTTGATCTCGGCAGCGGAACGTCCCGAGCCGTTCCGTCGTCCCATAATCGACAAAGGTTCTACGATGTCGCAAGACGCGGTCCCTATTCACGACGGTATCGCATCGTCCAAATAAGCAATTCAAGATGGCGGCTCGTGTCGCCACTGAATCCATGACTTGTAGCGGTGGGTGGCAGATATTTCTCGATCCTTCTTACCGTGTCTTGGTCGTGGAACGTTGACAGTGTAAATGGATCCCCTTGCGTTTCATCGAGTTTCAGAAGTGGGTACCTGTCTGGAACGGGCAAGAAATGAGTGCCTGTCGTCTTGTAGACATTGTCGAAGAAGGCGAGGAGCGTAATTCGTGGCCCGTGGTGGATAGGTTTGCCGTCGATGCCGCCACCACCGTGGGACTCTTGCCCGACGAGAGCGTGGATCGGATTCAGTTGTTTTATCGATGGAGTCTACCACCGGAATCACCAGAATACAAATGCCATGCCTCCCACGATCCGACCAACCTGCTACCAATGGCATTCCAATGGAAACCGGCGATTCTTTACGGGACAATCGACTTGGCCGTTTCCATAGGCGGTTTGCATGTACTCGACATACCGGGCGTGGAAATCATGGAAGGCGTTCAAATGTCGCACGGGGTGCGACAAGCTCTCTCTCGAGGTCCGGAAACGAGACCATGTTTTTGCTGGCGCGACGTAGCGCGTAAGGTGTTGATCAACGGCGGCGACCCACGAGGCACGTTGACCATGCGAGTCGAGGTGGAAGACGACGAGATGCGATGCGAGGGAATTCAGTGCACCTCTTTTCTGGAACTTCAAGCTAGACTTTTGATGAACGCAAGGTCGTCGACCAGCAAGAGTGATAGACACGCCGTCATCATTGGCCACTCAGACAAATACGTGATCCAGACACTTCGCAGAATACTGGCTACCATTGGAGCGCAGAGTCGCAAGACTTCGTACATCCAGAACACGGGAGAGCACTGCGGACGCGAGTTTTACAAGCTCTTTTGGTATCCCGAACTGGAAGATTACATAGACCCTAGAAAGGATCACGGTCCAACGTTTACAGCCTTCCGTCCCGAACGCGTGCATGCGTCGCCACCGTATTGCGTGGTACAGTTTGCCGACAAGGGTACATTTCTCGTGGATGGTGTGCGCTATTTACCGTATACTGAAAGCCAACCCAAGTTGACGGGACGCCCGTGGTCACAATCTATTGGGGTGAGAAGGCGAAGGTATGTTCGATGAAGAGCTTGCCATTGCTCGTTTTCTTGTCTGTTCCAATGCGATCGTCTTCATTGTCGAGACGGCATTTGCCAACAAGATTCGACCCTATGTGTCTCACGAAACGATGTATCTGTGTATATTTTATTACCTCGTAGCAAACGTTGCCTCGTCCAGGAGACAGTTGCCTGCATCCTCCCGTTCGGTTTGGGCTTGCCTAACCAGAACGGCTCTTTGCTCCATTCCCCTCACCTCGTTACTCTCCCTGTTGTACAACTTTCGTCACTCGATCGTGGACTGTATCGTGCACGACACGCTCGGGGATGCTCAGTCCTGCAGATTTGGAGGAAATCGTTTGCGTTGCGAGTCATTTCTTTTGGCCGCAAAGAGACAGACCGTGCAAGAGGGATGTGCATCGTTCGTCTTGGGACCTTTCATGGCAACTTTGTATGCGATCATTGTATTTCTCCTTCGGTTCGTCCCGTGCTTTTTTGGAGGCGTATACTTTGCTTTCACTTTCACCGAAGACCAGCTTTACCCGCAAAGATCATCCCTCAAGGCTCCAACCGACCACCATCAAGACCGCGCCCTATCTTCAACTACTTTCTATCTAGCTTTGGCGCTACTTCTTTGGGGAGTCTTTTCTTTGGAAATTTCCGCGGGAAAGCACGCGGATATATGCACTTACACGACCCTGGTCTTCTACGGAGCTTTATTCATCATCCAAGTCTCTCGGACACAAGAAGGGACGTCGCAAGAAGTGAGCTGGGTTCTCCAGGAAGTACAATTTGTGGGTTCGATCTTACTGGTGTTCTTCGTGTACATGGACTTTACCCGAAATACAATCGTGCTAGCCTCGACGTGCGCAGAATTGGTGGACTACAAAGTGTTGTCCGAGTGCCAACTTGGAGACAAGGTGTGTCTGGATACTCGAAACGCCTTGTCTACCACCTTTTTCAGTCAATACGACTGCCCCCAAATAAGCGCAGACTCTACCAGACACGTGTATTTTTATTTAGGTCAGATTGTGAGATTGATAGTGTTGGCCATCGTCTACCCGATCGCCTTGATTTATAGACACGTTCAACCAGACCGCAGTAGCGGTCACGGTTCCGGAAGCGGGGCCTTTCTGAAAGAAACCATCAACAAAACGCCCGCAGAAGAACTGGAACGCATTCTACATCAGGCCGTTGAATTAGACTTTGAACAACAACGACATTAACAAGATCTGGGGTGGCAGCTAAAGTTTGGCACACACCACGGATGGCAGTAAGGACCAAGTATCTACCAGCCAATGTTGGCGTGTATGCAGAATGTCGCCTATCAGACAATCAACGGGCAAGTGTGTTTCTCGACCTGGTCAATACTGTGTGCACCACTTCATGGCCAATGGGTACTGAGGAAACTTGTCTTGAACGCGGAAACTCTGTACACACTGAATCGCAAGGAAGTTTCATCAAGCTTATGTTTGTCTGTTTTGATGGTCGCGACAAATGTTCGTTGTTGCCGTTCGACGTATCGTCGTCCGTCAACATTACTACAGTGACCAACGAAAACACGCGAGAGTTGCTTGCTTCGGGGTACGACGTGCTCCAACATATTGGCTTCGGTAAGAAGGGTGGACGATGTGGCGGGTTTGTCAATAAAAACTGCAACTTTTCTGCTGTCTTGCACGGCGTGTTAAATCGCGAGGAATACATTGAGCGACTGTTGACCATTCGCGGATTGAGATTCTCTCGAAATGCCTTCTTTCCTCCCGTCAAGTATTCGTTTACCACGGAGACGGGACAGGTCGTCCAGGTGCAGATCTATCCAACTTTCCTTGCTGTCAACTTGCAAAATGTCACCAAGGAAACGGTCACCCGGTACGGCTCGTTCATTTTGCAAGAGATCGCATGCGAGGCCGATATCGATACAAGTCTCATGCGATTTTGCGTCGACGCCGAGTGGCGATTGAACCGCACTCTCTCGCCTTACGAAAAGCTTCAACTGGTCATTGGTTACTACTCGTTCCGGTGGTTAGAGGCTACGGCTGACACGTATGACATCGTAGCGGAAATGCATGATTTTCTACTGAACGGACTGTCGCTGTTCACTCTTGATCACGGCCGTTACTGGTATTCATTCGAAAGGAAGAAACGCAAAAATATGGAAATCTACGATCTCTTTATCGAGGACGCCCCTCTGCGTCGCTGTCCCCACGCAGGTGGTTTCAGGGCGTTCGTGTTGTCGTTTCTTTCTACTAGGGGACACGCGTTTGCTGCGCAAAAAATTCGCGAGGCATTTCCGGCCGACATGGACTCGGCGACTGAGACAGACCCAAATGATTCTTGTTGTGCGCGCCTCTGGTACGAAACGCACGTGGTCGATCGTCACTGTCTGTTTTCTAGACAATAAAGTTAAAGTGGTATCTAGTTTGTTTTTACTTTTTATTTGTTCTCGGAAAAAGTGCATCGTAAGCCTTGGCCGTTTCTATGTAGGAATGGACACGGCCCGGATGAGGAACTCTCATGCCCTTGTTGCGCCCCCTTTTTAACTCCACGCACAGGGTCAAGGGAGCTTGGCGCATGACACACTGAAGATTTCGTTCGACATCCTTCATTGGGTCTCGAAATTGGTGAGCGCATTGATCGTGGTCTTCCTCGTAATGACGCCGCACCTCGTCATCTGTCACATCAGAGAGAAAGGCCAATTTGGGGTGGTCCCTACCCGCCGCGCGAAACTTTTTACCGTACGCGCTAACGAGTGACGAGCGGGACATTAACTTGACCTGGTGAAATTGGCGAGTCAGTTCATTTAACAGCGTTGCATCCAGCACGGTTGCGGCGTCCCGGTTCCCATCTGGACTCCATCTCGCGATCGCAGCTCCGGTATCTCTCGTGTACAGCCTGCATAGGCTGCATTTGACGTTCGGATCAAATCCGGGCAAGGGGCAACCAGATTGCTCAGAGTCGACATCGTCGTCGTGATCTCCAGTGAGGTCGATGGCGTCAGACACTAATTCACACACGCTGTCTTCTGTCATGCCTTCAACACAAACAGTGCGATCTAACCTGTCGTTAATCGGAAGTCATGGATACCGCAGTCTGGCTTTTCGACATCGGGCGATTGGTGTTCATCTTTGCCATCATAACACAGGGCATCGTTTTTTCAGCTCACGTAGCCAATGAACACAGGGATCCCCATTATTACGCCAGTGCACTCATTGCTCTGCCATCTTTGATTACGAGTTGGTGGTACTTCGCCAGACCACCATCGCAACGCGTCGATCGACCCACTTTGATTTGGCTGGTCTACTCACTGACGGTGGTGGCATTTCAAGGTTTGACATTCGGAGCAACGGATGTATCGACTCACGACTCTACGCTGTTGTACGTAGCCAACGTCGTTACGCCAATTCTATTCTTGCTTTGCGTTGTCACTGGTTGCGAACGATGCACTCAAGACACAGCGTTTGTAATAACATCCGGGATGACAATTTTTAACGCTTTTGATTCAACTGATGCAATTTTTTCCGTGTCACGAAATTCACGGAATATCCCGGAGAGCTTTCGCGGCGGATTCGTTGCCGTGGCTTGTATATTACTGGTGTGGTCGGCATTCGAGTTCACCGTTCGAACGCAGATTTCCGGCAACGGCTTCGTACCAAAGATCATCATCTGTGGTCTACACGTCATCCATATGACACTCAATGCCATCTTAATGGGAATGCGTATATTCTTGTATACCAATGGAATGACCGAGTTCTCTACAATGATCGCCAAGAACGCCATGGTTTTTATCGTGCGATTGGTGTACATGCTTTCGGTCATCGGATGCCAACCACCACCGTTGCAGCAACCAGGTCATCCCGCTGAACCGTCGGCGCCGCCAATCTCGAACAACGAAATGGGTCGTTTTGTGAGACCACCAACGCCACTTCCCGCGCGGTCTGCATTACGCGATGAGAAAAAAACCAATCTGGGTCCAGGTCCAGATGGTGCCCGCCTTTATCCCTCTTTTCCTAGGCAGGTGCACTTTAAAGATGAATATCAATAAAGCGACACGATGTAAGACACGACTTGGGTTCTTTTATTTTCTTCATTATACATCTATCTATCTATCTATCTATATATATATATATATCATGTTTCTTGAGATAAAGATGTGATATATATTCAAATACATGAGTAAACAGTTGATGTCTGTCCTTCAATACCAAGGTTTAAGGAGCGAGATGTGTGCGTGGTCTCTTCGGCGTGCCTTTGTTGTATAAGGAATTGTCAAAGGTTTGGCAAATGTATATACCCACCTCATTCTCCAGCTGAAATTACTGGTAATGACCCTCTCGGTAAGGTTTCTAGGAGAATGCGGAAATATATTTTCCTGTATGTAGTTGGAACAGTGGAAGCGATCCATATGACTCAGGGTTGCTAGATTCAGTACAAAGTTGTCTCTTGTACCTACTATTGGAAAGGCAACGCACCAGTTCGGTCCATCGATATCTGGTTTCACCGAAAGGATGTTTGCACCAACAGCGACATCGCTCTGGCACACGTTGATGAAAATCGTACCTGCTGGTCTAGCAGGGAGGTGTGGAAACGCCAAAAGTTTTCCGTCTTCAGAAACCATCACCTGGACGCGAAATGTAACCATTGCATAAAAGAGGTCGTCCGGGCTGTAGGCCTGAGAATGAGCCAATAATGGCTCCAAGGCTTTTGGATCGGCATCGCGAAAATCCACGGTCTGTGTTATTCGTTTGCCTGTTGCGATGGGTAGTTGTAGCAATGCCCTGACGTAATCGCGATAGATGGATGGAAAAAGACGTTCAAACATGTATTTTTCAGCCACCTTTTCCAGCTGTAGCTTGGCAGCTGCGATCTCGGTCATCTTCCATCCCACAAAAAGTGCATCCTTCGGCAGATCCGGAAAGAGGGCGTGTAAAGGCACCCAGGTATAGCTCGTGGAATCTTTGGTTATGTTGAAACGACGGCGAGAGGCAGTTCGAGAAGCAACGATGACGAATGCAAAAATCGATAGGGCCTTTCTTCCGTCATAGGTGTCAAGTCGCCACGACACCTGACTATCGTCCCATTCACTCGAAGAGATCCATCCAAGGTCGAACGCGATTCTCTCTAGATCGTTTTTTCTAACCAGGCTGTCGACCCCACACGGTATCTCTTGACGTTTTCCACCCTTACCATGTCGAATTTCAAACCAGTAACGCTTGCTTCTACATGCCTCCAACTTTAACGTTTCAAGCGCGATCAAACCCCTCACATTACGACTGAGGTAGTCGTAGAGGGTTCCGAGTCCACCGCCGCCCGTCACCTTACACCAAAACTGGGATAAGGGAATTCGAGACTCGTACGTTATATACATTGTACGAAATGATGAAGAGACGAACCGATGATAGCAAAAAGAAACCAGATAAACGTTAATGCCCTTTTGAACGCGATACTGTTAAAAAAAACGATGAACTCTTTTCCAGTCTACCCGGACGATCATCTTGTCCGCTTGCGCTTGCTTCAGCGTTACATGTCGGCGGGGATCATGTCTTTTGTGATTTCTAGAGGGGGGTTTATAGTATCCCTCTTGCTACTGGCAACGGGTGGTGCCTTCATCGTGGTCGGACGCTTCTTTTTTTGGGAGCGCCATCAGTTATACGGCTGTCGAGTCGATTATGCAACGTCCATCACGTCTCGTATCTGCTCTACCGATTGGCAGCGGCACGCTCGTGGTTCCGTCGATTCACCCACCATGACCTGTCTGATCAGCGGAACAATTGCGTTGTTCGTGGCTGTGGCGTACCCTTACGCTTTACTCGCGATCAAGGGCAACCGCGAAGAAACCGAAGAAATGCGTTCCATTGTTCATCTGCTGCATCAGTCGATGGACACCGCGAGGGACCACTCTCGCGGTGTTTGGGAGCGTGTCGTCCTGCGCTTAACCGGGTTGGATAGTCCTCGTAGAACGTGGATTTATTTTCACCACCCGACTCTCCATCAAAGCCTCGACCGGAGACGGCACTTCCGACGGTTTGCGGCGTGCCTCTGGACGGAAGTCTTTGCTCGGGTCACTCTTCGAGAATATCTTTTCCCCGTCATCGTTGCCTTTTTGGTCTTGGCCAGTACAGCGCTCACCCCTTTGCTGATGATACAGTCATCGCCCATCGTTCGCATCTGTAGCGTCTTCGTATCTCTCCTTGCTTACGTAGCAATCCTCGTCGTATCCCTCGCAGCTTTTGCCGTCATCCTCATCATAGAGCCAACCGCTTGGACGGGTTGTCTCGTCTTCTGGGTTGCATATATTCTCGTCCATCTCATCTGTTATGCCGTGCACAGATGCGCGTCTCGTGTCCCCATGATATTGAACGAACGAAGATTTCATGGTGATGACGTTCCATTCTCGGTAATTCAACAAGTATTTGATCGAGTATTTTAAAGCGGGTATAAAGCAACGCATATTATTTAGTTGCATAGGCCCGTGTCTGTTGACTTTCAAAGAAAAAAAAATGGAAGAAGCCCAAGCATGCCAGAGCAATGGTGGTGATGGTGGTGATACGAAACAACACAACGCAAGCGAAGAAAATACATGCCTTTTTCACTTGCTGGTGGACGTAGTGACGCTACGCCAAGAGGTGAAGGAACAGTTCATGCAGATGTACCAGAATGAATGTGAAAGACGAACAAAAAAAGGAAAATGCAAGAAGAGAGGAAAGCATCATTACCTTGAGGTTGCAACCGAAATAGCTCCAGACCTCGCAGACATCAACGAATCGATAAAGAAGACTGATGCGGGAGGTGATCAAGTCGAGCATCAATAAGACTTTTTTTGTCTTAGATAAAGGTTTACTAACGTCGAGTGTCAAAACTAGCTAGACCAGCCAATAAAACCAACCTTAATCAATCAGGTCAGATTTGCAAACAAGCTTTTTTGCATATGTCTAGTTGTCAAGACAGTCCGTTCGCGTGGCGTAGGACGAATCGTACCGGTAAAAAGAAAACAACCCGCTAGGCATCTGAGACTTCATAACTTAATTACACAACAACAAACAAACAGTTTCTGTTTAACTCTTTTATTTTTCATTACAATCAATATTGTTACACTCGATCTCGGTGCAACGAGTTACAACAACTTCACCCTCACAGCTTAATTTAGACACATCCTTTGCCAGCACTATTCCCTCGCCGATTCCTCGAGGAAATTCTACGGGCGTCTTGCATTTCGAGAAGGTCTCGTTTGCCTGACGACAATGAAGGATTGGCGCTCCTTCGGTACAACGATCGACACACAGGCATTCTCCTTGTTTCAATGGTCTTTGGACGGGCAGGGTTCGTAAAAACTTGTCAGCGACAAAATAACGATAGCCCAGGGAAAACAGAGACTGTTGTGGGGTTTCCAGGTTCTTGATCTGTTCACCGACAGCACACGGTGTAGATCCCTTCTTGCAAACGGTGGCCTTCCATGCACTGCCAGAAGCGCTTCCGGAGAGGGTACAGATACCATGTTGCATCAACGACAGATCAAAGTGTTTAAACATGCGAAAACCATGCGAGCCACAAGCGCATTCCGACGGGGTGCAAGGCCTCAGACAAACGCAAAGTGGAGCCTCTGACAGTGGACGAGGTGCCGCGATCTGACAACTGTCTCCAGAGCTGTTCCAACAAGTCCAGTTCATGTCATTTACCGTGGCTATCGTACCAGTCGTCCGATCTTCTTTCTCCACGAGGAGTACCTCGCCACGCAGGTCCACGGTTATTTTCAAATAAGCAGAAGGGATGCATTGCACTAGTTTACGAGACCACTTGGGCAACAGACACAAGATCACAGGAAATTCGCTCAAACAATGACGTACACATACACAACTGTTCCATCGCAATGCGGACACTGCCAAGCCCGTGGGTTGGTAGAACATGTTAGAACTGGGATGCAGGAATCGATACCCCTGAGCCAACGCCAAAGCTCCGTACTCGGAGAACTTTTTCTGTTGCCAGTTCGAGGGACACTAAACCTCATTTCCGTCTTCTTTCATTTTGCAGGGCACGACTGGAAACAGTCCGGTAAACGGATACGCAGCTCGCAAGTCAATGTTACCATTTTGCAGATCAATGGTTTTGGTCATCGCTCCTTGTCGGGGAATACACGGGCAACTGGTTGCGTTGCAAGACACGGGCGACTGGCAGAAACAATTGCTCATCGTTGTAACATCCATTTCTTCATGGTACGACTGGCAAGCTTCTTCCACTGACGAATCGTTCGAAGGCGGTTTCGTCGGAGGACAAGCACACGACAAGTTCCCATTCCTGTCCAAGATGCCATAATCCTGATCGCACTGGATGCGGCAAAGCTCAGAACCCACACGCGCCACCGGGGCGTAGTGGCCATCCTTATCCAGCGCCACGGGCACGCACCAGGGCTTGTCTCCTTTGGACTTAAGAAATCGTCGAGTACACCCACCTCCCAATAGCAAACAGCCAGAGTCCAACCAAGTGTCTGATCCGTTGGCTGGTCCAGAGTTGTTAGAACATTGTCTTAGGTCCACGGCAGTGTGATTCACGGGACAAAGCGTCTTGCTGCAGTCGACGTATAAGATGAGACCCGAATGTCCGAGACAGCCGTAAGAATGCGTGCAAGAATCGCGGTAGTAAACGCCCAACCCGGCAGTCACAACAGACAAAGCAAAAAGCATGAACATGATGGTGTCAAGCAAACGTAGCAGACTGACGAGATGCAACGTGAACCACGTCTTCTAAATCCAAGTCTTTTGAAAAAAACCCCGATTTGATGTGTTTGCGGATCTGCTCTATCTTGATGTTGTCCGTTTTTGCCGCCCAACTCTCGTCCATTTCCAACAAGGCCTTTGCCTCCGCCGAACGTTGGCTTGGTGACAGGTGTCTAAAACGATCGAAGAAGTGTTTGCGATGCAACGGATGCTGTTTGTTATTAAGGGGCGGTAAGGGAACATCGAGAAGGTAAATGGCGTCTTTGGGTGCCAACTTGATGTCGTGTGTTTTTTGCAAATCTCGGATGGTTCTCAGCACGGCAAGTCGCCTATTCCGATTCTTGGTCTGTTGATTGTTGGTAAGATAAGACGCTACGATATCGGCTTGCTCGCGCAACACGTGCAAAGCATCCACGTGTGAATTCAGGCTCTTTCCAAAAGACATAGCGAACATAGAGTGTTTGTCATGGAAAAAATAACCGAGTTAATGAGAAGTACCAAGAGGTCCCTAACGCAATCGGCGAGAAATCTAATGGCGACCGTGATCAGAACCTGTTCCGATACCTCGCGCATGCATCTAGTGGTGGCTCAGGGAGACGACGTGTACGATGCACTCTGTACCTTGGAGCAGCACGACTCCACGAGTTTACAAAGGGCTATGCACATCCAGCAGACCTTTGACTACAACGTACCCGTTCGTGTACGCGAGCTAGGGGAATATTCGGTTACGTTGGTGGTCGTCGAATGGCCCCTGCAATCGTCGGAGAAGATTACGCCAAAGGCAACGCTTCGATCCCTGTTGGAACTGGCCGCGCGAGAAGAGAGGTGTGTGGATGGTATCACGCTGGTTGCCGACGAAAGGCTCATTTTCGAAGATCTCGGTTTCAACGAATGTTTCGTCGAGACTTCAAGAGCTCCAACGGTTGGGCTACGATCCGTGTGCCATCGTCCAGCGATGCAAAGATCACGAGTCTCCACCTGTGGGTCGGTTGCCCTTTAACGCGAACTATTTAACAGCACCATTTTTCACACGTCTGAATTTGCACCGACTGTTGGCAAAAAGAATCGATTCTCTGCAACAATGAAACGAGCGTGGCAAGAGGATCCGGTCTATGCGGCCGAGATCGAATCAGCCATGAAAGTGGCGGCCGCGATGTTCGATTCCGATGAAGACGTTGACGATTGGGAGAGGAATTTTCCTTCGGACACGAAAACAGATTGCGGTCTCGAGAATCAGTGCGATGATGATGACGACGACGACGACGACGAGTACGAAGAGGAAGAGAAAGACGATGACGAGGAATTGAACGCGGACTATGTTTGATCGATTGTATGTACAAAAGGTGGTTGGTTGGATAGAGGATGGAAAGAATGTGTTTATCACCGGGTCACCGGGTCGCGGCAAATCGACCTGCGTGGGTAAGGTGATAAAAGAATTGTACGGAAGGGGTGTGAGGCTCGTTGCTACCGGGTCCACCGGTGTGGCGGCCATCAACATCGGATACGATGCTCAGGAAGAACTCTTAAATGCTGTTAATCGAGAGTTGTTGTCGAGCGAGATGGAAAGGATTCTCTCTCCGACCACGGTTCACAGTGCCTTTGGTTTTAGGAAAAGAGAGTGTGGCTGGCTCGACGAGCATAGGCAAAATGAACAAGGGATAGAATCGTTCATGAGGCTATATGTGAGTCACCACAGTCGTTTTCGTAGTTCGTTTCTCAAAAGCCAGCGGTCGCTGTCGTGTCCAAATGTTCCAAAAATTGCACACGCCAGCCTGGTGTTTTTCGACGAGGTTTCTATGACCGACGGACTGTTGGTTGAAGCGCTGGACAGGGTTGGGAGATTTTGGCATCCCGAAACCGATCGCCCATTTGGTGGCCTCGGAATGGTATTTGTCGGTGATTTTCAACAATTGCCGCCCGTCCATAGTGGCACGCGAAAGAACCCCAACTTCCTGTTCGACAAGAAGAAGTGGACTACCCCGACCTCTAAAGGTGGATGGATCGATCACGTGCTGCAGCTCAAGGTCAATATCCGTCAAGAGGGAGATTTGGAATATGGAAAGCTTATAGATCGAATGGCAATGAATGCACTGTTGGATGAAGATATCGAGTTGCTCCAGGCGTGTGTAATGAGATCGAACAGTGGGAACAAAGGCATCTCTTTGGCCATGAATCCCTACATCATGCCTTTTGTTCCACGTATCTTCACCAATAAGGCCAACATTGCTGAATATACACGAAGAGTGTTACAAGAAGTCGACGAGAAGACCAAGATCACTCTGTCTGTGCGAGGGGAGTACGAACCCAGCAAGGATAAAATTTGTCTCGCTTACGGCAAAAATAAGGTACAAGGGAAGATTGATCAGTTCATCGCCAAATTGACAGAAGATTGCGATGCCGAATTGTTCATCGGGTGCCCCGTTCGATTTTTGGAAAACAAGAGCCTGGAGGAAGGAGTGGTGAATGGTGCCATTGCTAAGTTAGTGGGGGTCGCCGAAAAGGGTGGAAATCCCATCTTTGAATTGAAAAGTGGCAATCGGTACACGCTACCACGATCGTGTTCGACCATCTACCTCGATGATTACACTCCCCGACAACGTCGCGAGATCGACATGGGGCGTATGCGACCGTTACCTGGGAAACCAGTGGCAAAGTTCACGCATAAGCATTATAGAGTCAAGATGGCATTAGCCATGACACCGTATGCCGTCCAAGGTTGTACCCTAGACACTGCCATCGTCCACCCCAACGTGGACTGCAAAAACGAATATACGACGATCGAAGCCCTTTTGGTATCGCTGAGTCGACTCCGCTCCAGCGGCATTCACAGTCCAGGTCGAAAGGAAACGATACGCGCCATACCAAAACCGACGCTGAGTTTGAATGCTTCGGACGATGGTACACCGCAACCGCGCGGATTGTATTTGACGCGATTCGCTCCTTTTGACTATTACGTGAACCCAAGAGTCAGAAGCTACTTAGACAATATCAAAGAGCGGCATCAACTACTCCAAATCCATGGAAAAGGTAAACCCGAGGGGGTCGTACGGCTACGTTGAGTTCAAAGATGGCCTGGCCATCAAAAGGCCACACAATGACATGGACCCCTATGTCAATAGAGAATTTATTGCTTACAAGCGCATGCACCCTATATTGGACAAACTATCGGTCGCTCGGTTGTACGAGGTGGGTATATCGAGATATTCAGAACAGGTGTCTTTCGTAAACGCGTTGTTTTTCGAGAATGCCGGTAACGACCTCGACCGGTGGTTTTTGTCGCAGTGGCTTTTCGACCCTGTGGAGGTATTGCTGCGTCCTCTGCTCTCTACCCTGGAGTACCTGGAAAATATCGGTGTTTTGCACCTCGATCTTCACCCTCGTAACGTATGCGTGCGTCTCGATGGACGCGGACAACTGACGGCCAAACTGATCGATTTTGGCAGGAGCGTCGTGCTAAGAGACGATAACGAATGGGGCCGCCATCCAAAGCATACAAGATATCTGGTAGATCCTCTGACGGGAGTGTTATCGACTCAAGATCATTTGCCCAAGGCAGACGCGAAAGAAGCCACGATGGAGGATCTCTACAACCTTACTCTTTTTCGAGACCCCATGGCTCTTGTGGCCCTGGTGGTAAAAGGGCAACAAAAATTTCCATCAGGGTTGACGTTGGGTCCCGCTGACGATGTGTACGCTCTGGGGATGTGTGTCGTTCGCTCATTGACCATGTTCCTACACGTCCCCTGGGGACAATGGAAAGCGTTAAACGAAGTCGAATCCGATGCAGGGTTTAAACAAAAGTTGCGCGTACTCTGTGATATTTTTCAGCGAAACCCTGCATGGGATTCTTCCTTTTTTTACGATTTACATCTGAGGCTTAGACCAAACCCGTCGCGTCCAGAGGAAGTCAGCGACTTTGAAGCAAGGGCTCGCGCAGTAGAGATACGTCTTCATAGCGTGAGCACGTTATACCCCCATTTTTTTGATCGCCTTACGAAAGTGTACGACGACGCAACGAGCCAATTGATTAGCAAATGCGTCCATCCCGATCGGTATCGCCGGTATAAGCAAGGCTGGAAGAGCGACAAAAAACGAGAAAAATTCGTTGAGCGAGGGTCGGTCGACGTCCAAGTGGTCAGAGACAAGAGAGTCATTCACGTGTCTTTGGGGCGTTGTTGGATCATGACGGGAGTCGTGAAGTCGGGCACAGTGAAGTGGTGGACCGCAGCACGGGGGGCTGTGATGAATGACAAAAGACGAGGAGCTGTTGCTTTGAAGCTGTTTATTCAAAAGTCTATCGAGCTGGAGCCTAGTCTAAAGGACAAACGCTATGGGGAATGGCCGTTTGATTTTGAGTTGCAGAAAGAAGCATGGCTCAGGACGTTGGTCCTGTATGGGGAACACGAAGAGAACCAGGAGCACCCTGAACGCGATACGGAGCCAGATCCTCTGCCTCGGGCGACCGGCACGAATGAACCAGTAAGAGGATGACACACACGATCAAAATCGCAACCAACGAAAAGGCGACAGCGACTAGGGTGGTGGAATTGGGAGTGCAGGATGGTGACGGCGAACAGCAATTTGTAGGCGTCGGGAGAGCGTCGTCGCTGGCGCGACGCAATCTCATCAGGACGCGATTATCCAGATATTGCCACAGGTCTGTGGTGATGGCCGTGGCCGTTGTACCAACGCTGGGACGATCTAAGCCGGCGACTGGATCCCGCAAGACGACAGCTGACACTTCGTCAAAGTCTTTAAGTATCAAACGACCTGTTACCAAAAGAGCGACGAATCTTGTCCCTTTGACGTTGGCTCGCAGCCCAGTGAATGTGGGACCGTTTAGTCGTAACGTCTCACCCCAACTCGGCGGTGACAAAAGCACGGCGACGGAAGCGAGAGTGGTTGCAAAGGTCAAGTTCTGCAACGAGGTCTCAGAATCGAGACGCGATGATCGCGGTCTCAGTACGACGGCAGCGGTGCGATCTGCCGTAGGCACATAAGTGACCGATGCCGTCGCGTTGATGCATTCACCGTTGTCGAAAGTAATATCCCTGATGAGGAGCCGTTTCGCCGACGAGACGATTAGCGCGCAGTATGTGGGCCCCTGTGGGTCTACCAACACGAAGTTGCGAGTCTTTTGCAGCATGAGTCCTTCGAGGCACATGGGACGGAGCACTACTCGACGCGCCGAAAGTCGCAGTGCACGGGAAACGGTGGCTCTCAGGTTGCTATCAGGGCACGCGACGGGACTTCGATCGGGAACCCGTGAGACGATCTCGTCGTCTGGGGCTATCCACAGAGTCACAGAGGTGCTAGGATCTATTTTGAGCGTATCGCCGGCATGCCCCGCGCACGAGTTTGCCTCGCATTTAAACGTTTGTGGTTGCACGCCTATTGCTGCAAAAATGACTTGCAATGTAAAGAGCAGGTCGGCGACCGACATGATATAAATTATATCATGTATGTATGAATGTATATATGACAATAAAATCATAACATGTCTGAGGAGTCTTGTTTCTTAATGTCTAGCCTCTTCGAGATTAGAAATAAAAGGCATCGTTGTTTTTTTTTTCATTACATAGTTTTATTCATCGATACCACGTTTTAAAATAGAATGACATTCAATTGCTACAGTTTAGTTCTTGTGATTGACTCTTCAATTGCTACAGGCTCGCATGTGTTCGTCGAGTAAATGGCTGGGAAACATCCTTTGGCAATTAGGGCACTGCAGTTCGTTGGATGCTGGTACTCTCGGCTTCGAGGGGGGTGCTTGGACAGATTGGCGACATTCTGCTCGAGGCCTGAATGCACCTACTCCAGTCGTGGTCGACGAGTGTCCTTGGTGAATCCGATGAGTCAGGTCCAGGTAGTTCTTTTGGAATCGTTCGCACTCGCCTGCCAAGCGGCGATTTGCTTTTTTCGTCGCCTCGAGATCACCGGCTGCGTTGAGTTTTTCTTGGCGTTCCTTCTTAAAATCGTCCTCGTAACTCTTGAGGGCCATCTGCGCTAGTTGGAGTTCATCTTGCACTTCTTGTAACTTTGCCTGGAACTCATCGCGCTGTCTCGTAGTTTGCAAAATGTCCCTCTGAAGTTTGGCCACTTTTTCACGTTCGCACTCGACCACCTTTTTTATCGCCTCTGGATCACCCACTGCCTCGCGTTCCTTCTTAACATAACTCGTGAGGACCAGATGCGTTTGTCGGAGTTCATCTTGCACCTCTTTCAATTGTGCTTCAAAATCATCGCGCTGTCTCGTAGTTTGCAAAATGTCCCTCTGAAGTTTGGCCACTTTTTCACATTCGCACTCGACCACCTTTTTCATCGCCTCTGGATCACCCGCTGCCTCGCGTTCCTTCTTAACGTAACTCGTGAGGGTCAGATGCGTTTGTTGGAGTTCGTCTTGCACTTTTTTCAACTGTGCTTCAAAATCATCGCGCTGTCTAGTGGTTTGAAAAATATCCTCCTGAAGCGTCGACAGTTTTTTACGCAGGCCTTCCACCAGCTTGGCATTTTCTTGCGACTCAGTCTTTGCCTTTTCCAGTTCGCCTCGGAGGAGATCTTGCTCTTCTTCCATTTCTGTCAACTTGTTCCTCGACATTTCCGTTTCGTCTTCGAGAGCCGACTGTTTGACCAATTCTTCTCCCAAACGACTCGTTTTTCTTTTTGCGTCTTCTAGTTGCGCCATCCCCTCGGCCACTTGTCCATCTTCGACCGTCTCTCGAGCATCTTCATGGCGAGCGTCACGTTCGTCCCGGCCGGCGGCGCCGGCGTCGTCCCATACACTCTTCAAAATGTCTCCGACGTCTGCATGTGCCTCTGCCACGCTACCAATTACCTCTTTCAACCGGCCGACGTTCACCACTTTTTCGCCCTTGACAGAGTGTAGCTTTTCTTTCATAGACTCATTCTCTGATACGACAAGTTCGCAAAATACTTGTTTTGCTTCCAGTTGCCTTTGAAGTTTCGTCACCTCCAGAGTCAGACGACTGCTTTGCTCCTTCAGAGCGTCCGTGTCTCCGTCTTGGATGGCGGTCAGCAGACTCTTGAGTTCTTTCACTTCCCTTTTTCCGTCGTTTCTTTCGCCTCTCAACTTCATGATGATCTCGTGGAGCTCGGCATTTTCCGCGGCCAAATCCACTCCATTGCCGTGTTCGTTTGAAAAGCGTTCCAAGTTTGATCTAAGTTTGGTATTTTCTCGGGTGAGCGCCTCGAGGATTTTTTTCGATACTCCGGGCGTAACGATGGCTCCTTGGGACGATACTCCGTTCTTTTCTAGTATGAGACTCAACTGCGTAATCCTATTCTCGGCTCTCGATAAGGTTTCCTGCGTTCTTTGTAGTTTATCCGTGACAGAGTCGAGCTCCGCCTTTTTGTCGTGCAGCTGTCGAGCCAGATGTTGGATCCCGACGAGACGAGTGGACCATTGACTTCTTTCTCTGAGCAGCTCCGCCAGAGTACAACGCAAACGGGCCACCTCCGTCACCGAGGTCGTGGTCTTTTTCGTCTCTGCCTCGTTGTTCATTCTCTTTGGATCCCCTGCTTCGTCTTCCATGCCTTTGCTGGATACACTGAGAGATCTCGAATCGTTTGTGCGCTTTATAGTCTTGCGTTGAAAAGGCTGGGACTCTCCCTCTGGTGACGTCACATTCCCGTTGTTCTATAGTTGGTTTTTAGCCCATCCACGTCATAAGATGACGTTTTCTCTCTTTTTTCCCCGGGACTTTTCGAGGAAGGGAAAAATACCGCGTCAAAAAAAAAAAAAAAAGGAAGAGATCGAGTGAACGCAGGAGTATAAGACGTGATTGGGAAATTTCCCACCAGATACAAAGATCTGAAACCAGTCTTACTATTTTCTCTTGTCTTAACTCGTCCGATTTGAGCCAGTTGCTAAGTCAGTCAGTTAAAACATCTTTGCGTGCTGTTTATATGAATCGCATGACTCATCAAGGGTGTGACCGTATCAGTACTATTATCTGTTAATCCAACTTAGGCCCTTGGAGGAGATCACGAACATTCATTAATTAAACGTGCATCTGGAAAATTCCCACGGAAATTTGTTTTTATAAGCTAAAAATAGTTCACTCGAGGAATTTAATACGTTGCGTGTTGTTATCTGTTAATCCAACTTAGGCCCTTAAATGCGATCACGAAAGTTCTGATCGGTGTTTTTGACAGGAAGAGATAAATTACGCGTGCATCTGGACAATTCCCCCGGAAATTTGTTTTCACGAGGTCATGCCTCCATCGCCTTATACTACACATGGAGGTGATAGCCACAAAACAATAAAACAATACCTTACTGGCGTCAATTGATAATATTGACGCAATTACCAACACCTGATGGCGTAAGTCGTCCTTACATGGTTCATCGGCGTCAATACCAACAGTAACAAATGCGTTCTAAAATTGTTATCAAAACTTAACCAACCAAATAACCAATTCAAGACTGATATGGCTATGAACGCACCTGCTGAACCCGTGCTCAAGACCTTGAAGACTCTTGCTTTGGAGGCTGCCACAAACAAAGACCTGTTCCAGTTTATAATTGATTGGTGGGGACGACTTCTTCAAACAATGCATTGGTCCCATCTGCTGAAACGTTTGTCTGACACCGAGCTTGAGCATTTTTCCAGATCGCTGCCATGGGATCATCCTGCAGCCATAGACATGGATTTTCAACTTTACAAACGACGGATGACAGGTACACATATTGTTTTAATAGGCCCTTTACCCGACCCCCCCCCCCCCCCTCCTCTAAGACAGAGTCTAATACCATTCTACGACGTTTTGTCGTTGAATTCATCTATGGTCGTGATGGCTATGAGCCCTGGAAGGATGGAAAGATGCACCTTCGTTGTACTGATTGTTCTTGTAAATTGTTTAAGCCAAAGGAATTACCCATTAATGGACGTTGCGTAGGATGTGACTTTCTGGATTATGTACTTAGTGGGGCGGATTAAAACAAACTAGGTTGTTTTTTGACCTTTTTTGTAGACACATTTCGCCTTATCATTGGTTATGTTATCGAGCTCGACGTGGATGACGGATGCACTGGCAAACTACACATGCGATGCACCGATTGTCTCTTTGACATTAAATTAGTCACCAAGTTAAAAGTCGATGTACGCTGCGTTGGATGCGACCTAGTAGATTATATAGACGTCATGTATTGGTAACTTTTCTAACATTGTCCATCCAATTGAAAGATATGCTTTTGTTATAAGACCTTTTGCGTGATGTTCCGTGGACAGTATCGAAATTGTTGGAGTTAGAATGGTGGACAAGGAGAGTATTAAGTCTAACAAAATCGACTAATCAGATTTGAACATCTTTTTAAAGTTTTACTTTTTTTTCCAATCTTTTTATAGTTGTTCGTGTATGCTTTCACGACACCTCTCGATTCTTGGAGGACCTGTTTTTCTATTTTGATTGGTTCAATGCGTCCGATATATTAGAATGGATTAATTAAACTACTTTTTAAAATTTTTTTTAGATGTTTCTGTACAATGTGCTCTTTTCCCCCCAAATTTTTCGTGATTATGAACAGATCAATATTTTAGCAAGGTTATTGCCAACGATTACCCAGGCATAGCTTTTAATAGTTTTTAGTATCAATGAACATTGTTTTCATTCACGGTGGATGGAATAATAATAGACATAAACTATGCGTTTTTCATATGACTTGTGAAGGTCAACAATTTGAGGATGGAACGTCGCTGTTAACTTGTTTGGATTTTTTACATACCGACACTTTATTACATTTAAATTATTAAACGGCGTATTTTAAACCACGCGTTGTCTGTATTTCTTTTAGATGTCCTCGCCACCAGACCAGAATTTCCCCATTTAAAGTGTCTGCGTTGTTCTAGGCGTTACCCATACTGCTGTGGCATGGGGGATTGCCTTCACTGTCAATGGGATTTTTTCAAAGCCAACGGATATTTGCCTTCATAAGCTAAAAATATTGTACGTGCGTGTCGTTTACCTTAATGGGCACGACTCGTCATGGATGTGTTTTGACATGAAGAGATGAATTAATAAAAAATTCCCACGGACATTTGTTTTCATAAGCTAAAACTACTTTACGTGCGTGTTGTGTTTATCTTAATGGGCACGACTCGTCATGGATATGTTTTGACATGAAGAGATGAATTAATAAAAAATTCCCACGGACATTTGTTTTCATAAGCTAAAACTACTTTACGTGCGTGTTGTGTTTATCTTAATGGGCACGACTCGTCATGGATATGTTTTGACATGAAGAGATGAATTAATAAAAAATTCCCACGGACATTTGTTTTCATAAGCTAAAAATATTTTACGTGCGTGTTGTGTTTATCTTAATGGGCACGACTTGTCATGGGTGTGTTTTGATATAAAGAGATGAATTAATGGAAAATTCCCACGGACATTTGTTTTCATAAGCTAAAAATATTTTACGTGTGGAATTTAATATTGCATCAACATCGTTGTGTGTTTATCATCATAACATCATATCAGTAATATCAGCTGCTAATCGAACTTAGGCCCTTGAAGGAGATCACGCAAATTATGATCGGTGTTTTTGACAGGAAGAGTTAAATTAAACATACATCTGGAAAATTCCTACGGAAATTTGTTTTTTATAACCTATAAATAGTTCACGTGTGGAGCGTGGCCGGTGCGTTGCTTTACCAACTGAGCTAGAAAAAAGGGGGTTCAGTTCTGTGATTTTTAAACCCATATTAGTCATGCGCGATTTGAGGAGTGTAAAATATATATACCCATGGAAACCAAAAATATGACTAAAAATAACATTACATGATCCCCAAGACCTTCCAAATAACCCATTTAGGCTCCACCCCCAGAATGTCACGCGTGACGTAAGTACAATTGACAAAGGGAGGGGTAGGCCGGGAAGCAATTTGGCGCGTGACATCTTCAATTGTCAGCTTTTACAGCGGGAGGGGGGAGTAAAGTGACAAAACTTCATGGACCAATCAAATCGCTGCGTTTGATCACGTGACACCAAGACCCCGCCCACATTAACTCTCTAACTCGCCGCTTTCGACCAATAGGATTGAGGGATAGCGAGGTTAAACATCAAGCTAAAGGAAGTTATCTATCCAACAGAACAGAGTTGTTCGTATAAACGCTAAGATCTCCGATCCACTACTATTGACTAATGGAGTACCACAAGGTAGCATCTTGGGACCAATACTTTTTGGAATCTGTGTCAACGATTTACCATCTACTCCAAGAAACTGTCTTACTGAGTGTTACGTCGACGACACTAAGCTATATATGTCTTTCCCACCTCATGCCTCTGGAAACACCGTAGCTGCTATGAATGAAGACCTTGTTAGGCTACGTAACTGGTGCTTTGACAATGGTCTACTCTTAAACCCTGACAAGACTAAACTTATCATATATGGTAGTAGACAAATGGTTGACAAATTCCGGAATTTCACCTTTCACTCTTGGGAAAAGCCCTCGAACCGTCAGAGACTGTTAAAGATCTTGGGAGTGACCTTTGACAAAAATCTCACCTTTAATGAACATATTATTAAAACTGTCTCCCCGTGTATGTCTGCACTTGGACAAATAAGCCGTGTAAAACATGCATTTAGGAAAGAGGTACTTACTATGATCATAAATTCTCTAGTTTTTAGCAAATTATATTACTGTTCGACAGTATGGGCTAACACAACTCAAACTAACATTAAGAAACTACAAGGCATTCAAAATTTTGCAGCAAGAATAGTTTGTAACATTAGAAAGTACGATCACGTGTCTCCAGCTTTAAAAAATTTAAAATGGATTCCTGGAAAATCACAACTGTACTTAAGAGACTCCGTTATGGCTTTTAAGTGTATGAATGGTCTCGCACCAGAATATTTGACCAATAATTTATTCCTAGGGGCAGCGTTAGTGGTCGAGTGACCCGTAATTCAAAACAACTGAATATTCCACTCTGTAAAACAGCAACCGGTCAGAGATCTTTCTATCATCGTATAGTAAGTATTTGGAACGCTATTAGACCCGATCTGAAATTAAGCCAACGTGTAAATAGTTTTAAACGTAATCTTAAACTAGACCTTTTAAATTCGTATTTGTCTTAGTAATTTTGTATCTAGGATTTACCTTAATTAATTAACTTATTATTTATTTTGTATTGTCACTGAAAAGCCCTATGGGGAGTTGTCAATAAAGTATTGTATTGTATTGTATTGTATTGTAGGGGTGGGTGGAAGGTTGTGGATTGTTTTGTTCTTCGAAGATAACCCATTTGACGAAAATGTCTCAACGAATATTGTCGCCTCTTTTCCGTCGAAAATAGGTACTTTTTTTGCATTGTAGTCACCGTAACAAAGGATCTAATAGGCGCCCGGATGTCTGTTTTTTTGAGCTGCCCTTCGGGCAAAGCCCAATCAAAAAATGGAGGCGCCTCGTCTGTGCAGGAGAAAGACAAAATGACGGACGGATTAGGTTTCCTGTCCCCCCTCCGCTGCGTTGTTGCTTAACTTCTTTCTTTTTGAGAGAAAGGGGTGGGTAATAAACAAAAATAATATTCTTGTGTGAAGTTATAAGTCCTATCTTGTCGCCTAAAAAAAGGAAAAATTGATCGCGTGGTAAGCCTCTTGTAAAAAGCTCTTTTCATTGTCTCCCGTCCCCTCAGTACTTTCTGTCTGTGCCGTAAAAGAGTCTGGATTGAAACGCATTTCAGTTCCATCACTTTATATTACGAAGGGACGATCGGTCGCGTTTGAATCAAGTTAAAGAGGGAAATTCTTGTTTGGAAACTGGACCAATGCAATGCTCACTGCGCATTCACATCCATACACTGTTTACGGTAGCTCCACACTAAGAGATGACTGTGAGCGTGTTTGGGACGGACCGGTCCGTGAACTCAAAGAGAAATGTAAGACTTGTAATGAAATGAGCAAACTTTATGAACCATCTGTGAGCACAAATAATGAGCAAACTATAATTTTAATTGACTGAACATTGCACTGTGAGCTGCTGTATGGAAAAAAAAAAAACAACTCAGATACTACATGGAAAAGTTCAACTGAAAGTTTTATTTGTTGATGAAACAACAGCATGTATCTTACTATAAAAAGGATCGCACTCGAGCTCTATGATATGCTGTATCGATAATAAACAAATACAAAAAAAGGAACACCAAACAGCAAATCACTCTTACCTTTAATGGTTAAGGCTAGGAAACTGATTGAATTGAATCGGGATACTTACACTAACGTGAATAATTCAGGCTGGTGTTCGGCGTTACCGTATGAAAGATTTGCAGGTGATATAATCAAATCAAAAAATAATGCAAGCGCGAATACAAACTTCATCTTCAGCTCTCGGGTTTTAGCAAACAATTTCTTCCTTCAAGTCCTTTGAAAGAGGACAAACAGAAACGATTCGAGGACAAGTACGAAACGTTCCCACGGTTAAGTGGATTATACGGGGCTGGGGTGCCGGTGCGACGGGGTCCCCGGGTCTGTGGAAAAGACGGGGTCTTTGGAAAACACGGGGTCCCGGGGTCTGTTGGGTTTTGTGAAAAATAAGTAAACAACAACACTAATCGCTTTCCTTTATGTAGACTATACAAACTGCGGGCCGAGCGAAAAATACAGACTGCAGACTGAGATGAGGGTAGAACGCATGCAAGGTGCAGAATGAGGACTATAGGAGGTAACATGCAGACCCAGCAAACGTAAACCGTACACGCGGAACGGCTAAGACCAAAACCCTGCAATTAAAGTAACACTTTCTAGAGATCTGTTTTGAGTCATCTTTTGCTCTAATGACTTCTCTTGAGCGTTTTATTTCAATGTTTACGATATGGAAAAATATCGGTCATCTTGACGTTTTGGAGACACATCCTAAGCTGGTGCCTCTCATCTCTCAGGGGTGCTTTGTAATTAACCAAAATAAGTAGCCTCAAAACATACAGTGATTGCTTTGTCAATACAAATTCAGATATAGCCTGCACTGCAGGCGTTTTCATCGGGAGCGCGAATGGTTTTGCTCGCGAAAGCGCCATGTTTAAACTCCCGAAGAGAGGAGGAAATGGGGCGATGTTCGCATGGTGTGAAATTTGGGACAATGCTGCTGGAAAACTTAATAACTTCTGGTAACGCCCATCGTCAGTAGCATAGTCGCGCGTTTTGTACATGTACACTGTACTCCGTCCTCTCCTGGGCTTCTTCGGGCCAGTCGAGTTGTCTCATCTGCAGTGCATGCACACCTGTTTCCTGTACATAACCAACAATAAGTATGTCAACGAAATTCCCTAAATGTAAACTAACGTGTTATTGATTTTGGAAAGACGCTACTCTTGGTTTTCACATGACGTCGCCTTAATTCAAACTAAGAAACTATCGCTTCTTCTGCGTTTCTACTTTCATGTGGTATTACAGCACCTTAAAACATTTATACAAACAATTTTTAAAAGGATTTTTCGTTTTACGACTCTGGACGCTTGAATGTCCAGGCTCTTGCGTGATGCGTCATTTAGCTGATGGCCAGGAAAGCTCATATGTGGGTTAAAAACATCACCGATTTTGGGAGATTTTGCTATTTAAACATTCATTGCCTCAGAATAAATATTACCCGGCGTCCATATTTGTGCCCCTGAAACCACAGGCGCCCCAAGCTCACTTTACGAGTGTGTTATGTAAATAGCCTGCAGTGCAGGCGTATTTTGGGCGGGCGAAAGCTGCGTAGCAAGCGTTTCTGTGCGGTTTAGGAGCAAAGAACGAGGGACAACAGTCAAAGACCGCGCGAGAAATGGTGCAAGTAAAAGAACATAGAGGGGGTGGCGAAGAAAGGAATGAAACGCTTGCAGACAAATCCGGGATTTTGAAAACGGTTGTGACTAGAATGGATGCCCCAAAGTCAGATTGTCATCTTCGCTCAACATACATGATAGGAGTCTTATAACTTAAAGTAGTAAATAAGAAAAGAAAGAAAAACAGAAGAAAACAGTAGGTAGTTCGTAGGACTTGAACCCGTGTAATTTGATATATAATCCACATCCGTATCTACTACATCATCAAGGGCTAACTGCCGAGACCGGTTGATTTTAACGTACTTTACATGGCGTTGATCATTACATTATTGAAAGCTAACCGTTTTTAAAACAGCGCTTAACCCTAATCACTGTACTTCGGTGCTAAACCCTGTATCCAACTCTTTTCCTTGCACAATTGTCTTTTACTCTGATTTCCCTACTTTTTAAATTCGCGTAGCGTGGAGTAGAGTATAGCGTTGTGTAATAAACATAAGGTGTCCAACCTGATTTTGAGGTATCCATTCTAGTCATAACCTTTTGAAAACCGCCATCTTTGATTTTATGACAGAGGAAGATTGGGGAGAGTAGAAATAGTAACCCTTAGGGTAGGTGTGAGGGCGAAAGAAAGAGAGGGGGAGGGGGACATTCAATGACGTCTTGGGATTTAATTTTTCATGTTGTAAATAAGCTATTGCTGGTTTGCACGTGACTTCACGGTGGCCATGTTGGTAGAATTGGTAGTGGTGTATTGGGTTAAGAACAAGGCATTTCTCTCCTGTGGGAACTAACCTCTATTTTTATGTAAATTATTGGAGAAAAAATTATATTCAGTATAGAGCGTTTTCACTCAAGTGGCCAGCATTTATGCAAATCTACGGGAACAAAAGAAAGTTTTTACATAATAAAAGCGTTCCACTCCCAAAGGATTGGTTTGGGACACCAACATGGTGGCTGCTTTAATGTTTTGAAACATTAATATGGCCGCCGTTAGGACATGTGAAAACGCTCTTTCGACCAACAGACCACCAATATGACCGCCTTTGCACGTGGTTGTAAGCCAAGAATAGTGTCTTTCCAAAATCAATAACACGTATTGCAACATCTTTTGCACTTAAGGAATTTCATTTACGATACTTGTCGTTATAATATCGTGCTTTAGTGTATTTTGAACGGAGGAAAACGGCAAACAGGTATGCATGCACCGCAAATGTACGTAAAACGGGCTCATCCTCGGTGTAAAAACCTGTGAAACTCACGAGTGACGTAAAACAATGAATATAAAGAAGCCACTGAGAATCCAACACAATAGAGCCAAGGAAAACAATAGCTAGAAAACAAAGAAAAACTTCACAAGTTACACCGAGATAAACCCCAACATGAAAATGAAAATCCCAAAATACTACTAAATGTGCACCTCACACGTTTTCCTCACTAATGAAGCAACGAATAACTAAAATGAAATTTCTTTAAATTCGCAAAAATGAAATTCCTTAAAATGTAAATGAAAATGAAAATTTATTTTCTGTTAATTGAAGGCAAAAGGTGTAATTATTGATGAAATTCTCTAAATGTAAAATATGTTGCAATGCGTTGTATTGATTTTTTAGACTCTATAGACTATCCACAACGTGAAAATAACAATCCCAAACTGCTACTGAACGTCACTTCACACGTTTTCCTCACGAATGAAGCAAAGGATCGACTACTAAAACTTCTTCGCGAAAATGAAATCCCACACATATTATTGAATGTCTGTAAATTTATTTTCTGTTAATGAAGGGAAAAGGTGTAATACTGAATTTATATTAGAGACGTACGAGACGGATTATCCGTCAGACGGGATAATTCGTTTAAGTATAAATCCGAAGACGAGTTTTGGCGAATATGTAGTCTAGATATTTTACGCGGGAAACAGGAAACACTGCGAAAATATAGAAACCATTCCCTCCCATCTGGAAACTTCGTCAAAAAACCGTCTACGTTCCGTCTAGGTATAAATTTAGAGACGGGTTATCCGTCTAAGACGAATTTACCGTCTGTTACGAGCGTCTTCAAGACGTGCTAACAGACGAATCAGCCTCCAACTGATAATTCGTCTCTAGTATGAATTCGGCCAACGTGACTGAATATTCCTGGCAAATGAGTTATGATATGACAGTTAAAAAAAACACTTGTTAACTTTTTTGTCTTTTTATTATCTCTGTGCAAGTTTTTCAACGCAGTTATGATAGCTTCATGAAAACAAGAACTTGCAACAGTTACTATAAACCTAGAAATATTCTACAGCCAATGCCTGGGGCACATAAGATACTGCACAATTTGAACCTTATTTCCTCTAAATATCAGATGTTTAGTATTTCCCACGATGTGTGTTTTTCTTGTGCTTGGGATTCATCTTTCGGAAAGAACGACGATGACCAGGGTCTCTTTGTCGGCTGGTTCGGACTTCACTGACTTGTGATGAGCTCGCAGGTTTTGATTCGATCAAGTTCCCCTCCGCATCATAGGACTCCATTTTCGCTCCTATAACAACCCTGGCCTCTGCTCTCACCGTCCCCATGGTGTAAAAAACGGTTTGCCGAGAAGGTATTGCCTACAAAAAAACAAGCAATTTCAATTTACTTCAGTAGTTTCTACAAGTTCTTCAGTATCAATCTTATGCTGAGAACACCTACCGCTAACCGCGTACCAGTCTCGTCTTTCTATTAATTTTTTTTACACACGTCTAATCCCCCTTGGCTGATCTTTTTTGTTTCGCATCGTTTTCGGCGACGTTACCTTTAATTTATCACACAGAGCAATTATATTGATTAATGTTGTAATTATTTATGGTTTAGTATAATAACGCTAGTGAGCCTGCCTCCTGTGCGTTCGATAATTAGGAGGATTCGAAGAACAACTTGATGGCGAGGTCTTATCACCACCTACCTGCGACAAAGAGACTGTAACGGTCTGGTTTCCCTTTAATTGATGACCAAACTTTGCAAAAATATAACTCAGTTTGATCTCGCCTTCTGCATGAATAGTGGCTCCCCACTTTAATGTGAGGGGTTCTGTGCGCTTGGAAAAGCGGGCGATTGTTTTGACTCCGGCAGGCACCGTGGAAGTAATCTGAAAAGCGGTGGTAATTTTGTCTTCGGACGTTTTCTGGTATCCAGTGTTGTAGAAGCCTGAAGTTGAGTACTCTGTGGAAAGCTCAACTGAAAACTCAGCTCCAAGTGCCTCAAACCCTGCACTCACAGAAGCCCCGACTGTAAAACTGCTTGAAGTTCCCGACTCAACAGAGTAACTTTGGCTTGCTGTTGCTTCAACTGTTCTTGACTTAGTAAATGATTTCTCAGTGGATTCTCCAGTGTTGTCCAATTCGACGTCAAAATCACCGGCAAGAGGTGTCTCTCTTGTAGGGTAGGGCTTGCTGGCTTCCTTTTTAACTGAAATCACATTGAAGTCTACTCTCTTGAGATCGTCAGTGGATGCTGTGTAATCACCGCAGCCCTTCTGCACTTTGTCAACTCTTTGACCGTCCTCTATTTCAACAGTTGAGACAAAGGCGCATCGTTTCACTTTATTTTCTGGCATTCGCGAGTAGAATTCCACCCAGTATGAAACTGTAAAAATGAACTAACAAGGATGAGATTACGAAAAATGATCCCTGACAAGTACAGCCTGATACTATTAATCCTTACCAAGAGATTGTCCCGAGGCTAACCGAAGCTTCATAATTAAATGGATTTGTATGGGAATCCTTGGCAACAAGTAAATTCTACAGGCATGAAGTAAAACTTTTTTTGTGATAAATGCTATCTTTAATCATCATCATCATCACCATAATAATAATAATGATAATAATAATAACAATAATAACAATAATTTAATACTTACATTGCACAAATTGATTATGTACATGAGCATATGCGCATCACACATGAATATATAGTGATGTATTTTTCTTTTTGTTTTCTGATAATTTGAGGCTATTTCAGAGAGTTATTTAAGGCCTGGCTAAACGATCAACATTTTTATCGAACGGTGTGGGAAAATAACAACCCCTTTGTAGCATCAAGGAGTAAGGACTATAACATTAAATTTTCATTCCCTACGCAGACCACGCGTGACCAATTGCAAACGTCCCATTTCCATTGCTTAGGTATGAGTTGGTCGGACTAGCAATTCTACCATTGGGCTTCAAAAGGCTGGGAGAATTAGATTGTCGACTTGAGGATTAAAGTGTTCAATATGAGCTTTAAAGCGGAGAGTGCAAGAGGCGCTTACTGAGATCGTTGAAGAGAAGAAAGGAAAAGCTGACTTGGGGGGGAGGGGAGTAAAGTAATAGGATAAGTTGGAGGGGAAGCGAGGGTGGAAGGATACAGCAGATTAAGGGCTGTGGCTCTCCGGGTAACTTAGTAACGGTCTTGAAAACAATTGTAATTACTGGATCGATTCGATTACAAGTTTCTGTACATACATCTTCCCCCTCCTGGAAGTCCAAGTGCATTGGTCTGGATGGTGTTTTTGTGCTTCTCTAGAAAATTCAATAGTTGTCCCAAGTAGTCAACCTCTGTTGGCAAGAACCAGCACTGACATGAAAATATAACACGAACAACCTTCGACTAAATTGTAAGAATCAGGTTTTCGTTAAAATATGAAACATTGTAAAGTATAGCTGAGACACTACTGAGGGATGGACGGGGGGTGAACACGAGAAAATTATTCGCGCTGCCATGTTTTATGTATCACAAAATCGACCAAATTACAAAAACTGAAGCGATACTTGGATTTTTTTTCCGAATGTTTACTACCCATGTCTGAAGTTGACCTGAAGATCATCAAGACGAGAATGTTCGCACACTGCCGTAGACTAACGATCATGATCCATGGACCTAAATGTTTTGATGATATCGATATCTTCACAACTTATGATAAAGAAAAAATTTATACCTTCACTCCTGAACAGATACAACTCTTTTCAGAGCTGCAGAAATCTTTTTGACTACTCGCCTCGAAATTCGAGGCGTTATTTTAGTTGAATAACGCACCACTCACCACCCGTAGCATATATACTGTAGGCTTGCTCCGGACCACCACAACAACTGGTTCTAAAACAACTCTCTCCAGCATCTCCCGGACTTTTGATATTGCATGAACTTGATGGACCGGAAGCTGCATCTCCATCCGTCGAAATAGCCAACAATGTTGTTGGGAGACTGTTCAGACACACACATTGCTTGTCGGAAGTAGCTGCTAAAGGTAACGCCTTGTCACGGCAGAAATTAATGCACCCGTTATTGTTTATATCTATCTTCCAGTTTCTGGACTGAGGATTCCAGCATTTCCGTCATCCTGTAACAACCTTCGAAGAGCTTCCATCTGCGAAGGAATGCAGTCAAATTTTTACGAGGGAAGGCAGCTTTGATCAAAATATCTGAGTATTTTACAGAAATGGAACTTTTAAGTAGCGATGGGTTCACGTGTGAAAGCGCTGTTTTCGTGTTTTCGAGTAGACTCTTGAAAAAGAAACTTTTTTAAAACGATGACGTCACAGTATCAAAGGCGCCACGTGTGGACAGAGAAATTGTCACAAAGGGAAAAAACTTTTTCGCTTTCAAACGAAAACGGACTCGTCTGGACGGACCAAAATGATTCAAAAACGCTACGTGTGGGTGGAGAATTTTTGAAAAACGGAAAAAAAACTTTTGTGTTTTCAAACGAAAATGGATACGTTTGGACAGGGCCGGGTAGTATAAACTTGGACGCAATCAAGAGATAATCTGTTCCATTGTGCATGCTGAAGTGCATCTAAATGAATGTGTACGGAAAGGAGAAATTTGCACTTGGCAACTCTTGAGGTTTCAAGGATAAACTGTGCTCACGATGCACCCTTATCTTTGACTCTTGATTGGCTAATGAAACCAGCTATAAATAGCTATTTTCCTTTCAACTCTTGATTGGTTTAAGACGTACTTCTCTGCATGTGTTTAGGATTAGCTCCTATATTATTTTGGTGCCACCCTTTCGTGGTTTGAGTCTCGAAACTCTTCGAGAGTTTTTCATCTTGGAATGTGAAACTATAAATTAAAAATTGAAGTGGATGCTACTTCTTAGGGTGAACCACATATTGGTGTGGAAGACAAAGCCAACAAACAGGTCACAATAATGCATCACCAGTCTTGTCAATGAATTCTGTCTGGTTCATAAATTATGGCAAAGAAGAGATATTTGCTTCTTCAAAGAAGACTCAGGTGTAAATAATTCGATATCTATTTTGGCATGCGATGCATTGCTTGCTTGTATACCTTCCTACTATATTCATTCTTTGACTTTACAGAATAAAAGAATGAGAATGAGACATTGTAGACTGACCTAAACCCAGAGAAACAAAAACATATGCACTCAGTTATTACAAATCCATTCCATTCTGTTTATTTAAATAGAAATATACAGCTTTCAAATGATTTGTACAGCTAAACAATTAAGAACTTACATTTGGCCATCCACGCATTGGACAAAAAGAAGCCAACATAATGCGTACGGTATCAGCATTCTAAACTGGTCAGTGTGAGCTCCTCCTCAAAAACTAAAATTTAGATGTACAGTATGTGGTCCTTGGTCCGAGGAAGTCCACGATGCCCTTGGTCCGCGTCTTTTCCGAACATGATGAAATACTTCGTCGTGAAATAAAATACGAAAAAAATGAATGTGTCCGATGATTTATCGATTAGTTTCCTTTCATATGACGAGGTTTCGGCTTTCATGCTGTTGTCAAAGGCGCGCAGTTCAAGTTTGTTTACAGGTAGGTGAATTTGCTTTTCTTGAAGTTTGTACTTTTACGGCGCCGTAAATTACATAGTCATGTTTACACAACTTGTCAATAATTATAACGCAACGGGAAGACGTACCTTTTTGCAGAAGAGGTCTTCAGGAAACACTATTTCCGTCGTTGAAAGCACATTTGATGTAGTCTTTGAATTTTTTGTTTAATCAACCCTTGAAAAATATCACCAAATTTCGGGTAGTGGTCCTTGGTCCGCGGCCTGTGACCTTGGCTGAATTACATTTCGCAAAATAAACTGAAACCTTTGCATGAGTGAATGAAGAAAGGCTTTGTTTTCAAAAAATTGTAAAAAACTTCTTTATACATGTTTATAAGTCCTCTTCTCTTAATATCTGGAATACATACATAGTTTTTACTGTGTTTTTAGTCATTATTTTTGACTGCGCTGAATATATTCTCCAAAATTTTTATTTTTCGTAGGTTGAAAAAGCGCTGTGTTTATATTTTTAACGTCGTTGAGCGCTGAGTATTAACTGTCAATAAGGTAAAAACTTTATACTTCTGTTGATATTTAGGTAGAGGTTTATTTCAGTTCTAGGGTAAACAAAAGGGAGGGAAAATATGAAAAGACTGAAGCGATAATATTGCCGTGACAAATTGCGTGACAGTTTTGAAAGCCAGTACATTAGCTTTGCATCCCGCGCGTCGCAGAATTGAGCAACGACGACAACATCAAAACATAACAGAACAAGATAATCATTAAAATTTTGTTGGCTTCTTACTATGATCTAAAGATGAGGCATTTGTTGCATAAAAAAGTGCATAAAGTCGGAGTGGGGTTGGGTGGGATGAAGGCTAGGTAAAAGGTATAGGGGGTTTATAGAGGGACACAGACGATGCTAAAATGTTCCAGTGTTAGTGAAACAACACTGAGAACCTTTCTACACTTTTTAGGCTCATTATGTCCAAACCAGTTAAGACCACTAAAGATCGGGAGCAAACGCGACAAACATATGAAAGTGCAATGAAGGATGTGGAAGACGGTATGCCAGTGCCAAGGGCAGCAAAACGGTGGGGTATGCCTGAATCAACGTTGCGAGATAGATTGAAAGGAAGATATCAACAAGCAGGCAAGGGGAAAAACCCTATACTAACGGTTGCTGAAGAAAGTAAACTGGCTGATTGGTTGGTGGAGAGATCAAAGCGTGGTTTTGGCCTTTCTGTTGATGAATTTCTCGACTCCGTACAAAAGTTTATTCAGAAGGACAAACGAAAAACACCATTCAAAGCGAGCCGCCCCGGTCGCAAGTGGTATAGAGGGTTCATTAAGAGAAACCCGAAAGTGAGATTGAGAAATGCTCGACCGTTAGACAAAAAGCGCGCAAAAATCTCGGCTGCACACGTAGACAACTGGTTTGCAGAGTATAAACAGTTTATGATAGAGACTAGACTTGACACCCGTCCAGGCCAAATTTGGAATTGTGATGAAACCGGGTTTGACTTACAAGGAAAGGCAGGAAAAGTACTTGGACCATCGGAACCCAAAGATCAGCCATACCGTGTAATAACAGGTACGAAGGAGCACGTAACGGTTCTACCTTGCTTCAGTGCTGCGGGCCAGTGGATACCCCCTTACTATCTCTTCGCTGGAAAGCGCGTCCCCACTACCTACAATCCAGTGGAGGGTGGAGTAGCTGGAAGCGCATTCTCCATCACTGAAAAGGGATACATCGATGCCGGTACATTTTACATGTGGCTTGCCAACCACTTTATACCAAATATTCCACCCGCCAGGCCAGTGGTCCTCCTGGTTGACAGTGCAGACGCCCATATTGATCTCCAGACGTTTGAACTAGCCAAGGAAAATCAAGTGCATATTTTCGCCCTGTTAAAGAATGCCACCCACCTTGTGCAACCCGCGGACGTTGGTCTCTTTGGAGCAATGAAACAGACCTGGTACAAACATGTGAGGCGCTTCTCCCAGAAACATCCGGGTACGGACATTACAAAAAAGAATTTCTGTAGTGTCTTCAAATCTACCTGGGACGACGTGATGCGTCCATCCACTCTTAAAGAAGCCTTTAGAAAGTCCGGTATTTATCCTATTTGTAGAGATCAGATTACCGATGACCAAGTTAGATCATCCCTGGTATATTCGCACAGTGACCAAAGTACGCTTCCTTCTGACTCTGCCTGCGAATCTAGAATGCCTGAACCGACGCGTACTTCCTCCGTAACTTCCACCATGAGTACATTGTCTCCCCCTGAGCAGAGTACGTCTCAATGCGAAACGCCCTCTCTTTTGTCTCAGGCCTGCGAGTCTCCACTACCCCAAGAAAGTGAGCCTTTAAGCTCAACAAGTAATCCTTTATCGGAGACTTGTGAGTTGTCCCTCCCTGAAGAGTCTGGACAAAGTACGCTTGTAAGCACAACGCGTACTCCTATGACTACGGCCTCGGAGTCTTCATTTTCTGAACCAAGTCTGCTTGTAGGCTCAACGCAAAATGTATCCCGCCGATCATATCGTCTAAGTCAAAGTGCCTATTCTGATGCGTTTGATGCATTAGAGTCTGTTTTAAAAACTCCAGTGAAGGTGAAATACAAGCGCAGGTTGGATGAGGGCTACAACTTAGACGGCAGTCCGACATACCAGACTTGGAAGACCTTGCTCACTGCTGCATCGAAAAACAATTCAGTAAACGAATCAACTATACAGCAGCAAACGCCTTTAACTTCTACTCCACGCCCATGTACAGCTTCATTTTCTTCTTATTCAGTTTCCACAGTGCTTGAGGAAATAATCATCTACCCCTCTGCGCCCGACAACAACAATGCGAGTCGCAAAAATCCGAAAAAAACGCTCCCCAACTATTTAAACGGTGAAGCTTCCATGAAAATTTTGCTTAATGCAAAATTAAAGAAAGCGAGGGAACTTGCCGCAAAGCAGAAGAAATTAAGGGCGAGGGAAGAGAAGAAGGAAGCTAAAAGAAGGAATCAAGAAGCGAAAAAGAGAGAAGTGCAAGAAAGAAAACAAAAGAAAAATCAGAAGTCCACTGAAAAGGAAAGGAGTGCAGGCAAACGAAGAAAGCGTGCGACTAGCGGAAGGGAATGGAGAAGATCACTACCCCAACAAAACGACAACAGCTGCAAAGTCTGCTGGCAAGAGTATTCTCCTTCCGATGACGAAAATTTGCCATGGGTTATGTGTGACCAATGCGAAATGTGGATGCACATTGACTGCATACCGATTGGAGTCGATAAAACACCCATTGAAAACGACAGGCAATTTTTTTGCCACGATTGTCGTTGACTGTAAGAGTTAGTTGTATGAACTCTCTACAGGTGAAAAATTTTAAAATCGATTGTTCCAGTGCTATTCTCTTTTCCTTGAAAATCATCGGTTGAAAAATAACTGTTATTGAAGTATAGAGAGTATGTAAGACCTGCGATTATTTGTTTAAACAGCCATTTCCTCTGTTTCTAGTTAAGAAAATACGTTATATACAAGGCCTACCGCGATCCTTCCCGCCAAATTTTGCTTACTTTATTACCGTAAATCCTCTATTAAGCCCCCCGGGAGGCTTTTATTTTCAAGCACTTTTTAGGGGGGGCTTAAAAGAGAGGGGGGGCTTATTTAATTTAGCGAAATGAATCACCTGTAGCAGAAATACCGTGGTATGAGACAGAGTAGACTTACGCGTTGTACAGAGAGCTAGAGCGCAAAATTGAGAAAGTTAAGCATAAGAAGTTGGAGGTCATGCCGCCGAAAACCAAAAACAATATAAACTTCCAGCCTGAATAAATCATAACTGACCAGTCCACGTTAATCGTTATTTCTTTTCTGAAGAATAACGATTGGGAGAGGGGGGGGGGGGGCTTAATAGAGAGGGGGGGCTTATTAACTTTCCTCCTCTGAAAAGGGGGGGTTTATTTGAGAGGGGGGGCTTAATAGAGGATTTACGGTATATTGAACATGTAAATATAATTAATTTTTAAACTGAAAGTTCAGCATGTGTCACATTCGTTTATTGGCTTGGATAACTTGACAAGTACTGTATTAAATGGCCTCAACCCATTGACATTAAAGGTCAACAATGTTAAGAAAATGTTGAGAGTAGTCAGTTAAATTCTATTTCATAAAGGAAAACCTTAGATTCCCATATGTGATATTCCATAGTAGTGCTCTGCCTACAGAAAAGTTTTCTTTCATTTCTAGCCATCAATCCAAAATGATCAAAGTGGTCGTTTCCAATGCTGTCATCAAGGGCTATCACATATTTCAAATCCGCCCTCCACCTCTATTAGAACTCCAAGTCACCAAGGAGTATGGCAACAAGCACGACAAAAATGCGTGCTTGGTCTGGGTTCCAGAGTTGGAGTTAATAACACGCAATATGTGGAGCGTTGTGACAGATGCCAAAAGGGGAGAAAGAGTAGAAACCATCGCTGGCTTACCTATTGGACGGGTCCCACAGGGGCTGTCATCATGCTTTTGGGAGCTTCTGAGTTCTCCTCACATTGATTCAATTGACTGGAAAGAAAGGACGAAGGGCGGGCTTGCGGGCGCGATATTTACCTCACCCATCCAACTTGAATTAATTTCACATGATATAGTAATACATCCCATATCCTCAGTGTATCCTTAATTGATCTCCGGGGGGGGGGGGTACTGCCATATATGGGCTATATAGGTATGTGCCGCTGTGAAGGGTATGGTTTTCAAGCAGTTTACTCTAGGACAGGGTATATAAATCAGAGCGTTTGGGTCTAGAATAGGGTATCATTTTTCAGGAAACTGATCAGTCGGTTGAAGATTTTATCTAGACTAGGGACACAGCTACTCTAGGATAAGGGGGATTTTAGGAGTATTATAGGGTAGCAAAATTCAGCTGAACTAGCTCTGGTATAGGTTAAGGGTTCCAGGGTCCCAGCGGCACATCCCCGCCCAGAAATTCCTAGAGTACCCCCCTGGAATTGATCAAACCCTATTTTACATGACTTGTCATCTGAAAAGTAATTAGATCAAGGGGTCACAATTCATTAAACCTAAAAGCTAAGTGCCAGTTACCTGAGTGAAGGGTTAGGACTCCCTCGGTGATTTATGAAAAATAATAATTCTTATGCTAATACCAAAACCAAAAGAGAATGAGGTAGCCCTTTCTCTCTTGCAAAATATTAAATACTGTATTAAATAACCCTCTTTTCAGAAAAAAAAATCTTCTTCTTTAGTAAACAGACGGGAGACCCATGTCAGAGCTTTTCGCCGTGGCCAGCACAGCAGTCACCTGGAGGAGGAGCTGTTATTCCCTGCTCTTTTATTATCAATGTGAAAGACGACCAGCAGCTAGTTGTGCTGAAAAGAGTTCAGTCTGCAGTCAATAACATGGCTGAAAGATCGGTGTTAAAAATAACGATCATTTAAATAATAAACACCACATTAATTCCCAGACTACTCAGTGTATCTCTCCTCCTGCCCAAAGTTTGAAAAAAAAATAATGTTTTAGTAAAAATAAATAAATAAATAAATAAGAGAGACAAAATTTAAACTTTGTGTGGGAGACTGTTCAGACTGTTGTCTGAAAAGAAAAGCAGATTAACATTTAATACTCACACAAACTTGCCACAAAACTATAGTCAATCGTATCAAGAATAACAAAAATACATGAAATACTGTGAAAATTGCGTTTTCGTTGGAAAAACATCGCATTCTTACGTACTTTTCGTGTTGCTTACATGAGCCGCGGACCAAGGACCAAATCCGCGGACCAAGGACCATCGAAAACGGTAGCCTTTTTACGAATTCCAAGCAAAATATTTATGTCTAGAACTTGAAACTTCAGGATTATCGAGAGGAACATAAAAGCTATCTTCAGGGAGTCTTTCAGCTCGTTACGTTTTGATTGAGGTAAGATATTCAAGTTTATGACTTTTACACGCGGACCAAGGACCACATACTGTACCGTTGTCAGTTTTGACCTCGAACGATTTTTATTTGGTTCATTTCTCCAAAAACATCTATGGGAATTGGAGTTTAGATCTTAAAAGGTTTGTGTGCGTTAGAAAATAATTCCTCGCACAAAGAACTAAACCTTCCTAAAAGTAGCAATGTAACAAATAAAGTCGTTAGGAAAGCGTTTCACCGGAAGAAAACTGTTTTGAAGTGAGCAAGAGAAATCTTTATTAGGTTGCGATAGTCATCTTATCCTTTTTGCCCCTCCATTAAGTTCTAGACTTTCAAAACCATCCTTATTATTCATTCACATGTCTGCGTTTGGATACCAAAAAGAGAACACTTACCTTGATTCTTGTCAGCTGTTAGGAGTTAGCCTCTGGCATATGCAAAAAACAGAAACACACACAAAAAAATTAGTTCAATACTTTCATTTTAACGTAACAATGTTTGCTTCTTGCTTGCTTTTAACTAATCTTGCGTTAAAACTATAAGAAATAACCCGTGAAAAAATAGCAAACCTTGCTAAGCTTTGTTAACAACTATTATAGGAGCGGGTTATTACTACGAAATCGTGTATGTTCAATTACAGTTGCAAATTGCCTCTTTCATTCACAAACAAAACGGTATACAATGAATTAATGGTTTTACATAGGTTGTGCATACCGTAGTATATGTTTATATTTTTGCACCTAATTAACAAAAACGAAAATATTATTAATGCTGGATACGGGTTACGTTTCCGAACATCGCGAAAATTAGTTCCCGCAAAACACAAAAAGTCACCAGTCCGCAAAAATAAACTCTCGTAAAAATTTCGTGCCAAAAGGTAGCTAACGTTGGTGATAGTACGTCATTATCAACAACGAACTGTGGTTACCTTTTTGCTGGAGAGAACTAAATGAAAGAAGGTACTAGGGACACGTTTAAAAAACTCACTGATCTCTTCAATAAACATGATTACAGGAGTGCATCAGACATATCACATAACAAGACTGGTGGTGCATTATCGCAACCTGTTTTCCACTGTCTTCCGCGCCAATAATACAGTTCACCGTAACAAGTAGTGCAGTTCTGAATTTCTTAATTTACAATTTCACATTCGAAGATAAAGCAATTTCGAAGAGTTTTGAGACCAAAACCAAGAGAAGATGGCACCAGAATATTATCAGAACTAATCCTGAACGCATGCAGAGATTTCGTCATTCTGTAACATGAAAACCCTTCGAAGAGCTTCCTCTGTGAAGGAATGCAGTGAAATTGTTACGAGTGAAAGACAGCCTTGATCAAAATATCTGCGTATTATATACAGAAAAGGAACTTTTCGGAAGCGATGATTTCACGTGTGAAAGCGCTGTTTTCGTGTAGACGCTTAGAAACGGAACTTTTTGAAAACGATGAGGTCACGTGTGGACGGAGAAATTAACAAAAAAGGAAAAAGATTTTGCGCATTCAAAAGAAAACGGACACGTCTGGACGGACAAAAACAATTAAAAAATGCTACGTGTGGACGAAGAATTTTTGGAAAACGAAAAAACAACTTTCCCATTTTCAAAAGAAAACGGATACGTGTGGATGGGGCATGATAGTAGGATTAACTTGGACGCATACACGAGATAACCTGTTCCATCGGACAATAGCTTATTTCACCAGTCAATCAATATTCAAAGATAAGAGTGCATTGCGAGCACAGTCCAGTAAAGATCCGGGCGTACGTGTTAGAAAGCTGCTGGATAGCGCTATATGCCGGTGTTTTTCAATATCTAGGAAAAAGCGACGCTAAGCTATAAATCATGCCAGAAAAAGCAATTGTGTCATCAACTGGACAGACTTATGGCGTGAGATATAGCTATCACCTTGTTGCGAGTAATTGGACTGTGGTTGAAGTTGAATGGAGATGCGGTTGTGAGCCGCTAGAGTATATTATAGAGTTTTGAGTGCGGTCTTCTTGTTTATATTACTGTGCTAGTTAACATGCTAAGCGAAACTAGAAGACGAAAGTCCCGAGGCAAAAAAATATATCTGGTATCTCTGCGGAAAGACATATCACATGGGACGAACTGCTCAGGGGGAAGATAGGACAGTGGGTATGCACGGATGACTCATAAGGTCTTTAGATTGGAGTAAGAGTACGACTTTTTAATTACATCTTGTTCACGTGTTCTAGTTTTAATGAATCTTTTATCGCACTAGTCTTATTCCTAGACTCTCATCTCTATATGCACTGCTCAATAGCAGAAATAAGACAGAATCTAAGGATATGAATGGCGTAAAATTAGAATGTCGTGCTGAGCTCGAGCCACGCAATCGCGCTTTCGCGTTCACATCAAAAATCGACCTTGCGCGGTTACTCTCCCAATTACTCCCTGAATTGTACTCCACTCAGTCCTATTACCATTCCTGATTCTCCAGCTTTTTTACAGAATAATCTTACAAGACAAATTGCGCTCATTCAGTATGCAGGACGATAGAAGCACGCGTTTCCCTTCCACAACAAATTAGAAAAATGACAACAAAATAACACGTTTTTATGTAGCAAATTCACTATTAGACGGGACTGTTCAGTCAGGTCGTTCTGCCAAGCCACTTCTGAATTTTGCCGGCCAAACTCCAAACTTTTAGTGTGAGCTGTTGAATGTGTTTGAATGAAAACTAGTAGGAAGTGGTCGCAGAAACATTTTCGTCTGCATTTTACTTCTCTAATACCATATTCGTTTGATACATGCACGCGGCGTTTTGAGTACTTCTGCATGCGATGTTCAACAACCAGCAAAGCGATAACAAAGAGATCTTGACAAACAATCAAGGAAAGATATTATAATATAAAATGAAAAATTTAAAGGACAACAATATTTATTTACGAACAGATGTATTGCGAGTAGCCTGCGAAGCGCAGACGTATTTCCGGTCGTCGCTTCTCTCCCTCCGAAAAATAACGTCTGCGAACCCGAGCAGCAAAACGATTTCCGTGACGCAAAACCTTTTTAGCCAATCAAAATTTAGCTCTTAAAATCAAGGAACTAACTCGCGAGACTTCTCACAAGATCGTGCGCGGTGCTGTTGGATATGTTTACAAGTCGAAATTGAAAGGAAGACGTAGCCTGTGTACAGCCGCCCTTTTTCCTCAGAACGACGTGTTTATGAAAGTTTGTTTGCCTGGATTGTGGGGCTGATTGATGAAATAAGCACCGAGAGGATTCATATTGAAGAAAAGATCAGAGGAAATTTTTTATCTTTTTACCTACGGAGACGATGATTTATCACACCTTGTTGTTTTGATCACATTCGAAACGATAATTGATCTAACGACAGTAGACGCATCATGCCGTTTGTTGCTTCTGTTCCTTTCTGATTCCTCGCAGGATAGTATGCTTTGGAGAACTCTTCGATATTTTTTCGTGTGCCGCTCTAGATATTTTTTAGTATCTTTCGTTATCTCTAAAAGCTAGGACATGTGGTAATTGATTTCCCATGGATGATTGCTTCTTGGTTCAGACAGAACTTTGATCAGATCGAAAGCAGTTTATATTTGTTCTTATATTTCATTAAATACATGTTCTTTTCAAAGTTTTAATTTCCATAGTTTTTATAAGACGAGTCGAAGCGTCATAGCTGAAATGCCATCTTGACTATGATCAATTGATTGTAAATGTTTATTTCACGCTGGGTCCGGCCCTCAGATCATTGTTTTGTGGCGATGCTATTGGGATTTTGAATTTTTAACGAGCGATTATCAGAGATTTCTGAATCAGTCAAGGATGTGTCTGTAAAATCGATTCACCACCTTTTGTCAGCGCTGGTTAAATTGAAATAAATCGCGAGTCTGAGCGCGATGTCATTAAGCTATATTGTTTTTCTTTCGCTGTAGCGATTATTTTGTCCATGTTTTGTTTATGTCACGTACTACCATATTTATAGAGCGAAATTATACCAAAAGCCCACATCACATACGTAGCTTGAGAAACCTTCGCTTCATAAAGAAGTCAGCATTCAACGTCGCAGGAAACCTTGTTACAGATCGTAAAATTCACGTTCCAAAGCGTATTTGGTATCGCTCGCCAAAATCCAAGACACGCCAGTGCGCGAGGTCGCGAGGGGGCACTCGAGCCGTATTCTATCCTTTGATCTGATTGGCCAACATCATAACAAAAAGTTTACGTCACGGAAATCGTTTTGCTGCTCGGGTTCGCAGACGTTATTTTTCGGAGGGAGAGAAGCGACGACCGGAAATACGTCTGCGCTTCGCAGGCTATATTGCGAGTGAAGTGTCTCTGAAAATCTTGAGTCGTGAATAAAACCTTGCATATTTTCGCCGTGTTTGCGGTGAAAGCAAGGCAAGAATAACGCTCAAAGCTTTCTTTTTACGACCAATAGGATAACTAAATATTCTTCACAACGTTTTCTTTCTAGTCGCGGTCAGAAAATGTCTTAAGCCTTTTTAAGTTCTATACTAGGCCAGATCCTTGTCTCAAATCGCACAAATGTGCGTAAAGTGACCGCATAAACAATGCTCCACTTCATGAAACCAGACTCCCCACAAACAAACAAACAAACATCAAATGAAATATAATTGCTAAAGCTTACAGGTCGAGATGCAGCTCCAGAAAGCCATCAAGTAAGGCCATAGAATTGCTTAAAGACGTTTCAACCCTGTTACGCATTCAGTAGGCGAAGTACTAAAAAGATGATTTCCGATAAGCTTACTTTTTGTCAAGCGGCGCATTTTTCAACCAAAAAACAAAAGAACAAAAGAATTTTCAATCGGATAGCAGCTGTATCTCATTTTGTAGATCCAGTTCGAAAAGACGGCTAAAACATAATAATATGACACAAAACTCTGTCTGCCTCTGCTATTAGTAAACAAGTCTCCAGATGCTGCATAGTCATCTTCTCCCTGGCGATCCTCTTTGTTAGCTCGTCGCTTGCTAATTCTTTCTCTCTGCCTTTCTCTTCTTTCTCTTCCCCGTCGCTCTTCACTTATAAGGAAATAGGTTGAATTCAATCCGCTTTCTCATTTCCATAGCATTCTTTTTCCAAACAATTTGCGAGAAACCGAGCACTAAGGTCACAAAATCCTGCAAGATTTCCTGCGAAGAAAATCGCGGGTTGCAGAAATGCAAATGCAAATGGTATAGTGTGAACATAGCCTTTAAAAAGAAACAAGAAACTGAACAGGTTTTCAGACCATAGCAGAAGTGAAAAAGTGGGAGCGAGGAAGTGAAGAGTGGGAGTGAATCAACTAAGTCGGAAGTAGATATTCAGGAGTGGGGACTGACTCAGATATTTTGTTCTTCCTCAACCCTTGTCGGCCGATGTTTTTTGTGTGTCAACAGCTTGTCCCAGTTCTGTGCCTTTACTGTTCACACTATACCGCAACGTGTAGATAAGCCGTCTTCTAAGGGCCTCTTCATTATGAGCCCGGTTGACAGGGCTGGCCTCGCCTTACCTCTAAATTCTTTGTAAAATTTTAGATTTGTTCATATGATAGGGCTGGCTGGCTCGGTTCCCGAGATCTCGGTAAGCTGGTTGGAAATTTTGCCATATGAACACTTCATCCCGGTAGCCGGGATGAAAGAGGAATGAATTCTTGCGGTCCGAGTGGCATCGTCTTGCATTGCCTGCTGTATTTTCCACATCATAATCATCCTATTTAACTGTAGTGATACAGGTCTAAGAGTTGCCGAAGCTATGATAGGCGTGAAAGTTATAATTTTTGTGTTTCGCCATGTTTGCTTTGTTTCTCGTACTTGGCGCCAGAGCTCATCCCCAGGGTCAGTGGCCTTTTCTCATCTCGGAAACAGGGCTAAGATTTCTCATATGAACCCAACGAGAAATTTATATAATTGGTAACCCAGCCAGCGCGGACAACCGGGCTCATATGAAGAGGCCCTAAGCAACTGTGAAACCAGTTTTTACATCATTAAACTAAAGGACTGACCAACAAACCAATGCAGATTAGAAAGTGGTATGGAGGGGAGTGGGTAGCCTGGCCAGGCTTCGCAGTGTGGGAAAAAGGCAAAAAAAAAAAGGAGTGAAACAGCCAAAAAGCTAGGAGTGCGCGCCAAAGTTTCGTTAGCGTGTCAAGAAAGACTTTTTCATGTATCACCCCGCCCGATCCCACACTCAAACGCAAAATATATGACCTGCTAAAGTTAATCATAAGTTTGTGGATTTCTTTGCAATAATTTAACGTTTATTGTTTTACGTGAACTATAAGGTACAACGAAAAGCTTCGCCTTTATCGTTGGCTAAAACTATTTAGTAAAATCCAGCTAGTGGTCTATTGTCAATGCTGCGTTCTGATTGGTTGAGCTACTACAGGGATATATGTTACAGCCCACTAGTAGCGAAAAGCGCCAGATTTTTGGCGGCAAAAAAGGATTAAAGTCTTGCTTTAAGCTGTTTTGTCTCGATATTTTTGACCAACTAGTTGGATTTTACTAAAACAATTATTCCTCTCGCCCTCATGGCCTCTGAGTCAATAGCCCATTCGGGCTCGAGGAATAATTGTTAAATAGTAGTCTTAATAATGAAATTAGTGAAAAACGAGTCCGGGCGCGGTTTCATTGCAAAAATCTAAGTACTGTCAATAAAAAGTAGCAGTAAATCTTCCAGAAATTGTAGTAAAATACCCTTGTTGTCATACATCGACCTCAAGTGTCTCATCTCATAAGATGGTGTGTTGAGCGTAACGAAATACCGCTAGCTAAGGCTTGACTTGGACTTAACTTAATAGTGAATACTAAAAAAAGGATATTCAGACTATATTCATTTCTTTGGCTTGTCTAAGAATTTTTCAATCTGATTTTGCCTCTGTAACTTTAGTGTAATCTTTCCACACAAAATGCATCTCAGAATGCATATCTTTCTCAACAGCTGTTATCTGCTGTTTAGAATACAACAGGCAGTTGCCCTTGGCGTTCTGACACCAACTTCCTTGCTCACGTTTACACATCACAAAGGCCTGACAAAAGGCGTCTTTTGCACAAAAGGAACCACACTGTGTACTATTAGAGGCCTTCAATTCGTCACGGCGTTGCTGATTTGCTTGGACTTTGAGTTGATACAAAAGAAAGTTCTTCTTTTCTCTTTGCAGTCTCTGCAGAAACACGACTGTCTTCGACAATATTGCGTTATCGGTTAGAACTTGAAACTTCCCTTTCGTGTCGAGCAGCTTGCACCCTCTCCGGAAAGTGAACTGAACTGCAACACAATTTTCCTCCAGAAGACAAACAGCTCTACAGTCAGTCTCATCGACGTTTGGCAAATGCCTATAGCCTTAATAAATCAAAAATATTATATAAATAAATAAATTAGTGACACAGAGAAGTTCGAGAACGTATGGTCCCAATGCAAAAGTGGCTGCTGGTTTAATATTCTTTTGTTTAAATTAAAATTAGCCTGACTAACCGCACTAGAGGTAAGGTATTCTTTTTTAAATTTTGTACTTAAAGAACGAGGCTAGTAAGGCTGATTTGAATATGAACAGAAGAATATGAAACTACTGTGGCCATTTTTGCAATGAGTCTTAATTACCAGCGCTAATCTTTTCTAAAACACTGAATAACTGGACACGTCATTCTTGTCTGGAAGGGGAGCGACATAAACCAAAATGAACGCAAAGACTTCATATGTGTCTGTTTTACAGGGGCTGTGACACGAAATTTATCAAAATTCAAACAGTAAGAACTGCCACCAAACTGAGTGAAATGTACAAATAACTGCTCAAAACATTATAAGAAGTTACATATAACCAGAAACTCATAAGGGGTTGAAACGTGTAACCCGCGTTCAATGCTCGTGAATATTCACTTTTACCATGTTTGGAGACCTTAGGACGGATATCCAGTTTTCAACAAAATGGCTGCCGCGCGATCACCATGCAGATGTTTTAAGACAAGAGTTCTGCATTTCAAGGTTAAATAAAAATACACCGTCAAAAGACAAAAAATGGAAAGAGAAAGTTCAAAAGAATGCTCAGGTTTCTTTTTGTGGAGGAAGGGAAGCTTTTAATCCAGAAATCGTCCTTCGAGGAATTCAACCTTGTTTTCTTCACAGCGGAGCGCATGGTCTGTTTTGAAATGCAGCCAAGGCAGCGAAGTTTTTGCTGAATTTTCAGCTACATTTTGCACTCTATGGCAACGACAATTACGTTTTTGAAAGGGAATTTATTTATTTTTAAATGTTTCACAGACGTTTTATGAATTTTTCGCTTCTGCGCTAAAGAAAAATTACAAAATGGGCTCCGATTTGAGATGGATTTTGTGTTGAATTTTGCTATGTGCTCAATCGATTTCACTTGCGTGAACGTTCCAAATATGGTACTTCCGAAAATGAATAATCAGGAGCATCGGACAAAGCAAACATATGAGAGTTACACGTTTCAACCCCTTATGAGTTTTTGATATAACACAGCAAACAGTGGCGGATCCAGAACTTCAGATAAGGAGGGATGGAACCCCGTCATCCAGACCCTGAGATAAGGGGGGGGGGGGGGTGGGGGGTCTTGAAAAACAATTTTCGGCCCTTCGGGCGTCAGCTTGGTCAAAAAATAAGGTGGGGGCGGGCCCCCTGACCCCTCCCCTGGATCCGCCACTGGACAAACTTGACAGAAGATTGCATTTGTGGTTTTTGAGAACTTGTTGGCCTGACGGTCTTTCAAAGTTCGATTTTTGTTGTTCATAATGCTCGAGAGACAATTTGTTCGAGGCTAAACTGTAATTTTTTCATTCGCAAGTAATGTGATAACTTCCATAGGGATAACGACGCGTAGTTGGATTACAATCAACTCTCTTGTAAGAGACCACCCTTGGTGCAAGACAAAGTGGTCGCTTATGTGAGGTGGTCCGTACACTGGGGTAATCAAGAAAATAAGCACAGACTGAACTAATTCATGTAATTCCATAAAATTACTAACTTACAAGCTAAAATTAGACAAAATGACAAGCGGCAATAATGTTTCACGTAACGTTAGCCCCTTTAAGTGCTGCATTATCGCTTCGATATGATGTAGCAGCTTTGACCTTTATAATTGTAAAACAATCTTAACATTACCAAATTGGCGAACTCTAACACCTTGCAGGGAAGTTCCCAGATGAATGCTGTCATCGCACGAATCTAGCCGTCCCTCGTCTTTCAAAGCCTGGCAGTAATTCTTAGATGCGTTAATCAGCTTTTCTCTGACAGCACCTATGTTAACCCCAGGAAGATGCTTGGAATATCTTTCAGTAAACAGGTTGTGGATGGCGGACAGGGAGTATGTTATTGGCACCGGATTCTCCTGGACAGAGGAGGCCCATGTCAAGGCATCACCATTACTAGGAGGGGCTGCACCTACAGTGATGGTGCTTGTTTGGACTGATTTCTGAAAATTGGAAGCCGCAGATCTTTGTTCTTTATCCATTGAAAATCCCCCTCCAACACTAAAGACCCCTGAATAGCTGGCTTGGGCCTCAACGCTTACTTTCTTGCTTCTGAGCTCTTCGTATTTTGTCTGACTGACTTTGTGGTTTTTCGTGAATCTTGCTCCGAACGTTACCTCCGTCGCGAAATGAGTTCCGTAGTATTTAACGAACTGAATAACATCATTTTTGTTAGCATCTGGTTTAGCTAGTCTCTTTGCCCAGAGCACAAAACCTGGATGAAATGGCGGTGGATCGGTGACGTCCATTTTGCTGAAGTAATAGCGGCACTGCGCTTGGGAAATTATGTACAAGAACTCTCCTGACGACATTTGTGCCACGGATTCTTTGTAGCTTGCACTTGCGGAAAACTTAAAGCCCCATCCGCCCCCTAAAGTAAAAAGGAGACAGTCTTTTAATTCGGCTTGTATAACACATTATTATTTAACAAATAAGTCATTTCTCGAACGCACATTGGTGGAGAGCTATGTTTTAAGATTATGTATACAATGTGCTGAATATGATAGTGTTGAGCTTAAGCAAAAACGACGGCGACGCTTCAAACTTTTTCCCGCTTATTCCCTCTAGTTTAATTCGTCAAATGTTGGCAATTTTTTGTGGGGTTAAATTCTAAAGACTGTATCGAGATTCAGGAAAAGAAAAAAGAAAGCCATTTTCTTGTGTTAACGTCCTCCACAAAGCGTGAAAATAGGCATTTTCACGTCGTAGTCGCGCAGTGATGGCATAGAAATGTACAGAAAAGCGTACAGAATTTTTATTCTGCTAATCTAAAGTTATTGCTGTTTTGCTGTTCTCGTTGACGTCGCTTTCGTTGTTGCTTAATAGCTATGCGCAGTGTGATTGGTCGTTGCCCGTGGCCTAGAGTAAATGGATTACGTCGGGCAAATTCCATTTTTTTTCCTCCAAAGAAAGACACCGACAAGAAAAATGTTCTTATAGCGGCATGAAAATTTCCTAAACTGGAAAAAATTATCAGCAGTCCAGCGTTACCTGGTAAGATTGTCTTCTTTTCTGTATAAAACAAATAGATTCCATTGTGTCGCGCGTCGGATGCAGACCTTGAGATAAGGGGCGGGGGAGGGGGGCGCGGTCTCCAAAACACTTTTTTTCGGCTCTTCGGGCCTTACTTTGGTCTGAAAAAAAGGAGGGAGAGGGCCTCCCGGGCCTCTCCCCTGGATCCCCATCCCTGAAGATGGTAAAGACGGTGAATAATATCGCTTCTTTTGTTTTATTCCTTGAGGCCTCTGAGCCAAGTATGAAACTAAATATGTCGAAATTGGTCTGCTGCATGACACGAAGTTATTAAAAAAAAAAACAGAACAAACAAACAACGAAAAAAAAAACGAACAGAAATACCTTCTCATCTTATTTTGTAGGCAAAACAGAAATAATGCAATTAAGGACAGAAATGAGACGATTAACTGCAGAAAAGTGTGATTTGTGAATTAAAGACACTGCTGCGACCCAGTCATCAGTCTGTAAGGATCACCAGTGATTTCACGATGAATATAATAAAGATAACAACAGCTCATAAGGGCCAAATTGGCTAACTGGAGAATCATTCATAAAATCTTTCAGGGACTTTTATTGTAAACAACTATAAGAGAAGCACCTTCGACATTCGCGGCTGCCTCAAGGGACTGTGACATCTCCAGTCTGTTTCGTACAATCTTGGAGGAGAAAGTAGTTTCACACGACACATCAGGCACAACAACTAAGCCTGCTGGAACACTGTAGCGACAGTCAGAAGTCTGCTTTTCATGAGTGTAGTCTGTCAGGAATATTGGATGTGTAAAGCCAGGATCGTGTCCTGTTGCCAGTGGATACCCCTTCAAAATGTCGTATCCAAAGATGGCGTAATCAAGATCGGGGAACGATCTTTTCCAATGAGCATTTTGACATTCTTGAAGCTGAGAGTCTAACCGCAATCCTGATGTGATCATTTGGAGACAAACAATTGGAAGATAAAGTCAAAGTGGAGAAGTTCTGGGTTATACAACAATTTCATTTTTCTCTTAGCCCCTGAAGAAAGTTTGTTTTCAAAGCAAAATATTGGGCAATTTGCTTACATATATATTTTCTTGTTTATTCTTTTGTTTACCTCTTCATCGCCTTGCTATAAGGATCAGTTTGCCGTTTCATATTTGTCTACAAGTTTAATTGTACTGATCCAGGTCTACAACTGGGAGATCCGGCACCACTCATTGGTTTGCTGATGTGGACTTGCTAATATTTGATACAATCTTATAGGCATTGGGTGGGGGGGGGGGGGGGGGGGGGTGGTGAAAAGAGCTTTATCGTATCTTTTCCTCAAGTGGATTACAACCTTGGAAAAACTTTCAAGCCTGGAATTGCTAAAGAAAAGGAAAACACATTATATTCCCATACCCTCTGGCTAAATGTTTGAGGGAAACTTTACTGAGGTTGCCTTTGACAGAAACTATCGTCTCAATTTCTTGTAATTGTGAGTATTAGAGTTTTTTGGTATTAACCCTGTTGGACTTATGAAAGTCAAGAAACTCTGGAGATTATAACTTGAGGACGCCAGGAGAAAATATAAAAATTTGAAAGGAGGGGAAATAACTGAATTGTACAGGAGCAGGGCAGGGAGTGGGGTAAATAAGAAATAGTATCTGATGCTAAAACAAGAACGCACTTAAAGAAAGCTTAATCTCTCGCTTGCTTGGACAGTAAATAAGAAATGAGGGGGCGATTAATTCTACACGAAACGGGATTTCCTCGCTAAGCGCTTTTCTCTTCTTACTTTATCGACGGTCGAGTATTCTTCAGGATATTTTGATATTTGTGTACGCGTGTATACGTTCCGGCGTACTTAATCAAACGTTCAGCAATCGAACCCAATCGAACTCCAGTCGTTCGATTGACTTCGATTAGGGTTGGTAATCGAACATGATCGAGCTCACCCAAAACTTTTGGAAATCGAACACAATCGAACAATTTAGCAATCGAATATAATCTAACGTTTACTACCTTTAAAGAACTTTTAATTGTAAATAAAGTCGTCATTTCGTCCTGTGAGCGCATTTATTGGAGAGAGCAGAGACAGCGGAAAACGTGAAACCCATCGTGAAACAAACAGTTCTAGAAGAGATAGTTATAATCAAACGCTACCACGGGTGCTCTTCCAACGTCGGTGTCGATGATAAATTTATTGTTTAGATAGGGGTCCAGCTCATACGGTAACTGATGGTGGCGGCGGCCGCCAGCTGGGATTTTGAAAAGTGAACCGATGCTCGTGCGTTGTCCATTGACCATCAAAGTTCAAGCGTAAATCTTATGCCCGCTCCGTCGCTAAGGACTTCCAGTATTAATTGTGAATTTATTGATTACTTTAAAAAGAAAGATTTCAGTGATCTGAAATGTCTTAACGTTGCAATACCTTGTAGCCAAGAGGGAAATCTTTCGGATTTAACTGAAACTAAATTATCACTGATATATTTTTATACCGTTTTGTCTTTCTGCTGAGCAAAATCGAACATATCGCGTCGATTTAGTTCCATTGGTTATATTGAGCACGAGTTAGATTAATCGAACTAACCGAAAAGTTCGATTTGGATTATGTTCGATTACCGAACCAATCGAACAAAAATCCGACCGATTGGGTTCGATAGGCCACTTGCACTAGAAGGTCACGTGACCAATGCTTCCCTTAAACAATGAGTTGGAATCTTGCTGATGCCAAAAATTGTTAGAACACATAAAAAGTATCTTACACCCGAAATTTGAGAGGAAACGCACTTAAGGGAGATATTTTATGGCTCTTTGATTTTTCAGCAAAGTAGTATGGTTTGTATTGGCCGCCATGTTGGGGGGCATGCTCTTGCCCTCCAACATGGCGGCCAAAATTACTTCTTGCTTATATCTTGTTCAACGTTTCATAGTTACGCTCAGATGTGCTGTAAACGTTATCACATCATCTTTTCAACATTTTCCTTGAAGTTTAAGTGCAAAATTTGTGTTCAGAGAGAGGTAATTCATAATTTCAAAAATCACATTTTGGTCACGTGACAATTTACGAACTTATTCATTTTAAGAAAATGGTGCGGGTTTGAAAAACCAAATCACCATTATTTTGTTTAAGATATGACCCACTAATCGTTTTTCGAAGGCAAAATCATATAACTTTCATTTTCATATAAACGATGTCACATACGTCTTATTGCAAATGGCCTATTGAATTCTATTGATTTTTAGGTCGGTTTTGTTCATTTAGCTACGCCAGGGTACACGGAAATCAATTTGAGAGAAATTACATGATTACCATAGACCAAAAACGTAATGAAAATGGCACGTCATTTCAATCATCGCCGAGAATAAACCCGCATGCTCATCACAAGACTCATTTGCATACAATGAAAGTTTACAACACCCGACCAGTTTATAGCCCTTCCATCGATAAACGTTTTCACAGAAGAGTTCATGGACAATTGTTCCAAAGTAATCAACGCTTTCGTGGACCGACTCGTTCCGGAAGAGCTCGATATCCTTTGCATCAATCTTTCCTAAGCTTTCTCCACAATCTGAATCATGGCTCTGTGGCACGTCGCGATTCTTATTCCAAGTTACCACGGACTCCGCTAGGAACACATGGGACCATGAATCCCTTTTGGCACGCGCACACGAAAAAAAGGGCGCTTGCATTTTGTGAGTCTCGCTGCTAAAGCAAGCGAGACAACTAACACTAGTTTATCCTTGCCTCATTAATGTGTTAATTTGAACGCCATGAATCACTGAGGCGGAATTGAAACCCAACGACTTGTTGGACAATGAAAGCGGTAGACAATACAACTTTCATAATTACGTTACCTCTCAAAAGCTTTGAGTCACAGCCTAGTTAGCATTTATTTCTTCGACAAAAGAATCAACCCCGTTAGACTTTAGTCAATCAATCAGAAACAAAGAAATTCCCCATCTACATATAACTAGAAAACCTGTCAAACTTGTGAATCCTCCTAGAAATGAGATTCAACCGCATCATAACTAAGACAAACACCCTTGCCATCGGCGTTAATGTATTCCACTTTTCACTAAAGGTTAGATTTCTCTTAAAAACGGTTTGTTTCATCCCTACTATACGACTAATATTGTACGTGGGTTGGAGTATTGGCGATGCTGTAATTCCGATCCCATCTATATTACGCTATCACTGGAAGTCATGGCCAAACAATCTCCATCCCCGACCCCACCACAACTTTTTACCGAACATCCATAAAGACCATAAACTAAAGCGATCCTATAAAAAAATCCCTCTATCTTATTTTTCTATTACTACCCAGGCATAGACCCTTTTACCGGCTATTTCAATGGATACTATACCCTCTGAATTCCGTTCCTCAACACTCGTTCTTACCGAAGTTTAGGAACGATTTGCCATCCTTTCCCTGTGCCAAAGGCATCTGCAAATTGAGCAGCTTATTCCTGTACGATTCATCCGAAAAAGCTTTATATCTACCATAAAAAAATATAAATATATAAATGATTTAAATGGTGTTTTTATTGTGTCCAAGGACCGCCTTATTGAACATGTGAACTGCCCGGTTTGTAATCCATAAGCGTCTAAATTTTTGAAGGGCAAAGACGTGGTTACATGAATTACGAATGCGCCGTATCTAAGGTACACATTAGAGCTCCCTGTACGGACAGAAGGTAAAACCACTGACAACATTTGACATGGTTCGTCAGTTACGAGTGAACAGAGCGAAAATGTTAAACGTTTCTTAATGAATAAAGTGTCCAGTCAAAATTTTCAGCCGATCGAAAATTAGTCGAGTTCCTTGTGAAGGTAGCCTCATCGCGTTCAACATTCGCGAGTGACAATGCACTGTAGCCTATGATATCATAGTTTTTGCAATGGTTCTCGTTCAGGGACTTTTGGAGGGAAACAGTTTTAATGTTAGAGGTCAGGTAAGCTCGAAGGAACCAACAAGAGCCCGCGCTGTTGAAAACATGTTAAAGAATATCTCAGTTACCTTTGAGGTACGTAGACAGATATTATTGTTGCTAGAACTGCTACTGTCATGAACAGCAGTATGATTAATGCAGACTTCCAGTTTCTTTTCAATATGTTCTGAAAAAAAAAATGAAACAATGTTTTGTTTTGTTTTTTGTTTCGTCTTAGTACCCTTTCTACTAGCTTGGTTGAATGGAAAATCAAGTTTCCTTTCATCAGAGAATGCGCAAAAACAGAAAAGGACTTTTGGTTTCATTCTCGCTATTTATTACAAAACAGCGTGTTTGATTAATCAGAATGAAGAAAACTTGAAATATCGTAAAGTTGTTCCAACCTTTGCCTTTGTCAAACGTCCTGCCTCATTTATTTCTCCTACTTGACTCTGTAAAGCCTCTATCTGTCTTTCTTGTTTCTCAACAGTCCGTGAAGCTTTACCCACCTCCTCTTGCAATTTAAGGTTTTCTATGTATCGTTCTGCTGGACCCTGCCGTGGAACAACAAACATACCGTAAATCCTCTATTGATCCTCGGACGTACAAGAGGGGAAGGGGGTAGTTTCCACCCGCCCCCCCTCTTTTGAGTTATTTCCAAGACGAAAAACACATCACCACCTGACGTTTTCACTAGCTGTTTGCTTATCCCTCGCGCGCATTTTAAGACAAGTTTAGCGATGATCAGTTACTATGGTTACGAGATATGACGTCACAAGTAGCAGGTAATCAAGCCATTTTTGAGCAAAGATGCATGTTTTTTCCAACTGTTTTCAACAATAAAAATAAAGCTTGTGGATGAATGATGCAAAGTGCTTATTTATCGCGGTTTTAACCTGATTCCTAATTCTTGGTAAAACCCAGGATGGCGACCATTGCTGGTGACGTCACAGGCCTCCAGCAGCGCCACCACCCATAAAATGTACCTCATCTTGTTGAGAAGATCAACGGCTTTCCACTGAAGGCAAAATTGTTTCGAAATACTGCAACTTATCAAAAACTCTGGGGAGGGGTTCCTTCAACTCCCCCCCCCCCTTTTACCACAGTGGGGGTATGAATTTGTGTATATGTCCGAGGTTAAGACACCCCGGGGGTTATTTATTTCAAACCCATTTGAGTGGGGGGGGGGGGGGTTATTTGCAAGGGAGGGTTTATTAATTTAGAAAAGACGATGGTATCAGTTCTAAAGTTCAAGAAGGTTGGAGGTAGTGCAGCCTAGGATCAGAATGAAATCCGAACTTCCAGTTTGGAAATAAACCACCTCGGATTGGTCCACACGAAGTTTTACAGTAGTGCGTGATTGATTAATAAAGTCTATCATTTATTAGTGAAGAGGAAGGAGGCTTAATTGAGTTGGGGGGGGGGGGCTTACTAGGTGATTTACTTTATCTGTGGTCATGTTATCTTCTTTATTAGGTACTCATAAGAACTTAGGTATTAAATACGGGGCATAATATAGAGGCAAGAGATGGAAATGAAAAGTATAAAAAAAAGATGCAATGCACTTGGCGGAGAATAGTTCTGTAGCCAAAAGGGATTCAGATTAGTAAAACAGCGAAGAGTCAGAATACTGAATAGACAAGAAAATACTGAATAATGAAGAAATGATAAATATTCTACAAACTTTCTTTAAATTTCCAGACCCTCTATCGCTCACATATTAGCTCTATATTTTAGAAGTGTCCCTTTGCTTTAGGGTTTCTCCCCACTTATATAAAGAATTGAATAACTTCAAAGTCGTTTAGGCTATGACCGCTATTAAACTTAGCGTTCTTTTTTTTAACATTTTAAAGCCGTCATATCGTGTGCGTATACGTCAACAATGACCTTACCATGGCAAACGAGTGTTGCCATGTTTCTCAACATTTGCATTTTTCAATGAAATTTTTTTTCGCTCGTACGCATATTCGGGATATATTAGATAACGCTTCATTTCGCATTATTTTACCAAATTATTATTACCGTCAATGTAATCTAGGCTTTTTAGTGACCAATTTGAGGAGAAAAGAAAATATGATCTCCAAATTTCATAGCTTGAAGATTTTTTGCTTCCTAAGCATCCTTTTATACACAGATTACATTTTATTGCTAGACTAAAACAGGTCGCGTACGTGACCAGCCCGGGTTGCTTGTGCCCGATACCATCCTATTTTGACCATACTTTTGACCAACAGCAAGTGGTAACGTTTGCGCATGCGTCAGGCTTGCTGGGAACCAGTTGACGGGAAATCGTAATGGACGAAGGCTGTTCTGAGGCACTTTCAAGGGAAATTTTTTTGCATACCCAATCAACAGCAGACATGTCTTATAGAATGGATACTTTGGTTAAGCCATGTTGAAGTGTCATGTATGAGAGAAGAACCATTTAGCCGGTTAATTTTCATCCATTTGGCTCCTCTGATGAAGCAGATAAAGCGTTCACGAGGTAGTTTGTTGTGATATGTTGATTTGTTGACATTTAAGCGGTCACGGATTTCTGGGTTATCGTCCATGATCTGCAGAGCTGCGTAGCATTTAGGTAAGATATACCCTTTGATTTACTTTGTGAAACGTGGATCAGCATCATCACATGTTATGTGTTAAAATTATAGCAGCCTGAATTCAACGTAATTTATGTGACCCCGTATTTCTGTAGTATTTGACCTAGTCCGTACAGCGAGATCCAGTGATATATCCCACACAAGCGACTAAACAGGTAAAACTCCTCTTTCGGTCACTCACTATTTTCACTTTTTATGTTTAATTCAAAGGGGGGAAGTTCGAGTATTTTGATACTATTTAGCAGCATGAAATCAACAAGCAAATTTCCTACTCTTACAAGTAAGGCCGTAGTCGGATGTTTCCTTCCATTTTCGAAAATTTGCTTTTCTGGTTTACATTGGTGCTCTATGGCGATTACTTATTCTCAGAGATTAAGAGATCGAGGTGGTGGATTGTGAAATATTATTATTTTGCTAAAACTTCGTTAAAGATAGACAAATTTTTCTTGTCCTTTTCAACCTTATTTTCAGATTTTTGGTGAACATGTAAAAGTGTATCCCAACAAAACCTTTTTGTAAAAGCATTGTTTCGGAACACTCTTTCATTCTTGAATGTTTGATTTTGCATCCAAGGTGGGGGGGGGGGGGGGGGGGGGAACTCTGATGAATTTGCGTTATAATAATCATGCATTGTAAGCTCTCAGATTCATTGACAAGAACCGTCACTGTTTGGAACTTCAAGATGATTTTATTCTGATAATTATTCTATGATGATTTGTTTATACCGTCATACAAAATTGGCCCCAAAAAGAATTTTAATTGTGAAAGGTTTGAACCCAGGAGTCATTTCAAAAGTAGGTTGAGTTTGATCTTCCGGGTGAATGTAGTCCTGAATAGGACTGTTGTTGTTGACAGTGACTGACGTTTTGACAACCTGTGCGGTAGTCATCTTCAGAGTCAAAGTGAGTTGTATCACGTCAGTAGATCTGATTGGTCAATAAAGTCAAGATGTTATTGGTCGTCTGTCAGTTAAGCCGCGGTGTTATTGGCTATGAAGACTCGTAATCAGTAATTGGTGCGTTTCGATCCGTCTATTGTCACAGTTAAGCAGTCGTCTATTGTTAGTCAAATTGTCAGTTCTCCAGTCGATCTCTCGTAGTTAGTTTCGCTTCATCTCGTCAATAAGTCGTTTGTACGGCGCTGGTAACTGTTGGCTACGATTCAGTGGCGTTTGTTCTATGGCAACAACAAAATGCCATAGAATTTTAATGTTATGCTTAAAATGGTTACATAATGTCTTGAAACATAACTGAAATCAATATAAAATATGAAAATACAAATATGTGCATTCTTTTCCCTGCCCTACTATAAAATATGATAATTGTGATTTGCTGGTAATGCATTTTCATATGACCATTACGATATTGCTCCCACTTTGATACTAGCACAAGTTGAAGCACAAAACAATTCTTTCCATTGTTCAGCTTTGCACTTGCTGGACTGCCATTCCTGTTTGAAGTGCAGAAAACACTGGACATAAAATCCCTGAATTTGATTCTTTGCATTGGCATCCACATAAGAATTAGCTTCATCACATACAATGTATTTGTATGCTTACAAAAATCATAAATGTTATTATTCCTTTTCTATCCAAAAGATGTCTTTCCTTCTTGAATATAAATTCGTATCCATGACACTTTAGAAATCCTGAAAATCTAAAGGGGTGTCGCTAGTTGTTGGCAACAACAAAATGCCATAGAGGTAACTTTTCACTCTCCGATAGAAATAATTCTTTTGATACTCTGGGTCTCATATATTCAGTGTTTAGTTGTGCACATGAATTTAGGAGCACTTGGCTTGCCAGTGTCAGTTTGGCTGTCACATGTATACACAGTAGTAGTGTATATAGTCATCTATCATAGGCTGCACAAGTTGCAATTTATATAAAATTGCCCCTAAACAAGCTCATTGATGCTGCATTGGTGTTGCAAGATGACAAGTTATGAAAAATTTCATTTGCCTTTTGCCTGTTGCAGGAGCTCCCTATGAGATGCTCAGCACTAAACCTTGTTGATTCAGATGATAGTCCTTGAGGACGACTGCATTGCCACATTCAAACCAGTTGCACTTTTCACTCAAACCATAGCAGAGCTGGTACAAAATGGCAAATATCTGTTTTTTATTTAACCCTATGCTGTCTGCAGAATGTGAAGGGTCTGCCACTCCATCCTGAACTGCATCAAATAGCCTTGGTACCCCAGAAGACACACAGACAAGCTTTAATTTCATTGAGTCATACATTGGCTCACTTGAAGCTACCATAAACTCAGATTTTATAAATATCAGTCTTTAAGATTCTTAAGTTCTCCTCATGTTGAAATTGAATAAAAAAGAAAAGTTAGAGCTCATTTTCAATTTTTTAATCTTCAAATCATAAGAACTTGGCCCCAAATAGATATATGAGCAAGTCAAGGGAGCTAAGCCTTATTAGTAATTTATTAAATAATTAACACATGTGTGGTAGAAAATACCAACAACAAAATTTATGAAAGCAAAAATGAGTGCAAGCATGGAAGTACCAGAAGCAGAAAATTCACTTCAATATCTCAGAGAGAAAATGCAGTTTTAGGTATGACTGTGATCTTTACTATTTTAAGTATTTTCACTGTTGTGTGCATATTTGCAATTTTCTAGTATGTAGAAGTGTGGGAAGTAAAGGGAAGGATTTTTCATGGTTAGGGTTACCTCAATAAATCACATCTGTAATATGAAACATCCTGTACCACACTCCTGTTTTGGCTCATCTAATTCTTTATTTTAGAAGTGTAAGGGGCATCTTGGAGTCAAGAACCTCCATATTACAAAATCTGCTTACACCCCTGAATAAGTTAAGGCGTCACATACATTTAATAGATGTTATTTCTAGAGTTTGGGTCTTTAGTTTTATATCATCTAGTCAAAAATGGAAACACGATTTTATAGTCCTGGGTGGGATATCTTTGAAATTTTATCAGTCACAGAATTAAGGGCACTGCACCTGGTCTGGACACCGGTGGTTAGGATGGGGTATCTCTGAAAAGTAATTACTGGCAGAATCACTGCACAAAGGTTGCACATCTCTGAGCAACAGGGCGTTCCTGAACCATAACTGACGTGAAATCGTGAAATCTCTGAAAAGTAATCACTGGCAGAATCACTGCACTAGGGTTGCACATCTCTCAACAACAGGGCGTTCCTGAACCATAACTGACGTGAAATCGTATTATTGCAAGGAGATTGTCGCAAGAACTGCAATTATGACTATATAAACAAACTAGCATTTTGAATTTTTTTTCACAGCGTTTTATTCAAATCTTAAACGTCGGACGTTTTGTCCTCGGTCACAACTTACATAAAGAGATTTTTTCCCAGTTATCCAGTGTTTTAATAGAGGAGTTTTGCAGCTGTTACACAGAACCCCATCGAAGCTTGACGTGTCCGCGCGCAAGCCAAAACACGAAACAATAATCACTCATGGACCACAAACCGCGCAAAATTGTGAATGATCTGCGACTTATTAGTCTTGAGACCAATCTCGCATATTACACAGAAGACTTTGTCTTATCTGCACTCCACAAAGATAGAACAGATGACTAAGACGACGGTAATTTTTAAAACAGGCGCCATTTTTCTTTGCTGCATTCGCTGCGATCCAATACCACGACAAACTTCCGTCCAGCGGTATCGGGCGCCATATGGGACAATATTGTCATTCAATTTATATTGGTCTTAATAAATATATTCGTATCATTGCATAATATATTTATGCCTGAAAAATATAATTGTGCCATTGCATAATATATGTATGTCTAATAAAACATATTCGCTCCATTACATAATATATTTATGCCTGAAAAATATATTTGTATCTATGCATAATAAATTTATTCCTAATAAAATATATTTGTATCTATGCATGATATAATTATGTCTATTGGAAATGCTGTGAAATTGAGTGAACTGCCAAAAATATATACGACTAAATAATCTATTCATGGCCAATGAAATTTACCTGTACCATTGCAGAATATATTTATGACTATGAAAAGATATATTTGTATCTATGTTGGACATATTTATGCCTAATGAGAAATATTTGCTTCTTTCTATGATATATTTATACCTAGTAAAATGCTATGAAAATGAGTGAAATGCCAAAAATATACGACTGAAAAATATATACGGTTTTAAAAATATATACGGCTATTGCGCCTGCTGACCAGCGGAGCTAAGATGGACGGGTGACAGCCTGGGTCAGAGGAGAGGTTGCTATTCTCGCGCCAAAATTTAAACAAAATGGCGGCGCAGGACGGTGACCTGGAGGCTTTTTTTCTTCACTCGATTCCTTCGCTATTTCGTCAAGCACAGAGACACCTCCACAGTGATAATCTCAATGTTTTAGAGTATTTTGAGCGCCGGTTAATGATTACACGTACGTCATTAGATCAGTGATTCCACAATGCGAACATCAGAACGCTTGCGAAGGCTTGATTCAGCTGTTGGATTTGTTGCGCGGAGGAGTGAACGATTTAAATGGTCAAATCCAAGACTTATGCAACGCTGGAAGAAACTTTGCTTCGGAAATGGGATTCTCGTGTCCACTGGAGCAGTCTTCGGGGCCAGGCAGGCCAAGATTTAACATCCCCGAAAACGTAATTAGAGGATTACATGATATTCATGGCGTTTGGAGAGAAGTGGCGAACGAAGCAGGTGTCTCTTACAAAACAATTCTACGAAGGCGACATCAGTATTCCATGGCAGTTAACCAGACATCTGGTTCGAGAATCACTTACTCTGAAATTTCAGATGCAAGGCTTCGTGAAATTGTTGAAGAGGTACTTCAAGTAATGCCAAACGCGGGAGAAACATACGTAATTGGGTCATTACGAAGTGGAGGAGTTCGCGTTCGGAGGTGGCGTGTACGTGAAGCAATTTTTGCCGTGGACCCAGTCAGTCGTTCTCTCAGGAGATGCCAGGCAGTCCAAAGGCGAACATACAATGTTCCCTGTCCGAATGCCCTGTGGTAAGGTACAGTCAAGTCTTTCTTGCTTTTCCTATCCTCCCTCTCTCGGCTCTATTTTACTTTAGATCTATTGAGCTGTGCTACACATTCATTCCAACAGCCTGCAGGGCCCAGGGTTAAATTTTAATCCGAGTTTCTTTTTCTTTTTTTCAAAAGCATTTCCTCGGATAATTAATTTTTGGCTATTCTTTTTAGCGTATCCAATAATCAAATTATGGACGGTTGCGCCATTTCAAAGCCTTGGGGATATGAGGAAATGGAGAACCCAGACGATAAGGTCAATATAGGGGCATTCCGCGATGCTAAAAGATGTATTTAGGGAAGAGGGGTTTTAATACTCACCTACACGTGAATAATAACCGAAATATATCATCCAACTTTATGTAATAAGCGATGATGACATGATTTACACTTAAGCTTCTTGATCCTGTTAATGAGCTTCATTTGTTTGCCCTTCACTAGATATTTTTACCACGCATTAACAGGACACTAGGTGAACTACTATAGCTGACAACATTATTCTTTACTTCCCCAAGGCTTTGAAATGGCGCAACCGTCCATAGTTTTTATACTCAGTCCGTAGTTTCAAGTCCGCATTTTATACCTTGTCCACGTTTTATACTCAGTCCGCAAACGGGACGAAGAGGGCGTTTGCATGAAAAGCTGCCTTCGCCCCTCTAAGCCCATAAAGCCGAAAGCGCCTGTTGAAACCTGTTGTCCAAAGCTGGTTTAAGATAACGAAGTAACCCAGGGTTAGTGCGAAATTTGAACTCAGATAAAAAAAAAAAGCTTAAAAAAACAAATTCTGTCTTTTTCTTTTCGTCTACAATTTGATTATTGGATACGCTAAAAAGAATAGCCAAAAATTAATTATCCGAGGAAATGCTTTTGAAAAAAAGAAAAAGAAACTCGGATTAAAATTTAACCCTGGGCCCTGCAGGCTGTTGGAATGAATGTGTAGCACAGCTCAATAGATCTAAAGTAAAATAGAGCCGAGAGAGGGAGGATAGGAAAAGCAAGAAAGACTTGACTGTATCTTACCACAGGGCATTCGGACAGGGAACATTGTATGTTCGCCTTTGGACTGCCTGACATCTCCTGAGAGAACGACTGACTGGGTCCACGGCAAAAATTGCTTCACGTACACGCCACCTCCGAACGCGAACTCCTCCACTTCGTAATGACCCAATTACGTATGTTTCTCCCGCGTTTGGCATTACTTGAAGTACCTCTTCAACAATTTCACGAAGCCTTGCATCTGAAATTTCAGAGTAAGTGATTCTCGAACCAGATGTCTGGTTAACTGCCATGGAATACTGATGTCGCCTTCGTAGAATTGTTTTGTAAGAGACACCTGCTTCGTTCGCCACTTCTCTCCAAACGCCATGAATATCATGTAATCCTCTAATTACGTTTTCGGGGATGTTAAATCTTGGCCTGCCTGGCCCCGAAGACTGCTCCAGTGGACACGAGAATCCCATTTCCGAAGCAAAGTTTCTTCCAGCGTTGCATAAGTCTTGGATTTGACCATTTAAATCGTTCACTCCTCCGCGCAACAAATCCAACAGCTGAATCAAGCCTTCGCAAGCGTTCTGATGTTCGCATTGTGGAATCACTGATCTAATGACGTACGTGTAATCATTAACCGGCGCTCAAAATACTCTAAAACATTGAGATTATCACTGTGGAGGTGTCTCTGTGCTTGACGAAATAGCGAAGGAATCGAGTGAAGAAAAAAAGCCTCCAGGTCACCGTCCTGCGCCGCCATTTTGTTTAAATTTTGGCGCGAGAATAGCAACCTCTCCTCTGACCCAGGCTGTCACCCGTCCATCTTAGCTCCGCTGGTCAGCAGGCGCAATAGCCGTATATATTTTTAAAACCGTATATATTTTTCAGTCGTATATTTTTGGCATTTCACTCATTTTCATAGCATTTTACTAGGTATAAATATATCATAGAAAGAAGCAAATATTTCTCATTAGGCATAAATATGTCCAACATAGATACAAATATATCTTTTCATAGTCATAAATATATTCTGCAATGGTACAGGTAAATTTCATTGGCCATGAATAGATTATTTAGTCGTATATATTTTTGGCAGTTCACTCAATTTCACAGCATTTCCAATAGACATAATTATATCATGCATAGATACAAATATATTTTATTAGGAATAAATTTATTATGCATAGATACAAATATATTTTTCAGGCATAAATATATTATGTAATGGAGCGAATATGTTTTATTAGACATACATATATTATGCAATGGCACAATTATATTTTTCAGGCATAAATATATTATGCAATGATACGAATATATTTATTAAGACCAATATAAATTGAATGACAATATTGTCCCATATGGCGCCCGATAGCTCGCGTATACTCGCAACTTTACCACTTGCTGTTCTTTTGACCTATCTTGGATGCAAATAATTATGTATGTATGTATGCAGGTATGCATGTATGTATATATATTTATATCACCGCATTTGCCTCGATTTCAAGTTTTGCCGTCGAAATCGAGGTCCTTTTGCTCGCTGTCAATGTGAATGTGGAAAACTTAAAGCCGCGGAGAAATCCTGTTTGTGTAGAAAGCCACGTTTTCACGAGCGAAGAGTTTGAAGGCGAGCAAAGGTAATACAAAGACCCGAGAATTAAAATGATATGTCTCAGAATTTTTGTAGCAATTCCTGGAACTTTACGGTGACTGATGTTTTGGCTAAATTGCACATTAGGGCTTTGTTGTAAGTTTATTTATTTAATAGATAGATTGTTGCAGTTGTTAAGAGCTTTTCTGAAAAGTGTGGCACAATAGAAGCGAAGATTGAAGGCGATTTGTTTTTAAGTCAGTGAATACGCGAAGCATAATGAATCACTTATTTTGGTTCAAAGCTCAGGTTTCATCGGTAACCTACGTGTCGTGTTGCGTTATATGCACAGTTGCGTTTCCGACAACCTGTTTTGTCAATAAGCAAAATCTAACTAGTGGTCTATTATCAATGCTGCGTTCTGATTGGTTAAACTACTACTAGGCAATATGTTATAGCCCACTAGTAGCGAAAAGCGCGGGCTTTTTGGCGACAAGAAAGGATTAAAGTCTAGCTTTGACTGGCTAAGTTTTTTTTATTCTCGATATTTTTGACCAACTAGTTGGATTCTACTAAAACAATTATTCCTCTCGCCCTCATGGCCTCTGAGTCAATAGCCCATTTGGCCTTCGGCCTCATGGGCTATTGACTCAGAGCCCATTCGGGCTCAAGGAATAATTGTTAAATATAAATAATCAGAACCTTATATTCAAAATAAACTGCAACTTATTAATTAAAAACCTTATTTAAACTATATGAAATGTAATTTTATTTCTGCATAATCTTTACTCGCAGCAGTTCACTTTCCAATGGAAATTACTACTTTCACGATTGCTTCGATTTAAAGGTGGATGCGGGTTTCAGTTTCTTCTTTAGTAATAAACGACATCATCATGACATCACTTATTATCAATGTATTAGTTAAATTTACGATTTTATTACGCACCTTACTATTTATGTATTTTCCAATCGCTTTATGGCTACTTTAAGGGGAAAAAACTGTTAAAATTTGGGTTCTGCCAATAAATTCAACAATATGACGTAAACTGGGGATAGCCGATCATCCAGCGATCATGTGGATGAGTCAGACAAGTTTCATACTGGATAAACCAGTTTTATCTGTGCAGGCAGGCGTATTCTGGAGTTTTGCTTACTCTTTCTTGAAAGATGGGATTATTTATTCTTAAGGAAGTAATTTAGGTGATGATTCAATACGAAAGTAATTTCCATTATAAACTTTTCGGAGAAAAAAAAAATATATTAACCGCAGTGGCTTGAACCGTGAACTTTAAACAAATCTTTTTGTTGTAGTTGTTGTTTTAAGGGTTGCTATTTTGCAAAGAAGTAAAGAGTGTGAACAACAAAAAAATGTTTAACGCGCGACTAGAATTATGAAAGTAAGAGACAATTTCTCATCCATATTTCGAAAAATTCTGGTTGCTCTTTCGTAGAAACTTTAAGTTCTCCGGAATCAAGAATCTATTCTCTGCATAGCGGAGACGAAGACGCGGAAAAAGAACAAAGGGGGGAATGGTAATAATAGACAATTGAGATAAATGTCCCAAAAGTGAAAGAAAAGGGCCCTGCGTCTGTTGAGCACTTTGGCAGCGCCTTTGAATACTAAATGTGTTCCCTTCTACTTCTTCGGAAAGAAGGAAGGGCCAAAAAAAATAAACGGGGAGCAAGGGAAGCGCAGTACCAATGTGGCCCGGGTGCGAATCCTGGCGTTGAAGCCATATGTGGGATGAGTTTGTTGTTGGATCTCTCCCTTGCTCGATCCGAGAGGTTTTTTCAGGGTACTCCAGTTTCCTCCTCTCCTTAAAAACCAACACTTCCAAATTCCAATGCGATCTGGAACGTATGGAAACTTCTCAACGAGTTCTTAAGAACTCCTAAATGCTCCGTGGTCAAACAAATTACAAATTACAATTTTTAGACGTTCCTCTCATACGGCAGTGTTAACATATACCTAAAGTAATATCAATTAAACAGCTTATAAATGATTTACGAGGTCAACGCAACATTTTTTGTTCTTGTTGAACAGATTAGAAATTGTAGGTGAAATGTACAAGTAAACAATACTGGAATTTAAGTACAAATTAAGAAATAACGGCGACATTCTGAAACCACGAAGTTTTGCAAGTTACTTTTCCTCTTTTGAAAGAGTACAATGGTTCTGAAGGATACTGCATTTATGAATCGTCCTTGAACTCTTGTAACTGACAAATTTTCGTATCATAACATTGCAAAAAACGAAAAGCCACTGAAAGAATATTGCATGTCTTTTCATCGCAGATGGATCTTTAACTTTTCAGAGAGGCACTTTGAGTTTCGTTCACTAACTATATCAAACATATCCCGGAAGTAATTGAGGCACTAAGTAATAATTTAATTAGGTGGGTTTGTGTTGAATGAAAACTAACTTTAGTAAACCTCACCTTTTTCATGACTCTCTTGCGCCTTCGAAATAAAACTCGGTTCTTTACGATATCGGACCTTAAGCGTCTGTTGTGTGTTAAAATGCTTTTTACCTGTTTCGCTTTAAATACACTAACCTGTGTGATATTTTATTCAGGCTGAATGCCAGCGTTATATTTATAGCTCAGAGTGAGGTAATTAGATTTGTCAGTTGCGAATAATCCGGGGAAGAGGTGTCTACTTGATTGTGTATAAGCCTTCATACCTATTTTGGCAATAAACTTTACGCGGTCAGGTGAATCAACTGATCGGTAAATCCCCTGACTTTTTCTTTCCATTATTGGCTCCAATAAGCATTTTGTAAGGGTGCGGAATTTCGATTTCCCCTGGACCACTTCCTTTTTTTCTGCAATAATTCCATGAAAATTGATGTAAATAGCTATCTTAGTTTCTGTATAATTATTTCTTATTTATATAAAAAAAGGCCATAAATACCCTATGACCTTAAAGGGACATTGTCCCGATTATGCGCACGCGCGAGCGTCATCTTTTTTTTTTTTTTTTTAATAGAACCGTCATATTGACTCAACGGATTTCCTTCTTTACCGCACCGTCGACGGAGATTTGTTGTTTACATTCTCAAGTAATATTTTAGACTTTCGAAGAAGTCTTTCGTCTTATTTAAAATTTGGCTCGCGGCACGAAGACTCATCGCGATTTTCTCGCTAGCAGGGCCGCCTCGCGAACCGAAATTCTCGTTCCGCTCGCTTTAAAAACAGCTTTTCTACTGTGAAACTCGTGTCAGAGGTCAATTGTTCCAAGTCCTGCAATATTTGCCTTATTTGCTCGCGTTCTAGCCTAAAACGTTTGAAAGATATAAACAAAAATGCAATCTCAACGCTATGAATCATCGCAAGTTTTTCTAAACATGTAGCACCTGTTTGTTTGATTTTGTCGACCGTAGGGAGTAAAAGTTTACTAACGCGTCGTTTCAAAACATTCTGCTACACGAAGCTTAATTCCACAAGATCTCCTCAATCACATCAATGTCTCAATGGTTTCTTCCTTACAGTCTTTATTGTTGCTGTTTCATTTCTGCATATTGCCTTCACAATTTTCTGAGCTTGTACACATGTATGGAAGCTGGCAGAAGAAATAGGCCTTCAATCGGCATCAAAGCGCTTCCCTTCCTTTGGTCCTCTGGCCAACGCCAATAAAAATAACGCCAAAAAATCCCGATTTCGTTCAAATTGAAACTTTACGGGAACAATATATCAATTCATCTGTAATCCTGAGAAGTTTCAGTTAGTATTCATCTCGGTCAAGCGCGATGCAAACGGATTTTTTTTCAAGGTTCTCTTACTCTCCTCGCATCTTTTGATTTCGCGACATCCTGTCCAAAAATCAAAGTTTGGTGCATGCGCAATAACGGGATACTGTTCCTTTAAAGTTTTCGCATAATTTTAATCATTCCCTTCATCCATCTATGGCCTTCATGACCATACGGATTTCACGGAATAACTAAAAATGCTAGCCACACATGGGCTTAGTATCACATTATAAATTTTCTTAAATGGAATATCAGAGAGGGAGGTCATTGTACTCTCGATATTCGGAATCGATTTTATTGTAACTTTTCGAGAAAATAAGAAGCGTTTGACTAATAATGAAGAGAAAAGGGTGTAAAGGATGATTGGCCTTTAACAGCATTTTTAAAGGACCGACGCTCGGTGGAGGGAAGGGGGAAAGGAGGTATCATTATCTTATGTCCAGAACAGCATCAGGTGGTAATCCAGCCTGCGCGGTCGGCACAAGTTCTACAATTTGATTTGAGAAGCTAAACAGACCTCAGTTACTTTTCCGAGATAATATGTCTTTAAGAAGATTAATTTTGCCGTATTGGACCTCCAAATCTACTTCCGATGAAGCGGAATTCAATACACACCTAGTAATCCTCTCCCCTTAAGGGACTTTTCAGGGATATGGAATCAAATACTTCGATTAAAACATAACAAGGTTAAGAATCCCAGATGACTGGAGATCAAAAAAAGGTTAGCTATTTTACAAGCATGATCGAAGATTTAAACTAGGTGCTGGTGGGAGCTAATCCACCTAACGGTCAGGGCCCAGTTGTTCGATCGCCGGTTAGCGCTAACCTGGGGTTAAATTTTAACCCGGGCTTCTTTTTTTTTCAGCAAAAGTACTCTCTCGGATAATTTTCTATATTCTTTTTAGAGTATCCAATCATCAAATTATAAGCAAAGTTCGCACTAACACTGGGTTATCTTAACCAAGCTTCGAACAACCCGGCTCAGGGCGGGAAGTGAACGCGTTGCCTCCGGATTGCATCGACTCGTGCGTCTACAAATAATTGCCAGGCTTCGAACAACAAGAATACTGTTCGTTGAAGCGTTCTTTGTGAATTTTTCCCTATCTAGCTTAACTGCATGTATGTACAACGTATGCATCTTTGTCTTTTAACCTCTCGAAGACCCCCCCCCCCCCCCCCTCCTCGGGCTGTCCATAAGTTGTTCGGCAACTTTTGAGCAACTTTTCGGATTTCGTGCAACTTTTTTCTTTTTTGAATAACTTTCTTGCTTTTTTAAGGCAATTTGTAACTAAAAACCGCCCATTCAAGTTCTAATTTAAAGCATCAGTTGCTTTTATGCATGATTTTGTGTAAAATACCTTTTGTAAACAAAAAACACTATTCCCCTGGTGGTCTGCCTGTGGTAGCAGCCGAAGGTGGTCAGCGGATATGCTGAAAAATTCAAAATGGCGGAGCCGAGGGATTATTCAAGCTCGAGTGAAGATGATGAATATTCAGATCCTTTACAAGTAGCTGCAGCTAGTGCTGGAGCTAGGTTAAGTACTCCAGAAAAAGCCAGTATCCCTCGGAAAAGAAAAGTGCAGACTAATCCATGATGTGATTTGGGTTGAGGGAGACTCAGTCTTACAATATTGATGAGTCAGTATGATATAATTATTATTATGTATATAATATCAGAAACCCATGCAAAGTTAAATCTATTCATTAAATCTTTATTTAAGTTGTTAATCTATCCCTTACACTAAAAAACTGAAAGCAACTTTTGGATTTTGGGGCAACTTTTTGAGAAAATTGGAGCAACTTCTGGACAGCCCTACCCCCCCCCCCCCCCCCAATCTATAACTTCAAAACCGCTCATCCTACGACCACCATAATTAGATACGAGTGTCACTATGACGTCATGTAGTTGAATTAATTGGCAGAATCTGCAGAATTTTCCTTTAAGTAGACATGAAGCGAAAAATATTAAAATAGCAAGGTCTCTGATAAATTGTTTGAGATGTAGTAGTTTAATTCCCTTTGTAATGACACAATTAATTGACTTTTTTTAGACAAAAATCTTTTGAAGAGCTTACAGGGTGTCCCAAAAGTTCGTTCCTCTACTTTATAAGTCTGTATTTCAGTACGATTGGACTTGGTAAGGAAATCATTTCAACAAAAGTTGCGTCTTTTAATATAATTTACTATTTTCACACTTGTTGTGCCATCTCTTGACTCGAATATTCGATTTGTGTACTTCCGAGCCAAAGGTGCGCGTGCGCGAGTATATTTTCCAGCCACATATTTTTTGTACTCCATAGCCCGAATTGCTCGAACTCCTTCCTTGTTTTTTTGTGAATATCACGAAAGTTAAACCCCCTTTAATGCAAAAACGTTCAGCTGCGTGAGAGCGTAAGGCTGCATACTTCGATTTAATGGCTAATTCATTGTAGAAATTGCTAAAAAGCTTGAAACATCCCAATGTTGGGTGGTAGAATGATCATGGAGACTGAAGGTTTTGAAGGCAAGAAACTAAGGGGAAGACCAAAAGCCGTGAATAAAGCAGCTAAAATAGTTTTAAAGAAGGCTAGATACAAAATAGGAGACTCGACAAGGAAACTCATCAGTCTCACATAATTAGCAAGCCAAATAAAAGGGTCATGAAAAGCTGTTTAAAATGTTTAAAATTAGAGGCCCCTGAGATGGCAAAAAACCTCTGCTTAGTCTGCCAATTAACGCCCAGCTCGTTTCAAATTTGTAAAGAATTAGTACAAAAGCCTTGCTGTGGAAGGGGGCCGGGATGATTATCTTTTTTGGATGAATTCCCAAAATATATTTTTGAGCTGCCTAAACTAAACAAACACTGTTTGGGGGTTGAACTGGATCCTTGCACCAGGCCATAAAAAAAGCTCAAAATGGATCATTTGTTGGTCTACACGCTGTATCCCACTTCATGCCGCAATGGCTACAGAATGTGATAAAAAGGCATGCCAGTTACTGAAATTCTGAATACATGTACCTGATAGAGAAATAAACCTCTTCTAGAAATTTCATGCAAAAATAAAGTTTTTCATCAAAAGTTATAGAGCATGAAATTAGAGGAACGAGCTTTTGGGACACCCTGTATATACATCGACCTAGAAATAACGCCTTCATTGTTAAACTTGCAGAGATCCAAAAGAGGGAGAGTTCCATGAATTTTGCGAAATTCACGTTTCCATTGGTTTCCCTCACAAAGTTTTGAATCAGTTTTGTTTGCAATTTCTTAAGGGAAGATTGTTAGTCCCATGAAAAAATGAAGACATAGTCATGCCAATTTTTTTAGGGAAAACACAAAGAAGTTAACTGCAAAAACCGTGGACGAAGTCACGAAGATCTCCTGCTGGTAGTCAACGTTGGAGAAAAGAGATCTAATCAGCTAAAATATTAAGAACAAAAAACGAGAAGTCCAAAGACTACTGCAAAGCTGATGGCAACGTGTATTTGTTTACTTATTTGTTGTTCTAAACAAGCAATGCACGTTGACGATGACAATGATGATGATTTTAATGTTGACGCTATTGCTCCTTTGGTACCCCTCCCTGCTAACTTATTCCGCTGACCGAACAAACCACAGCTTCTTATGGAAACCACAAAAACATGTCAGCGTTGACACGACTGACTGCTGAAGCTTAAAGAATATTTCTTCTCAGTGGAGGTGAGACAATATGATTTTTTTTTAGCTAAAACATTAAACAAACCAAAGAATATTGAAATAGTGGCCTAACAATACACCAGAATTTCGGTTTACTAACACTGCAGTTGGCTTCGTAGTTGTATTTATATTGGTACAACAGTTGATTCACACGTGGAAATATCGCATGCCAGTATATATTAATAACAGAAAATCATAAGCTGAGATTCTTAAAATTAAAATATATCGTTAATATCACGAATGCAGGCAGAAGAGTTAGTAAAATTTAGCCTTATGCAAATTTGAATCCAATGTCACGGCGCGCCCATGATCACGCCAAGTCTGAACAGCATTTTATTCATTAAGAAAAAACAAAAACGAAAAAGACGTATGTAAGCACGGAAATGTTTGTAAACGCCGTAACAAACGTTTGTGAAGAGCAATTAGTACTAGCTTTGGGGGCTGTTAAATGATTAGCGACAGAAGTTCGACTTTGGGCATTTGGGTTTTGTTTGCAGTTATATCTTACCGTGTGGATATTTAATCGTATGTTGTCTTGTTTGTTGTTTAAAAAGCAACTTAGACTTTTTAAAATTAAATAATAAATTTATTTAGAGAGTTGGGTATGTTAATTAAAGTCGGGAAACTCCCGATTGGGAAACCAGTGTGCCTCTGATGTCAGGAAGATTTCAGTCGTATTGAATCCTATTGACGCTTTGTCACGACATCTATCAAACTTTGAACGCTGGGAATTACACTCCACTGCCATCAAATTGAATAGAGCATAAAAAGAACCCCTCACACCTTGCACAGCAGATACAAGAAAAGGAACGGGTTGAAAATCTTTATTAAAGAGGGGGGATGAAGATATTGCAGTCACGTGTTGTTGTTGTCTTGCCGAGTTGTTCGACTTGCAGTTTTCAAAGTTCATCTCTTTGTTGTTTGTTAACGTTTGATATAATGGGAGACATACGTGTTTACACAGAGGCTGCAATTTTGTCATTTACCCATCTTCAAGCATTGATTTCTTGGCAGACGTTATTGACCGCAATAGTAACAAAATTAACAGTAGACAGCTGTGACACAGGGCGACCTTCAATGCAATCCGAGTCTTTACAGTGGGCGCCGCCGGGCCAAAGACAACTCCAAAAACAATCGTAGAGCCTGTGTCTGCATAATAATTTTCCTCGTCTATGAATTTTATATCTCCACTAGGTTATAGTTATAGTGCTTTGCGACGTTATAAGAAAAAATCTCCACGTAATATATATTTTATCTGTACATTCAGTATATTTTTGTTTATAACTAAAGGTGAAGATTTCATAAAACTTGGCACCCGATCAGTTTCTGGAGAGAGCAGGATTTTAGCCCTTGCCATGGTAAGCAGTATCATCTATAAGATCTAAAATGTTGTTAATCTTCTTCATCCATGCAGTTTACAAAACGTGAACGCAAAGAAACTAGTCAAAAAATAAGTATTTCAAAAATAACTTGGATTAACTGCAGAGACAACACCATACTACACTGACGATTTTACATGTGTTTCCTCAATTGCTGTGCATCTTGAAAAGTTTTTTTAACTCGGGCTCCCCTAAGAAATTGTCTTTGGTGTTATTACAGATAACTAATTACATCTATAGCCCTTAAAAAGTGTAAAAAATTAATGCGACATGGCTTAAAATATTTTGGTACAAGGTTTTTGTCCACTGAAAATGAAAATTACTCAATTTCCTGATGGATTTCGTCATAACCCAATTTAGTCCTTCCTTTAATCATATGTTCACTTCATTGATAACCAATAGTGTCATCTGTTTTGGAACGTACTGTTGAGCCAAGCCCACGTCATTGTTTCTTAGAAAAATGTGAAGTAAAAATGTCTGAGTGTGCGATATCATTACCAGCTACTGTGTTTTGAATTTTTATGGTAGTTCTAAAGAGACGAAATTAATCTAATGATGAACTTATAAATGTTTTCTTAGCCATTCCACTGAAGTTAAGCACAATTCATTACTTGGGTGGCCCTTTTTTGTTTTGTTTGTTTGTTTTTTAATGTTGACTTAAACCACTGGGTTAGCGAAAGAGCATTCACGCTGCTGCGGAAGGGATGCGAGTGATTTCTTGAAAACTAACAAAGGAAGATATAGCTTTGCAAGGAAATATGCTCCATTTTTCGGCTTCCGCTACTGGTTTAATCAAACGAGGAAATTTCTCAGAGGCAAGACATGTAGATGATTATCTCTAAGCCACAACAAATCTTTCGCCCCATGTAAAGGAATCCAAGACAGTCTTGGATTCTGGATTCCACCCTTCTGAATTTCAGATACTGAATTCTGGATACTTTGTCAGTGGAAATTGGATTCCGGATTTCAATCGTCAATTGAATTATACATTCCTTGACCTGTATTCTGAATTCCAAAACTCCGAATTTTAAAATCAGGATTTGCTTATATGAGCGTTTTTGCTACTGTACGGTCTTTGAGCAAAAATTTGGAACAGTAGACACATAGTGATTAAATAAAAAAGTATTGTACTTATTTGTTTATTTATTTTTTTAATTACTTTCTTAGCGATCTTTACAAAAGTAATGTGCAATTGACATAGTCATCGAAAGTATCACCGTTGCCTTAAAAATGACGAATGTCGCACATGAAGACGAAGTGACGTTAAATTCAAAATATGGATTTTGGTTTCCGACAACAGGAACCTAGCATTCTGATTGATACAATCGCACTGGAAAAAAAAAAGAAAAGAAAAAAGACAGATAGAAAGAAAGAAAAAGAAAAGCTGCTTGGACTATGAATGAATATCTACGTCACCGTTTACTGTATTTTTTTCTGGTTTCGCTTTACTAGTTAAGATTGAACAACAAGCGCACTATTGTTGCTTGTATCAGTTTGTTGTCAAGTTATCTAAAATCTACAGCATGGGTCTTTTTCTTGTTTGATTTTTCTCTGCACTTTTAAGGGGCGTTTTGATATATTTTGTGTGATTTGCGTCTGTGTACCTCGAAGATGGCTTAAGCGACAAATAATCTGTTCTTAATGGGGCACTATAACGCCCTGCGAACAAGGCTCAAATAATGTGGTCACTGCGGACAAAAGTGAACATTTCTGGGAAATTTTTAATTTTTATTTTTAGCGGTTAGGAAGAAGAGGGAGACCAAAAACCGGAGATCGATTTTGGAGTCCGTTCAATTTGTTTGTGAACATAACTGAACTCCGGTTTCGTGTTCTTATTTGTGATAATGCCTGTCACGTCTCACCTTTCAATCGCAAGGTCGAAATATTCCCCTAGTATTTAAATCTCTGTCTGTGGAGACTCTCAGACTTGCTGTGGTGTAAACACATACACGCATACACACAAAAAGAAACAATGGAACCGTTAAAACAAAGTGGATTTTGTTGTCATTTTTCTGCACTCCCATGTGGGGTGTACTCGAGAGTTATTCTGCATTGTGTAGGATATAAGTCTCCTTGCATTTAGAGACTTCTTGTTTCCTCATTTTCCGCCTATGTTCAGCGGGAAAAACAGGAAGTGGGAATAAGGCAATCTTATTATCTTTTGTTTTGTTCTTACTTCGTTTGTTGCCAAGTATTGTTCAAACTATTTTCGGCTCTTTTGAGTACACAATCAGAACTTGTCAGGGCGTGCACAGTTTTTAGTACTGCTTAGACAATAAATTCGATATTCTGAACCTGCTCATTTACTTTTGTGTAGCCATGGCCGGTTTTGCTGCGATCGTATTAGCATTAGTTGGCTGTATGTGTTTTAGGACAACGGCGCAACCCCGCTGTAGCACTATAGGTGCTGCAGGTTTATTGGGATGTGAATGTAACTTCCTCGGCGCTTGTGATGTTGGTGGAAATCGAGTGTCTGGCCTAAACATATTGAACCATTCACCAAACGGTCTAGAACGGTACGCACATGCCATAAGCGTTGTCTCTGGAAATAATATTAGGTTTTTATGCGAAAGTAATACGGTGGCAATTCTTTATGACTGTAACAATCGAATACCACTTTACGCAGCGACAGTAATTAACGGAAGCCAACTATCGGCAGAGGACGGCCGCCGTCCAGAAGGAGGGGAAGGAACATTTCGAAAAAGCAGAACGGCGCTGCATAGACATTTTCAGCAGAACACAGGTGACTACTGGAAGGCCTCTGAACGCGAAGTTTACTATAAGAAACGAGGACCAGCAACTAGAAGGTCGAAAGAAAGAAATTGGTACAAAAAATTGAACCCGCCGCCGTCTTCAGGTGATGAGGTTAAAGTTGTAATGCACAGGGGACATTTGATAGCATCCCGGTACGGAATAGGGGATCAGGAAAAAAAGAAACGGACTTTCGTTTACACTAATGCCGTTCCTCAGTTTGGGGTTTTTAATTCAGGTCCATGGAAAACGTGTGAAGGTGACCTTATTCGGTGGGGTCAAGTTAATTGTTTGAGAGAAGGAACAGCAGATGTGGTAGGAAACGTTCGGATGTTTATTGTTGTCGGAGTGATTCCGTCGACCTTTAATGGTCCCTCAAGAACGAGATTCTTTGGCAGAGGTGGATTCAGTGACTACCAGGATGATTGGAGTTTTCGTGTTAACGTTCCTTCAGAGATGTGGACTGCTTCCTGCTGTACTTTTGAATTAACTAGGGGCAAACGAAAACACTCCATTACCAAAAATACGGCATTTTGGAGAGAAAACGTTCCAGGAAAGGATGTATGTCAAAAAATAGACGTGGATACGTTGGAAAGAAAGCTAACGCCGAGAGGGGAAACTAGAATTAATTTCTTTCCGTCTTCTAATCAATGCAGGAGAAGGGCCAACTATGAACCTCTACCTTAACTAGATTTCTGTTTCGATCATCTCTAGTTATATGGTCCAATTTGTTATAAGTAGTTTTGTTAATTTTTTTTCGGGGACCGTACCGATATTTCTCAATCACGGCCTTAAAAGCGACCTTTTCCATTTTTCTTTTTCGCTATGAAACTATCAGAGTGCAAGCAGTCTCTCTTTTTTTTATGAAATCTGTGAAAGGTTGCGATGTGTGAGCATTTGAGCGGCGAAGCCTCGAGCAGCCCAGTTGTGCGGTCGTCAGTAGGGACCTTAAGCAACGACGACGACGGCAGTGAAAACGTCGGTAAAAAAATGAATTTGCCTTCTTTCAAACTTAATCGCGTCTATTTGGACCCGCTCAATCTGTCAAATGCAGGCGACTTTTCCTGGAGTTGAATTCTTAAGGAGTTTATTCAGGTTCAAAAAGAGGAAAAAAAATTCGTCGTTGTATGTCCATGTCCTCCATAAAACGTCAAATTAAGAGGTTTCACGTCGTAGTCGTGCAGTGGACGTCAAAGAAATGTACTAAAGGCGTGGTGCACGTGCAGAGCTGTTGTTTTGATAATTAAACCTATTGTTTTTTGAAGTTGTCGTCGACGTCGTCGTCGTATTTGCTTAAGCTCCCAAGTAAGAGCAAAAAGAGAGACTGGGCAAGAGAGAAGCGAAAAGAAAAACTAATACCTCGGAGATTTTTGAGCAAAAGAGTGACTGCTCGCTGAGTCAATGAAAGAAAAATCGATTATCATATTACCATTACAGCTCTTATAACTAAGGATTTTCGAAAACTTAACACAGTAAAAATCACGGATAAAAAACGACGTTTCGACCGATCTTCGGTCATTTTCAAGTAAGTAAAAAGTAAGTTAAAAGAATTTGCATTTATATGTGTAAGGTGTAAAAATATGTTAAGAACTATTAAAAAAAGTTTTAAAATGGTAAAAGAATGAAATAAAGCATGCAGAAAAAAAACAACAACAATAGAATCTTATTAAAAGAGCTATTTAAAAACTTTTGTACGAAGTGATTCTGATCAGTGTACATTGAGACTCTGTCTCAGTTTATTGATAAAAAACATTTTCAAACGCCAGGCAGTCAAATTTGCTTTTACACTTCTTTAAAATGCTAAAAGACGAATTTTGCCTGATCTAGACTTGCTATAAAGAAATCCGACACCCCGGAAACTTAAGAGGGCCCTTCATACGAAAGAAAATAAGCTGCGGCTTACATAAGACGCATAAAAAAGAAACCATTTATACGAGTACGGCTTACACAACACTGCGGCTTAATTCGCGGCCAGACTGGTCTAATGATGTTTTAGGGGATGTCAGGGACATCCCCTATTTATTTCCAGGATTCGAGGCGTGTATATTTCCCTTAAGTCCGCATTAATGGGATTAAAGAAGTGCTGTCCAATGATGGTAGAGCTTTTTTAATCTCTTGGGTTTCACTGAAACCAGTTTCCATAAAACTAAAAGAAAGATATGGCAAACTATAAAAACAGGTTTACGTGACTAATTTTTACTAGCGAGACTGGCTTTTCCAGTTATGCATGTTTGCCCAATTTGACGTCATGCATCTGAAATAGGCCTTTTGCAATAGTTCTTCACTTGTTCAACTTTTTGTAAACACGAAAGTAATTCGCTTTTGGAAAAAATTGTTAGCAGGAACTGAGAGAGCGTAGTAAAATTTGGCAACCTGTACATTTTAAGGCGTGTATCTCAAAAAAGCGATTTTAAGGGCCGCCGAAAATTAGAAGGATTTGTATGAGAAAAACAAATCTAGTCACCCAGTTACGCTTGAGTGGTTTTCCATAAAATCTTTGTAAATTTTAAAATTTTTGAACTCGCGTTAAGTCTTCCCCTAACGCATTTTAAGGGCTCAAATTGCCTGTCATGAATAAAAAGGAGATTTGAGCCCCATAATGCTTAAGGAAATATTTCACGACAGTTTATCAAACTCATTCTTAATTCATAAGGAAAAACAAAGGAGATTACTGTTTAATGAGCCTTTGGAAATCAGATGAAAAACTGCTCATTTTTGCGTCCTTAATTTCTCCTACTAAAATCGTTTTGTTTCAGATGTATAATATCAAGTATTCGAGACAGTGTTTAATCACGAGATGAAACACCTCGAAGTTCGTCAAAAATACTCCGCTGTGGTCATATTTTCAACTCTTTTTTCTTGGTGTTTAAGGTGGCTCGACTGGATTTTTTAGAGGGGATACCTCCTAAGATTGAGCATTAACTACGTCGACATGAGTAGAGATATGGGAAAAAAGTTACCAAAACTGTGTTTTATAAAAATGAAAATTTCTTATGATCTGGATTTTTTGCAATCGGAGTCGCCATGGCAACGTAATGACGCCATTACGTTTATTATTTATCTTTGTCTTTCTCTTTACCAGGAGTTTTTTTTAAGACATCGCTTAAGGGAGAATGTACCTGCCATAGTTGCCTCAATTATGGCAAAGTTTGAACAAATTCTTTGAGAGCGTTTTAGAAATATTTTGAAACGAAGTTTTAAAAATCACAAAAACAGTGAAATAGCATGCTATCCACACAATTACCTAATGTTTGAGGAAAATGATAAGCTTTGAAAACGCGACTTTATCTCATAGCGATATGATTTCATTGAAAACTGCGTGCAAAATAAGAGGGCAATTGGTTTCGGCAATCGCGAGTAAGACGAGTTTTATCGACTTGCATTCAGCTGCTTTTGTTACAGGTTTTGCACGTAATTTGGTCTATGCCTACAAATTTCGCATTTTTCAAAAACCCGCTCGATAAATTCTTGACAATCCCGAGATCAATCGTCAATTAATATACCCTGCAAGATTCAAGAACATTGAAAACAGGGAAGGCTTCTAAATAGGGCCTCAAGTTTAACCAATTCCCCCCCCCCCCCCCAGATTTTGTGTTTACAAGTGAGCGTCCTCATTATTCACTGGCATTGTTTTCAAGTTTCATATGCACGTGCGCAACTAGCAAAAAAAACAAAACAACTAGAATTTGCAAAAAAAGGACCCTCGAATACTTTCCGAAAAATCTCCGAGTAAAGGAATTAGTGATATATTATACGATAATTAAGTATTGCATCCTACACGATCAGCTGTGATGTTCACCGTTTTGGCTCTCACTGCTATCCGTGAAACAAGGCAACATTAGCATATTCCGGATATTTCTTCGGAAAGAAATCGAGAGTGCTTTTTGATGCAATTTTTTTTTTCTTGTGCTAGTTGTGCACGTGTATATGAAACTTGAAAAAAATGCCATTGAATAATGAGGACGCTCACTTCTAATCGCAAATCTGGGGGGAAAGTTACTTATATGGTATATTTAATGACAATTTATTTCGGGATTGTCAAGTCTATAAAAAAATTTATCGAGCGGTTTTTTGAATAATGCGAAATTTGTAGGCATAGACCAATAAAAATTCTTCTTACTCGCGATCGTCCACAGCAATTGCCCTCTTTGTTTGCACGCAGTTTTCAATGGTATCAAACCACTATGGCCGCTTTCCAAAGCTTATCATTTTATTAAACTATTAGCTAATTGTGTGGATAGCATGCTATTTCACTGTTTTTATCTCTCTTAAAACTTCGTTTCAAAATATTTCCAAAACGCTCTCATAGAATTTGTTCAAACTTTGCCATAATCTGGGCAGCTATGGCAGGTACATAGTCCCTTATGCGATGTCTTTAAAAAATTCCTGGTTCAAAGAACCAAAAACATCAATAACAAACGTAATGGCGGCATTACGTTACCATGGTGACTCCGATTGCAACGTATCAAACTTTGGCTTGCATTTTTGAGTTGACAATGATACGCATTTTCGCTCCTTTTATGGCAATTTTCTTTGTCTTCGGGAAAGCGCCACAATTGTTCGAAAAACAAAAGTTGCGATTACCGACGCGTAGCGAAATCATCAACCGCGAAATTCAAAAACTTCGGAAGCCACCGTAGCCACCGTTTAGAAAACCATTTAAGCGTGACTGGTTGGCAAGAGATGTTTTACCATAGAAATCCTTCTAATTTTAGGTGTCCGTTGCAATCGCTACTTTTGAGATATAAGGCTGAAAATTTACAGGTTACCTAATTTTAATAGCGGAACTCCACGCGCGCGCAAGGCGCACGCGTGGGCGGAGCCCCATAGCCTAGTAAATCTACCCATCCCAGAAAATTTGGTTATCACGTGACCGTACACCGACCGACCGCTCGCCGTCCGTCCGCACCACAGGACAACCAATGTTTACTTTCACACTTTCTAACTACTTTGGGAGCCTAGGAAGCCCAGGAGGAAACTGATTGCACATCAATATTGTGATCAATTGACAGCTGTCAAAACAAGGTATCTGCTGACCAGTATCACGTGACCGTATCGCGGGCTCAGGTGTCGACTCACCGAGGTCGAGTACTTTTTTGAAGTTATTCGCTGATAAGTTACTGTTTTTAAATGATCGCAGGCTCAAGTTTATTTTTTTTTTAAATTTATATGAAATATGCTGTGTTTATATCATGATGGCCCCGCACTGTTAAGAGTTTGATTTCAAACTAACCATGGACGCGAAAATTCAGCAAGTTACTTAAAAATACAGGCGGGGAAGACCTTTTCTTACCTAGGTCACGCGTTGGTCACGCTCTACGCCCAATTTTTATGCTCTGATTGGTCAAAATTTGACAGGTGAGTTCATGCGGAAAACTTATGCATCATCTTGAAACTTGTTTACTTTGACAGCTGAAGCTGACAGAGTTTTGTGTCAACTTGTGATGTTTTTAACTGTCTTTTTCCACTGGATGTACAAAATGAAATACAGCTGCTATCAAGTCTGTTATTCATGGCTAGTTTGTTCATTGGTTTTTTGGTTGAGAGATGCGTCGCTTGTCAAAGTCGGAAATCCGATTTCGGATGGCATCGTTTTTCGTTTTTTACCATGCTTGATGCGTATTAAAGAGGATTCAAAATTCTCAAGCGATTCTCACGTTACTTGATAGCTTTCAGGAGCTGCATCTCGAATGGTAAGCCTGAGTAATGATTGCATTTGATGTTTGTTTTTTTACTTCGGCGGAGCGCGAAGTAAAGGTTTCGCGACGCTCAAGAATGTATTAAAGTTACCATTTTTCGCCAAGATTGCGCATGCAAAGTCTGTAGGTTTTCGGTTTTATTCGGCCATTTGACGAAGTGAGAGCCGAATTACTTCGAGATATCTCGAGATCACTTCGATTTCTTTGATTTATTCTTTAACTTTTTCGAGGAAGAAAGAATTATTATTTTGGCTTCCCCGGGGTTTGAACCGACTCACCTGTGTGACCCGTCAGATCAGAGGGGACTCTAAGTTGAGGGATTAGCCGATTGCGCTACTGCGACCCAAGGTAGTTGGGCATATGAAAAATTGTTATCAAATGATGCACTAGTTTCGGGACAAGATTGGGCGTGCAAGTTCCTGACTTTTCGGCTTGTTTCGGCTATTTCACGAAATGAGACCGGACTACTTCGTAATATCTTGAGATCATGTCGAGTCTAGTCTGTAAGTTACTCGAGGAATAAATAGAGCATATTACGTGGCCGCGCAGAGACACGAAATTTCTCTTCGAGTGTTATAAAACATTTCACGAGTGAGCCCTCCTTTCGAACAGTTTTATGATGAATTTAAAGTTACAAGATCCTGTACAAAGACATTTTGTCTTTGTTGAGTGTTTATAAGTAGTAAAATTGCTTTCATGCGTTGCGTGACTTTCTCGAACGTTCTCTACGTTTTTGGATTGTTCATGAATAATTAATTAGGGCATGTTTACATTCAGCATGAGTCAGCAGATTTGTATCAGTTACTGAAATCATAAAATATGTCGAAAAGCTACAACTATTCGCCTGTTTAGTATTTCCTAGAACCTTATATTAAACGGTATACAAGTTCCAAGCGAGTTCTTTCGACGAATTAAGTTTTTTCCCACGAGCTGGACTGCTGTGTTTAGTCAAGTGTGACGAAGGTCGATTTTCAAGTTCTGTGTTTACAAGTTGGCGGAAACCGTAAGATATCTGAAGTTCAAGGGAGATTTTGTTATTATTGGCAGAGGCTGTTTAGTTTTACTTAAGTTCAAATTAAGCATGTGTTGGCGGATGCTGTGTTTTAAAGCTCTGTAAAGCCTATGTTCCTCTAACCTCCGCGCAGACGTCCTGTGGGGTTTGTTTTAGTTCGTCACGCATTCATTTCTCCCCACGGACGTCTGCTGAACACAGCCGACATTTACGTTCACCAATCACAGACCGTTTAAGGATTTTTGTAAAACGTAACCCGAGCCGCTTGTTCAGATTCGCACGATCAGTGAGGCTTTTGATCGGGTGTGCGAGAAGTTTGTAGTAAATACAGAGTTAAACAAGTATCAGAGAGAAGCTATCCTGCAAATTTTATAGAGAAGATCGATGAGTTCATAAATTTGCCGAGGGGATTTGGCAAATCTCTTACATATCAAGCTTTGCCGCTTATTTGCGACACAGTGTGTGGAACTACTGGAGATATTGTTGTCGTTGTTTCGCCCCTGGTAAATCTTATGAAAGATCAAGCTACAAAGCTGGCAAATATTGGTATTCCTGCTGTAACGTTCAGTGATATTAGCGAAGAGAATATGAAGGTTGTCGAGAAAGGGGCTTTCTCAGTTTACGGAAGCCCAGAAGCTTGGTTGAAGATCGATCGGTGGAGGAAATGTTAGCGAGTGACTTTTACAGTTAGCATGTGGTCCTTGGTCCGCGACTTTTCCGAACTGCAGCATGATTAAATATTTTGTCGAGAAATAAAATACGGTGAAAAATGAAAGGTCCAATGATTTATTGATTATAAGCGTTCTTTCTTTCTTTGAAGGAGCGAAATTAAAGTTTGTTGACAGGCAGGTTAATTTGTAGTCTTAGCTTGAAGTTTAGACTTCTGCGGCACTTAGCTTGTGAATAAATAAAACGCAACGGGAAGACGTGCCTTTTTTGCAAAACAAGTTTTCATGTAAACCTTTTTCTGCCGTTGGAAGCACATTGCTGTAGACTTCGAATTTTTTGTTTTACTGTCTCTTGAAAAAATATACCCAAATTTCGCGTATTGGTATTTGGTCCGCGACCCATGACCTTGGTGGAATTACGTTACATTTCGCAAAAAAAAGGAAACGGCCTTTGTTTTGGAAGAATGCTTTGAAAATCTTCCCTATAAACGTTTACAAGTTCTCTTTTCTTAATACTTCGAATATATATAGAGTTAATAGTAATTGTTTTCGACCGTGCTGAATACGTATACCGCTCCGCGCTCGTGTGGGAGACTGTTGTCTGAATTCTTTCAAAGAAAAGCAGATTATTTTACACTTAACAACTTCCGAAAAAAAACTATACAGCTGACTACCGCCTTATTGCATCATTTCTGTGATTTTTTCAAAACGTTTGAGTCGTCTCAGGTAGAAGATAGCAGTGCAAATAAATAATTCACTTGAAGAATACAAGGACACATCAACGTCCAGAGCACGTTTGATGAGCCTTGTGATGTCAACTGCGCTTTTTTTAAACACGCGAACTTGGTCCTTTCCTAAATTACAGCTGCAAAGAAAACAAAAAAATTCGCTTTTTACAACTTTCTTTGGAGTCTCATCCTTGCGTGGGCATGGAATAAATATTCCTCTAAAAACGCGAGAAAAAATTCTTAGGTGCCGTTTCAGTTGTATCACAGCTCGTTATTGGCTGATCATGACACAATAACTGACCGCTTATTGGCTTATTCAAGCAAACAAGAACGTAAATGTCGGCTGTGTTTAGCGGACGTCCGTGGGGAGAAATGAATGCGTGGCGAACAAAAGCAAACCCCACAGGACGTCTGCGGGGAGGCTAATGTTCCTCTGGTAGTAAACTTCCTTGTGTTAATCTGACATCCCTGCAGGCTTATAGTCAGTGAATAATTATCCTCAAAACATTCGAATTCGTAACATTGAGTTTTAGCCAATTCCATGCTCAACGTAACTGACTGCTTACCCATGCCTTACATATCTTTAATCAGTACATGAGACTGCTATGCTGTTTTTGAAGCCTGATGTGACTAAGAAAAATAGAGAATTCTTTTTTCACTGTTTGTTTTGTTAGACTTGTTATTTACCGCCAATAACCTCATATTTGACTTAGGTCTAAACGTTTAGACCCAAGTCAAATTTAGAAGGATTTGTATGGAGTCATCAGAGCATAACTGGGCTACTACCGCAAAGACAATTTGTCCCGAAATGCTAGTTTTTTGCTAGTAGGCCTCTTGGATATGGCTCTTTTCAGAATATCCTGACAAATCCCATAATTTCACAAATTAACACCTTACTCTTACCATATTTCATTTTTTACTATTCCTCCGCATTTACACTTAATCAGTTCCACAACCACGACGCCGAAGTGTACGCTCCGTAGCGTCTTGTTATATCTAATTTCGTGTAGTCGAGCACAATTTATACGGCAAGTTTATGCACGTTTGTAAGATTTGAGACAATGAACCGACTTAATATCAGGTTTGATACAAGCTTACGGAACTTGAAAAAGCCTTTAGATATATTTTCTCACCGTAAATAGAAAGAAAACGTTCCGAAGAATATTTAGTTATAAATTTGGCTGTATATAGAAAACTTTGAGCGATTTTCTTGCCTCGAGTTCATCTTTGAGAAAAGCAAACACCGTGAGACCGGCTTAAAACATAAACTTATTAAGCTTTAAGACTCAGGATTTTTCGAAACGCTTTAAGAGCGGATGTCAGTAAATATCGACCAGAGGTCTACAAAAGTGAAAAATCGAAAATTCTCAAAAAAATTCACAAAGTAGCACTAGTTAAGCTATTAACATAAATGTAATTTTTACTTCGATCCGATAATTATTTTCCACGTACGGGGGGGTTATTGGTTTCGCGGCTCTCGGACCGGGTTTTCCAGGCCCGAGACCATGTGCAACAAAAAAATCGTTTCAAAATTCAAATCGACTGTAATGCGGACAACAAATAACTTATTGAGAAGAGTACTTAATTGCACACATTTTGAGTGGTGATTTACTCAGTTTGAACGAAAGTGCAATATTTTGGAGATTTTTCATTATTTTCAATATTTTGAACGTTTTCGTTCAATGAAAAAATGGCAAATTTCAAAGCCCAAAATCGTCGACTGGTTCCTCGATTTCAGTAACGAGTCTTATACCACGTTAAAGAGCGTTATCTCTTCTTTCAAAATCTGTTTTCAAAACTATGGGCAACTTAAAAGAAAATTTTTGAGGCCAAAAAATATAAGTAGTACTTTTCTGAAATTTGAGCTTCCTAGACTCGGCGGGCCGATGCTAAAAACTTGGAAAAATACAGTAAGAAATCAGTTTGAGCAACAGTGGTTTCATGTTATCAGCTTTCAGAAACCAAGACGTGTTTATACAGCGATCTGATATAAATTAATGCCGTTTGAGTGAAGAAAGGCAGATTTAAGCTGTCAACTCCTGCCAAGTGCACCAGTCACGTGAAGTTGTCAAAGGAAGGGCAAAGCACTAATATTAAAAAGTCTTAAGAAAATTCAAAACGTTTTACGTCCATGAAATCAGATTTTAGCGTACAAAACAATGTTGTGAATGTCTGTTGTTCGTACCTTAGCATGGTGTTTCCATATATTGGAAATGTCAAGTATCCACTCGGGAGAACATATCAAACAACAACGTTTTAAATCCAAGCGCCGAAAGATCGTAAACAGCAAAGATTGCGTTACATTTCACAGAACGACCGCTTACCACTGTTGTCACTCCCTTTTTCGCTGGAAGCTACGAGGAGTTTTCATTCCTTCATGAGTGATTCTTGATCAGCGTTTCCTTGAAAGTACGACCCCGGACAGATGATAACTGAGGACGTTTCGTCAAGACTCCAGTTGTTCAGTTTCAGGATTTAGCAGGTGCGTAGTCAGGATTTTTCCGGAGGTACACCTAACTGTTTCTACATCGTCTTCCCCCCTCCCCACCACCCCAAATCTCAACATTTTTTTAAGGTGCCTTTATTAAAGGTGGGGTTAACGGTTGTAAGCAAAAGCATTTTTGCTATTTATGAAATGACACAACCTCTAAAATTCTTTAATTCTGTTGGTTTGTTATGTTCATTGACGTCAACCGTTTATCATTAATTCAGCCATTAAAAATCAAGCTTGTAGTATCTCCGACTTTAGTTTACAAATGACTCTGTTTACCCCTTTTTGTCACATTATTTTTGACCGACAAAAGCACTACACGTTGACGTAATTGTGCCCCACTTCGTTTACGCGTTCACGCTTTACATCATCAAGCTTGCTATATAAATAAATCATCCAAGATTCGGTTCTCCAATTAATGTCGTCGCTTCTCTGGAAACCGATTTTTTTAGCTATGTTTATTTCATCCTATTTTCTTTCCTCAACGTTTTCGGGTACGCACGTGCGAACCGTGCGTACAAGTAGCTACGCCCCTGTTTAGTCTCCTTAGCCCTGAGCGTTCCTCTCTTGCGGTTTTCGCGGGAGTTCAGGATTTGGTCCACCCAGTATTTCATCGATCACGTCTCTTTAAATGAGAGGCAGCACTTCTTATTTACCGTTTCGTTATCAGACAGCGCTTAGACTCTTAGCCTTTCATTTAATTTTGATCAGATTTTTATCATTTAGTTACTCAGTATACGTTCGATCCTGTCCTTGTAAACTTATACTTTTATACTTTAAGGGAGCTTAATACCTATATTAATTTTTTCTTTGTTTAGTGTCGTTCAACAGACCCAGTTTTTTGGCATTTTTTAAAAAAGCAAGAAAAAGAAACGACAAGGTTTATTTTTTTTGGACTTAGATTAATTCTTTTAATCTAAAAAATTAGCATTATAGCAGCATTTCGAGGCATAGAACGTTCGGTGGTGTATCCTTTTTGCTTTTTCCCTTTTTGGGCCTTTTTTATGAAATTGACCATCACATTTTCCGCCATATTGAGTTTGTGTCGATTTGGTGACCATGTCTTGTTGTTTTCAGGCTCCACGGCAATGGTGCTGGTGCTTCAGGCCTCCTGTTCTCAGATTTCGTGTGATTTGTTTTTTTTTACCCCACCGACCGACCCACCCAAAACCAGGAAACCTATTCGACGCTAAACGAACGAAAAGGGGATGACCTAAGCCTTATGTTTTCTTTTTGGGCTTCCTCACCACATTGCTTCTGCGTATTTCTGTATACTTGTCTTTTGCTTTGTTTTGTTCTTTTTTGTCGGTAAAATATACTGAAACTGTACAAAGACCCTCAATGTTCCCTTTGGAGGTTCTCGAACGTGCATTAAAAAAAATTAAAAACGAGATGATTTATTGACCGCAAGGGCAATGGGGTGGGGTTAGGGCTCGTTACTGCGCTCCGGTTCACTCGTGCGCTGTCAAATGGTCCCTAAATACAAAATGAAAAATGACTGTGGACAGACTATTCACGTCCAGACATCACGCATCTTTTAAGATGGGACTTATCGCCTCTCCCTGTTCATGGAGTTGATTCAAGGTGTTGACGTTAATTTCGTGATGCCCTGCATGTTGCCAGGACATGTTTCAAAAGGGCCTTTCCACAGGTACGGAGTCCGCCGTCACCTTGTCAACCGTGCGAGAAATGATGTGCTTCACAAAAACAAAGGGGAGTTATTTTCGATTTGCCCCGCCCCCTACCCCCGAAAGTCCCCGACAGGATCGCTTCAAAGTACTCCCCACCCACGGGCCCAAATGGCTGGACTTGCTCCTGTGGTTGCGCGGGGGATAGTAACAGGTCTACCTAATTGCACCGTGCATCAATGACAGTTTAGCTCAATCAGAAGCCCCTTTTCCCTGGCTAGTTCAAGGTGTGTGCAGCTCCTTTAAGCTGTTGTTTTCGGTTCTTACTGAAATTTTTGATCTTGAGGAAATTCACAACGACAGGAGCAGGTTATGGGCTTTTTGCCTAGCCCTAATCCTGCATCACGGGAAATTGGGAAATCCCTCAGGTTAGGCAAGAATTCGATAATCCTTCCATAATCATCTATTTTTTCACCGCGTGAATTGGGTATTTTAGCTTATTTCGAGGAAATACTTTTTGCTTCAAATCCAGGGTGGGCTTTTAAACACATTTTTTAAGCCAAATGGTTTCTACGCGAATCTGCTTACCCGAACTTTTCGTATAAAAAACGACAAATACCCGAAAAAAGCTCGTGTTGTTGGTGGTGGTGGCATATTTCCGATAAATTCAGTTCAATGTCTCGTGAAGAAGAGTTCAGATCCGTGCCGCGCGCCTCTCGAGGCAAGCGTTCCGGCGAAATGCGAGCCCAAAAACAGGTGGTAAGCGGTCAATCTGTGAAAAGTAACGCAATCTCCGTCGTTTGAGAGCAGCCGAAGATGCTCTTGCCGATGCTGTCCTTGATGTTTTTTATTTCCAGTATCTAGGAAACCCGTGCTAAGGTATGAGACATACATTCGTAGGCATTGTTCTGTCCGCCTTAAGTCTAATTCCTCGACGCAGAAGCGTTGTGCTTTTTGAAGTTTATTATTGTGCTTTGCCCTTTGACAACCTTACGTGACTCGTGCGTTTGGTCCCAGAAGATGGCTAAACTCTGCTTTTTTCTTGTTAGAAAACGGCTTTAAAGTTTATCAGATCGCTCAAGAAACATGTGTTGGTTTCTGATAGCTGATATCGTTAAATCACTGTTGCTCAAACTGATTTCTTATTGCATTTTTCTGAGTTTTTAGCATCGACCCGCTGAGTCTGGAAAGCTCAAATTTCAGAAAAGTACTACTAGTATTGTTTGGCCTCAGAAATTTTATTTTAAGTTGCCCATAGTTTTGAAAACAGATTTTGAAAGAAGAGATAACGCTCTTTAACGTGGTATAAGACTTGTTACTGAAATCGAGGTACCAGTCGACAATTTTGGGCTTTGAAATTTGCCATTTTTTCATTGAACGAAAACGTTCAAAATATTGAAAATAATAAAAAATCTCCAAAATATTAACTTTCGTTCAAACTGAGTAAATCACCACTTAAAATGTGTGCAATTAATTTCTCTTTCGAATAAGTTATTTGTTGTCCGCATTACAATGGATTTGAATTTTAAAACGATTTTTTTGTGACACATGGTCTCGTGCCTGGAAAACCCGGTCCGAGAGCCAAGAAACCAATAAGCCCCCCCGTACGTGGAAAATAACTATCGGATCGAAGTAAAAATTACATTTATGTTAATAGCTTAACTAGTGCTACTTTGTAAATTTTTTTGAGAATTTTCGATTTTTCACTTTTGTAGACCTCTGGTCGATATTTACTGACATCCGCTCTTAATACTTATCTTCGTGAATGAAAATTGTTGTCTCTGTAAATGTTTAACCGAATTACATTTCTTTTAGTGATTGTTAGTAGTCTCTCTTGTTCTGCAATTGGTATAGGATTTAATGGAGCCGAAACCAATTGTGGAATTTGCACGCATTTTAGGCATCCTAATGATGAACAGTGGCGACACGTAGATATATATATTTTTAGCAACTAGGAAAAGTTACAGTCTGTCTACTTTGAATTGCAATTTTAATCGCTGTGCTGTTTGTTTTCAGTCGTTCATGAACATCGCTTGCAGGAGTTATCTTTTTGCCGCGCGCATCAAACGCTTTTCGAGCTTACACATCGTTATAAAACCCTTAAATAAAAAAAAAAACAATAAATTATTTATGTTGAAGCATAACTCTATTAATGTTCACTGCAAATTTGGCGCTCGTTAAAAGTGAGAACTGGCTGGCCGTAAGGTGATTTTGGATAACGGTTTCGCTAAAAGCCCACAATTGATTGTCCTGAATATTGACTGAGTGCAATTTGTCTTGAAAAATTGTGAAATACTGCATTCTGTCGGAGGTCTGTATGATAAATAGTACTGTTTCACCTCAGATGTGATGTTTAAAAAGTATAAAAGGTTGGTTTACACATCCCCGTATTTGTTGGCAAGATTTTGGAAAGTAAACTTGTCGAAAGCAAAAAATTCGGCCTGATTTGTTTTCCAGGTATAATCCACTGTGATCAAGAGCCATTACGGCTCTTGAATGTGATCTAAGATGATTGCTATTTTTGGGTGTTTTATATGGCTATCAACTAGATGTAAGATGTTTCACTCTAAAATCACTTAGCCTTTCCCTCAAAAGTCATATGAATTTCCACTTAAGTTAACTGATTTGTGGATTACAAGTTTATTGTTTGATTTAAATATAAATTTAGTAATGGGAGCTTCGCTTTTAGCCGTGGCTAAATCTATATATTGTGCTCTTTCAGCTTGTGATAGCAAAATTTGTCAAAAACGAACTGTTTTTTCCAATAATATACATGCGAAAATCTCAGCACGCTCAGTGGCTGAGAGCAAGTCAAGTTATCCCAGGTAGTGCCGAAAGTTGAATTTTTTCAGGGCAAAAAATTAAAATAATTTATTGAGTGCAGAAAGTTGAAATTAAAGTGATTGCCACTGCGCGGCATTTGACCCACACTCCAAGAAAGAAACCACAAGAAACGAAAGCAAAAATAGCAAAAACTGCAAATTTCTTGACTGATCATGACAATCAATCATGCAAAATGTCTGGAAACAAAAGCACTTTTCATTAAATAGAGAAAGTAGTGTAACTGAAGAGTTGCTGAAAAGCTGTTTAAAACCTAGTTCTCTGTTCGTTTCTATTTTAGCCGGCTTCGCGTCTAGAAGGCAAATACTACCCGCGTAAAGTCTTCTTCTTTTTACAACTAACACGACAACTAGTTAAATTTTGCTTAGAACTTCTCCTTTTTCATTTACAGTCAGAAAACTGTTTTAAAAAAGCCTGTGTATTATAAACACCAGGCCATACATCGTCTCAAATTTGTCTAACGATTCACTTTAAGGAACTGTAAGAAACTCGGCAAATTATATTAAAGCCTACATGAAAGTTCTTACAAAAACAGCCATCGATGAATCCACAGTTGCGACGCTGTCCTCAACCAAAACCCAAATATAAACAAAACACAACAAAGGAATCTTGTTAGCAGTTCTATTTCTTTCCGTGGCGGCAGTGGAAAAACATGAAGAGTGAAAAACGCAAACTTTTAGCTGCTAGGTTTCTATCCATCAATATCATTGTTGGCCTGTCAAAACTTTGACCTATCTTGGTCGAGGTTGTCATTTGTAGGCGGCAACAGGGAGCTGTGAAAAACGGTGCGCGGTGACACGTAAAAAAGGAAAAGCTCATGAAATTTTTTTGGATGTATATTATTAACAAGAAACCACATGATTTTTCTCGTGGAATTTGCGATGAATCAGCACTCGTAAATTTTCAAAGACCACAAATTGCACTCGCTCTACCGGCCAGTGCAATTTTGTTAGTCTTTAAAAAAATTACTTGTGCTGATTTATCCCAAATTACACTCGAAATCATACAATTCCCCATGCTAATTTGTTCCGCAAGAGAAAGTAATATCGTAAGCTTGCGAGCAGGCGGAATCCTCCAAATCTTGCAATATGATTGGGTCCGAGAGCGGGCGGTATTTTACGATCTTGCCTGCTAACCTGGGCGAAATCTTAGGCAGCTTCATTCGTAAGTTTATTTGTTGTTTGTGAATGAGCAAAAACCGTGATTTCTTAACCATTTTTCTTTTAAAACTTGCTCTATTATCAACATTACCTAGGGAAAAGTGAATTTTATTATTCAGACAAAAAATCTGAAGGGAGAACCAAGCAAGTCAGCCAGGAAAACCGGTAAAGTAAAGCAAAACAGGCGGCTCTTGATGTCGCTTCACCAGCTCTATATTAAACCGCGCTATAAGTTCTGCATTCTTGCTTTTATGGACCGTTATTCGACATTTTGCTTTGTTTGTAGTTTTTGTTTTCCATATTCTGCCGTATTTCATTGCATTGTGCCTCGCTAGTTTTCTACGTATCAGAAAAGGTTGTTTTCAATGACTGCATTTAGCTTTCATTCTTAAAATAAACAACGGGCTTCTTTTTACCAGCAGTCGGTTTATATAGCCGTTTTCATTTCTTGGTTACATACTGTTATTACATACTGTTACTCACATCGCCTTCTTTTGTTCGAATTCAATTCAAAATCTTAAGATTGGTATGTGTAATTAGTTCTTTTTTATAACGCCTTTGTGCAGTTTCATCCCGCTTGATTGAACTAATCTTAAAGTAATTCTTGCTGTATTTTTTTTTCCTGGGGCTTTTAATATCAAGCTCCTTCTTTGACACTCAAATTGTGAATGGTATACCGAGACACAAAAACTTTTCCTTATTCTAAAACAGAGCTTAAGTGTGATAATATAAATTACCGACCTAAAATTCATGTTGTGATGTTTTAGATGTTCTGCCAGACAAGAAGTGCGTACAAAACCCAAAAACAGTTTAAGACACAATCAGCAGAAATTGTGGTTCTAGATGATTTTTTTTTACCAATATCAATTTTCTCCAGATAATATCAATTAATAATCAAGGAAAAAGGTTTTAGAATTGATGCAATTGTCACCAGTGGGAACAATGATCTTTCAACAAATTCTCTCAACTAACTCTTTAAAGGGAATGTATGAATATCAGTCTGGAGAATTGCTATGTGAATTTTGAGATTAAAAGTTTAAAAGCTGTACCGAGAAAGTTAATCCTGTAAACAACCTTTATTCTCTCCCATGCAAAGTTCAACAGACCTTTCACGTTCCGGCAATGAATTAAGTGTAACCACATCATACGTCAAGTAATTAAGAGTGTGTCCATGAGAGAACCAGGCAGGGGGTGATAATGCTCAAATCACGGATTTCGCTCAAACTTGGCACAATTGATGGGTTTGGTGAGATATTAACCTCGACAAAAAATAACGTCGCAGTATTGAATTCCCTGGGATTTACAGGGACCCCCCCTAAAAATCACAAAATCTACTCATTTTTGCATAATTAATTATCTAACTTTGGTTTGGCTGTTCAACAAGTAGAAAAGACAACTTCAAATCTAATCAACTTTACCATCTTCTATGTTTATCAGACTTAATCCTCAGTAATTTATTTTTACTCTCTAATTCGATCTCTTCCTATTATTTAGCCTAAAGTAAGGTCATCTTCTCACTGTTTTGACCAAACCCTAAATTTAAGGTATTTTAGTCGCTAACATCTCCTATGAGCAACAACCTATGTACTTAATTCTCACATATTCTTTAAAAGACATCTTTAGGGTTATCAAATCAATCCTAAAATATTTGGGCAATCTCATACTTTATCAATAATGACGTATTATGTGCATTTGACTTAACGCTTATTTGTCATTTGACCAAAATTGGAAGAAACGTAACATTCGTTTTTTTAAACAAAAATAGCACAAAGTTAGCGAGAAGTCACAAATCAGATGCCTCATTATCGATACTAATAGCGGAATTGTTAGAAAGTGTCACCTGTGGCATGTTTTCTGTGTTATTTATGGACGTTTTGATGGATATTTTATGGAACGCTTGAGTAAACACAAGGAGCAAAAGATTTAGTTCAAAACTTCGATCGGTCCAACTTGTAGGTGCTACAAGACCCAAAAACGATAAAAGATAGTGAATAAATGTTACATACACATCTCTCAGATGCTTTAGTCCAGGTTGGCTGCTCCAGTTTCGTCTGGTCCTCTGTGGCGTTACTCTGCGTTACTTTGTGACGAGGTAATGGAACATCTTGAAACATCACAAAATTAAAAGTGTCGGCTTTTCACCGAACATTCGAAGTCTTTGAGATAAGTTGTAGTCAGAGGGAACAAAATGATTCTCAAAGGACAAGAAGGATCACTGACAATCCATCTATATCTATGGAAAACAACCACCTGCTCGAACACCCTCCATCTTTGACTTTAGACTCTGCCTAAGTGATGGAATCTGTTACGCTGGACTACCGGACTACGGAATGCGGAATACACTATCTATTTTTTCTACGCGCCGATATCCTGTTATAACTGGTGTGTTGAAAATAGGTTGTGAAAGTCGTGTTACTTGAAATTTTGAGTTTATTCGATGTTGACGTTAATTACCATGATAATAATCGTCCATAATAGCCCTTTTTATAGTTAGAGCGTGCCATGCAATTTTCGACAATTAATGACTTGCCATTGGGCATACTTACTTACTTACTTACTTATATTTTAATCCTCGTAGTCTTACAACTATACAGGATGGTATCTGTATCTGGGTAAATTATTGACTGCAAAAACATAATAATAACCGTTTAAAAGTGTTGAGGAAAAACTTTTGAGGAATACAAGAGACCCAAAAGGGGACACTAATAAATTGCAAAAAAAGTCGGCTAGACTTCTTTAGCTACTCAAGGAAGGTGTAAATTAAGAACAGTTTTTTGAACACAGACTAATACACAATATTCACTTCTCATTTAAGCTGTCATTTGCGGATTCATACAGTATAGAAGTTCTCTTAACGGACACTCTCGTATATGGCGAATAGCTCTACTTACGACCTCCATCACAAAAACCCGTTTTAACTCCCACACAAACTCTGAATTTTTACATCCCGTAGGCAGGTTTACCGGTGAATTAGATGTTAGCTTTGATTTAAAGTTCTCGTAAGCAGACACCCGGAAGAAAATCTTATCCGCCTCTGAATATTGTGCTTTTTTTTATATATTATGTCCACAGTCATATCGCTGTTTGTTGCTGTTATGAATCATTCTTATATATCCGTTTCAGAGTTACCGTTTTTTCACATACACGTCCGGTTACACTTGAAAATACAAACTGAATTTTATGCCTTTACCTAATTTCAATAATGCAATGGTCTGATCTCTGCGTTCCCTGTATGTCCTGCGTTCCTCGGAGTATCAGAGGAACTTTAGAAACAAAATAGACTTGTCTATAGTAGTAAAAATTGCATCAGTACATTCACTCCAAAAAGTAGATGTTTCCGCACTTTTCCTCGTTAGAGACCTCTTGCAGTTCGACTCTCGTAAAACCCTAATTTTCCTTGAGCAACCCAACGGGCATTATTTACTGGGTGTCTTCCGACCACGAACGGACCGGAACATCAAATGTCTGCAACTTAATTGTTGTGTCTGTCCATAATTCAACATCTGCCTGCCTCAGCACGGCACACTAACCTGGGCGCTAAACTGGTTTTGGTGCCCCAAGAGTACGCAAAAAGGCCCTTCCGAGGATGTCTAGGATGAGAAAATTGACCTTACCTGGGTAGAGTGAGAAATTTGAGATCTAAGTATCACAGTTGAAGTAGCTCTTGAGGGAATGTGGGAAGGGTGTTAAACATATGGAAGCGGTTGTTTGAGAAAAAAATCTAACTCAATGTGAAAGTGTGGTGTATTTTGAATTCTACTTGGGAACATTACTGCCATAGTTAGGCTTTATAAGACCCCCAAAAGACCGTGCTAGGTAAAAAATTCAGTGTTTATGACAGTCAAATCTGGTGCTAGCAGGGTAGGGCATTTGTACGCAATTTGGCCACTCCCCCGGGGAGGGGGGGCTCCAGTATGAAAACAAAATGGAATTCTTGTCGCAAGCTAATCTGCACGTGTCTCACGCTTTATTTGTCCCTTTGAGCTGGTCTGCACAAAGATCCGGCTTCACTTCGCTGCTATTTGACGTGCAGCTAAAATAGACAAAAATATTTCTTTCCAAAACACGAAAGAAAAGCGACTTCTATCTCCGAGTTTGAAAAGAAATGGGATCATTTGTAATCACGGTCTGAATAGAGTTGCCAATAGATTTGGAATTCTAAAATTTTTATTAGCATACAATAACAATAAAATTATCTCAGAGAATGTCGGAAAGTCATATTTTTCATATTTTGTTCACTGGACTCTGGCTCCTGGCTCCTGGCTCCTGACTCCCGATACGATGTTTCCGTATGGTGGCCAACCGCTGCTTAAAAATGCGGGCTCCAGTTAATGTCAAAGATGGCGGACGTTTCGTTGTTGTTTGTAACATGTGAATTGAGCTACAACAGTGGCAGAAATAATTATTTCCATGGATTACAAATCGGCTTTCTACTTTTCGTATTGTTTTCTCCTAAAACAACTTGATTTGGATTTTTTTGCGTAAACTGATGGCTAAGGAATTTTAGTCGTACAGCGAGATCGAAGGTGGCATGGGGAACAAATCCAAGCGGGCACAAACTAGCAGTTGAGACATCCAAGAGATACGTATATGGATTTTATTGACCGTTTATATTGTTTTTAGGGCGAAATTATTGAAGTAAGTAAAACTGTGAATTAAATCTTTGTGTGTTGTTTTTCCTTGAAAAGATCGCGTATATAGCTATCAAAAATCATCGTTAGAGTTTCTTGCACAATAATTTCAATCATTTTACCCTTATTAATGTTAAATCATTGTCTGATGAGTTTTTTGTTCGATTTCTTCTCATTCAGAGGCAAACGCACGAATATTGTGAGGGCCTGAATTTTGATGAAATATGCAAAAGTCGTTCAGTCGCATGAACAGTTTATGTCAACACATGGAAGAAAGTGAATTGCCCAAACTTTTTATGATCTTTTTCTGAACTTAAGTGATGGCTTTAACTACTCATGCAAAATTTATAAAGATAAGCTGTTGCTCATCAGAGATATTGGGGAATAAAATACCCTAATTTTACGACTTACTCAAAACTTGGAAATGATGACCCAACTTAAGGGGACTAAGAGGGGGGAAATTGAATCGGCGACTTTAAAAAGTTTATGGTGCTTAAAGTCTTATGAACTCAGATCATCTCTCAGTGCATTTAAGTTCCAGGTGGCTTTTCTGTTTGTTGCACTGGCATCGTAAAGTTAGCTAATTAATTATGCATAAAACGGGCAAAATGGCGATTTTTACAGGGGATGCCCGGATCTCCCAGGGAATTTAATATTTTGACCTGAAATTCTGTCACATTAGTTAACTCCTGGTACCTAACATTTGTGCCGAGTTTGAGCGAAATCGGTGATTTGAGCATTATCACCCCCTGCCTGGTTCTGCCTGGTTTTCTCATGGACACACTCTTAAAACGTTAATTTACCCAGTGGCCATGGCCTTAATAAAGATGGGCAACTTTAAATTTAGTAGAAACATTTATTAGCGCTGAGGAATAAAACTGGAAGAAACCAGTAGGCAAAATAATTAAAGATCGTTTCATTGAGTGGAAAAGGTGTGATGAGCAGAAATAAATTTCGGCAGTTTGATAATTTTCTCAAAAGTAAAAGATGTTAGGCTATTAACCTTAATTAAACGTTGCATGAATAATTTTACTACAGATTTTCGAAAAGGAGGTGGTGTCTGTAAATCGTTTGACCAAATTTTCTCGTAAACAATTTGCACAACCTCGTTCCCAGGGTTCTGTCCTACAAGTCCCTACGTTCTTTCACTTACGAACTGTAATAGGGGCAAAGTCCGACATCTTTACGTGCAAATTGTGAGCATGACATTTGGTATGGTTATGAACACCATGGTAAAGGGCATTTACCACGTTAACGAAGCAGTGGTAATTATTTTAGCGTGGGTTTAGTCTACCTTGGTAACATGTGGTTACACATGAATTAATTTCAGTTGCAGCTTTTACGGCTTCATTCCCGCTATTGCGGTAATCATCGCCGTCGATTATGGCAGCATATCATGTTATGTTGAAATTTTACCTATAAATTAGCTGAATTTTCAACTGGTATGTTAGTCATGATAATTTAGCGAAATTAGATAGTATTTTTTCTTTAATCTTGACCTTAGATTCCATTTTACACTTCAGCTGCATCCAACCGTTGCATGCCAGGAATAGAACACACATATATATATTTTTGGGGGGGAGGGGGAAGGGGGAAGGGGGCATTTCGTCCCTAAAGCTAGCCCAACAAACCAGTTCAAATTATCAGAATTATGCCGTAAAATTTCGCAGTTGCTTTCGTCCTAACGTGAAATCTGCCATGTCAACATTGGTTTTTCGCTCAAAAGCGCGAAAGAAGCCCGTAAAAAGAAATTTGTTGCGGTTTCATGTTGGTGTAGTCTGAAATGTCATACGTCTCCACCCCCTAACCCTTGGGGGGGGGGGGGGGGGGGGTTACCTTTCCGAAATACAAAACTTTGTATTATTGGCTGAACTCGCCGGTTTGAAATTGTGTTGACAGGCTAAACGAGACTTGTAATTGCTGTGTGAAACGTGACCTTATAGTTAGCCTCTCTTCACTAAGTGAAGGCTTATATCCCGGGCTTCCACCATAACAGCAATTGACGAGGAACCTCTTAATTCGGAAACTGCAGTCTCACTTCTCCCTTCATGACCTCTAAATGCACTACCAGTACATTCGCATAGACTATAAAGGCTAAAACAAAGTAATTGCTAACGGAGGAACTGTGGAACATCGTACTGAAGACCACAGGACACAAATTACTCAATATGCATGAAACAGACCAGCTTCATGACCTGGATTAGAGCGGTAAAAGTAAGATTTTACTCCTTGTACTGCATAACCTACGCGAGAGAAAGAAAAAGGGAGCCTCTGTAGTTCAAGCTAACTCCAAGTCTAAGGACACGTTTCACACTATCACGAGCTTATGAGCCGTGTTTAGCCTGTGAACATTTCATTTCAAACTCGAAAAGTTTAACGACCCCGTACATTTATTCTGAAGGCTTTATCGTCAAGCTTCAGTGCGCTCAAAACGCAGAACACTTTATAACGGCCATATACATGCTGCTGTTCACTGTTCCATGGCTTATAGCTGCCAAAACTGCAAAACCAAACACTTTCACTTGCTAACTGAGTGACTGTATATTTCATACAGACTGGCTGTTCACAGCAACAATATTAGGTAACTTGAACTTATGACATGAGACCGCCTCTTTAGTTTTGTAACCACTACCTTAAGCAAGTGAGAGTTAAAGACTGTTTCATGAAGTAGAATCGCTCCTGGAAACCTCGTGAACAATGATGTTACAACTGTCTACTCCAATGATGAAAATCGTGACATCGATATTCGATGAGCCACACTAGGGACCTTAAGCGACGGCACCGTTGATGTCTCGCATGTCAAAAATGGTATTTTGTCTCTTTCAGTGCTGAGACTCGACAAATTCATAGCGGGAGGTAAAACAAAGGCATTCAAATTCGTTGTGTGCGGAAACTTCTGAGCTGGTTGCTATTCATGACGTCCGGGACGTCAGCGTTCTTATTGCTTAAGCCCACTATTATTTTAAGAAACCCTGAAGAATCCTTCGAGTCTTCTCTCGAAGCAACGTTTGTTGAGTTGTTATTCATTTGTACTCTAAAAATGTGTTTAATTTTCAGCAGATGCCTGAAGAAAAGGCAAAGAAAACCTAATCAAAAGCATGAGGGTCGACTAAGCTGTGCGCAACTTTTCGCGTTTTCATTCATGTACAGCAAAACCAATTTCGCACCAAAAAGTAGTCTAAATTTAGGTTGAAAAGAGTAGATTCTTGGTACAGTCACACTGAAACATTCAAAATAGCTCATGCACGTTAAACGTGCCTGTGTTACGCATTTGCATGTAATTTGTAACACTTCTTTCAATGACTGTTTTGTTTAAGCTTTCCTTGAAATCTTTGGCCTTTGATGCGTTGGTTACACCAGACAAGGAAAGTGGCTTAAGCCGCCTGCAATCAGCTTGTATCGAAGGAGATGTAGAAACTTTTACGGCGATCCAGAGTAACAGTCCCAGCAAACTGGACAGTTTTATAGCTCTGAATGTCAAGATCAGATCCAACTCATTATATTTTCCTAGTAAGTCAGTGTGGGCCGTGTTGATATTACAGCAGTCACCAAGACATAGGCAGATCTTCACGCGTGTTGAGACAATCTGTCAGGAGTTCCACTCTCAGTCCCTGCTTCACTTAACTGCAAGGGAAGGACAGGTTCACCACCTTCGAAGACTGTTGGATTGCAGCGCGCTTGTTGATGGTTTGGAGAATGATTGGGATGAACCACAGCAGACACCTCTTATGTTGGCTGCCAAATTTAATGACGAGGAGGTTCTAGATTTTCTTATCGAAAGAGGTGCGTCTCTGGAAATGCGAGATAATCAGGATCGCACTCCATTTCATTATGCTGCTGAAGGTGGGAAAGTAAGAAATCTTTTACGACTGATCGAGCATGGTGTTGATGTTTTGCAAAGGGATGAACATGGTTACTCAGCTTTACATTTGGCTGCTTTAAATGGCCATACAAATTCCGTTCGGCTGCTCATCGAACATGGTGCTGACGTCAATGAATTTACGAGTTCTCTAGATAACCCTGGGTACACTCCTCTCATGTTAGCTGCTGGAAAAGGACACCTGCAAACTGCTCAGGTTTTGCTACAGAATGCAGGAGACCTACATACAGGAAACGAAATGGCCTGGTTGCCCTTGCATTTTGCCGCTAAAGAAGACCGTACAGAAATGGTTAAATTCCTTCTTGAACATGATGGAAATGTGTTAGCTGCGACGGCCGGCGGGAAAACCGTCCTTCACTTGGCCACAAGGTTAGAGCTGGTAATGATTCTTGTCTGTCATGGAGCTAAGATCCAAGCTAAAGATATCTTCGGAAGAACGCCATTGCATGTGGCTGCTGAAAAGGGACAAACCGACACAGTGAATTATCTTCTAGACCATGGTACTGATGTTAACTCTAGAGACAAGGATGGATTGTTGGCCCTGTACTGTGCCCTAAAAGGAGGTCATGCTACCACAGCTAAGTTTCTGATTGACAGAGGTAGTGAATCCTTGCTTTCAAAAGATCCAAACCTATTGGGGTCTTATGAAGCTGACTTGTTACAATCCTCTGCCAGAGAGGGTTTAGCAGATATTGTAGAATTCCTTTTAAACACTGGTGTATATGTGGATGCCATCCCTAGCAACGGTGATTCCTTGCTGACTCCTCTTGAGGAGGCGGCAAGCACGGGACATTGTGATGTGGTGACTATGCTCCTAGAACAAGGAGCCGACATTAATGGGAATGTTAGCTCAAGAAGAGAACGTCTACGAGAAAGGCAAATGGAGTCGTTCTCGTGGGAGGATAGATACTACTTGGGGAACATATGTCCCTTATATGCCGCCCTGCACGCAGGCCAAGGTGAAGTAGCTAAACTTCTAATGGAACGTGGAGCTAATGTTTCAAACTTAAAATGTGGTTCACTCCAAGCTTTAAGCGATCTTGCTGCTGAGCATGGTTTTTTCGATGTTCTTAAATTACTTGACAATCACGCGCTCGACATGGAAGATTACCGTTTAAAAGGTGGAGATACGATTTTAACGTCGGCTGTAGGTCGCATGGATTTTCCGTTAGTTTCTCAGCTTCTGCAAAACGGCATGGATGTAAATAAAAAGAATGAATTTGGAAATACGGCCCTCCATATCGTTTTCCTCAGAGGAATGCAAGATAAAAAGCCCCAAAAGGCTATGGAAATGTTTAAGCTTCTTGTTTCGTTTGGTGCAGATATCAACGCCATTAACAACACATTTGAAACACCACTGCATTATGCAGTAGATTTTGAAGCAGAGGAATGTATTAACCTTCTACTTGAACTCGACTGTAAGATAGACTTTGAAGTCTCCCTCAAAGAGTCTCCACTTATCCTTGCAACATTGAAAGGGAAATGCAAACTTGTTGAAGAGTTGCTTCAGTGCGGTGCAGACATCAACCAAAAATGCGGTATAGATGAACAAACACCTTTACATGCCGTCGTAAAAAGTTTCAATCGCCCTGCACTTGCGCAGATTATGTTACTACATGGTGCTGATTTGGAAACTAAAGATTTTGTAGAAGAAACACCGCTCACCAAAGCGTTAGAGATGGTAGACGAGGAACTGGTTGAAGTGTTTTTAAACTGGGGTAGCACTGTTAATACAATGAACAAATTTGGTGAAACTACCCTTATGAAGGCCGTAGAACATCCTAAAGTATGGATCGTGAAGACGTTACTAGAACGTGGAACCTCAGTTAATGCAACCGACCAACGCGGAAGATCGCCTCTTCATCATATGGCTTCACACGCTGTGGAGGTCTGCAAGCTTCTGCTAGATAATGGCTCTTGCGTCAATATTACTGATTACAACGGCGAAACACCTTTACATCAAGCAACGTATGATCCAGAAATCGTGAAGCTACTACTTGATCATACTGCGGACGTAAGAGCTCTAGACAAAAAAAATCTTACTCCTCTGCATGCAGCTTCTTACGAAGGTGTTTGTAGATCTGTTGAGCTGCTGATTCAACGTGGTGCTGATATAAACGCTGCTGATAATCAAGGCTGGACACCTTTACACATTGCAGCTGCCGCTGGAAGATGCGATACTGTTAGGGTTTTGATTCAGAATGGAAGTGATATCGCAGCTTTCGTGAAAACTGGTAGAACTGCTCTTCATCTAGCAGGAAAACGTGGCAGGCGATCAGTTGTTGAATTGCTGATTAATCATGGAAGTGACATAAACTCAAAAGATTACAGAGGACGGTCAATTCTTGGTGCGATGTTTAAATGTAGAAGCTCAGAAATGTCGGACTACGGTAACTGGGACATCATAAAGTACTATCTAGAACACGGCGGTGACAAGTTCGCTGTCGATGGTGAGACTGGTCGGACAACTCTTCACTTTGCTGCAAGCCATCAGTTTCTTTCTACTGTTGACGAACTGTTGGACCAGCAATCGGCACTCGAGGCGAGAGACAAGAACGGAGAAACTCCTTTACACAGGGCAGTTGCAAGTGGAACCGACGAAATTATAAAACATCTCGTGGACAGAGGAGCTGATGTACGTGCTGTTAACAAAAGAGGGCAGACACCTTTACTTGTTAGTTTAGCCCGTCATAGGAGTAATTTTTTACTTAAACTCAAACCAGACGTGCACCAAGTAGATGGTGATGGTAACACGCCCCTTCACCTTGCTATATACAATCCAAGAAATGCACAAGAAACGTTTTATGATCCGTTGCCTTTTTCTGCAGACGATGTACGCTTTCTGTTGAAAGCGGGTGCCGATATTCATTCTCGAGATAAGCAAGGAAACACCCCACTTCACGTTGCAGCCGTGGAAGATAGATATGAGATTGCAGAGCTGCTTATCAAGGAAGGCAGCAAAGTTAACTCAACGAACATACGTGGACAAACGTGCCTGCACATGGCGAGTTATTCTGGTGCGCTTGGTATTGTGGAGATACTCGTTGCTTATGGAGCAAATCTGAATGTTGTTGATGAACTAGGATGTACACCTCTTCACGTTGCATTGACTTCTCATCGCTTTTGGCTTGTGGAGCCTCTTTTGAAACACGGTAGTAATCCTAATGCAGTGGATTATAAAGGTTCCACTCCTCTTCACGTGGGTTGCTGCTATGACGATGACAATGACGAGTTGATGGAATTCGCTACCGATGAGGGCTACTGTTTTGTTTCGACAGATGAGTGGGTGTCAATGATGGTCAATTATGAAAGGTAAACTATGTACTATGTAATTTTGTATTACAAACGCTTGTTTTGATGAAGAAACGCTGATAAACTATTCCATTCGTGATTGTTAGAAATTCAAACTCTTGATCTTGTCATGAGACGAAGGAAGGCAGGGAAGTGAAATGATCATTTTACCTTATTGATTTAATCCCACTAAAAAGAAAGGGGTTGGTTTATAAAGAAGCTTTGTTGTTACGTCGTTGGGGGATCGGTACGAAATGGTAAAAAATTGGTTGATAAAATTAAAGCGTTTCTGCGAACATTTGTGATATTTTGAAAGCAACCACGGCCTTCCATGCCAGGTTTTAAACTTGCCAATCATGGAAGCCACAGCATGGCAATTAGCTGTCACTCCTCCTTCACTAGGGTAAAACAGAAACACTTTTAAAGATAACGAAAGAGGATTAACAGTGCGCAAAATAATGGGTGAGGGAGGAGCTGGAGAAGGACGGGGCAGCGCCGCCCTATTCCTCACACATCCGCTCGGTTCGCTTTTTTACTCTCCCTCTCTCTCTCTCTCTCTCTGAGTAATTCAACCTTCACGTAGTAGATCTTGGCTTGAGATTGTTATCAGATTAAAATATTGCGATTCTGTCTCTTCAAGATGAAATAAATCTGCGTTTATAGACAAAGTTGTAAAACCCTCCGAATTTTCATTGAAACTTTCTTCCCTGGACAGGTTTCCCCCAGCGTAAACTATTGAATTTGCTGCGCCCTCCATCTGTGCATCGCATGCTAAATTTCCCCTGCTCTCCGGCTCGTTGCATTTTTTCGAGTGCAGCTGCTTGATCGCGTAAGCTCTGGCTTGAGAGTCCGAGATCTCCACATCCCTTCGCATCCCAGAGCTCTTTGATGATTCTGATATAGCTTGTTTTCTTCCCATAACCATCAAGCGATGGTTGTTGTTCCATTTGCGTTATAACCACGGCCTCGCGTTTCCAGGTTAGAAGGTCGGCGTTCATTTCTTCCGTCCATTTACGTCTAGGGTTGGATTACCTTCCGTTCGGTCAATCATTTCAAGTACCTTTCTTTGCGAATAAAAACTAATTTAAACAGAATATCCTTTACTTCCCTCTCTCGTACAGCGTGTTCGCTTTTCATCGCCATCTTTCGCATCCTCGGAGACCCAGGGGCAGATAGTGGGGACGAGGAAAAGTCTAAACGGACGGAAAAATATATGGCACGAAGAAAAGTAAAGAACGGCGAGTTTTCTGGCACCAATCAGAAGCCAGAACGGCGGTGACCGTTTGGAACTGGTCTGGTAAGACATTGTCCCCAGGGGCTCTTCTCGCCGTTCTTTACTTTTCTTCGTGCCATATATTTTTCCGTCCGTTTAGACTTTTCCTCGTCCCCACTATCTGCCCCTGGGTCTCCGAGGATGCATCTTTCGCCGCCATTTCCCGCTATCGCTGTGCAATAGTAATAATAATAATAATAACAATAATAACAATAATAATGTTGGGTTATAACCACTTGACAATGTGGCCATGTTGGTGGACCAAATAGTGTAACAAATTTTGCAGACTTTGCATGAAAGTAGCAGAGGGATAGATAATATGCAAAAGTAAACAGTTACTCCAAAAATTGTTGAGGTTTGTAGATTCTTATATAACTCTCAATTTTCTCAGATAATCCTTTTCGGTTCTCCAGAATGGATCGGCACAAATTGGAAAATCGCCTTTGTACGCCGGCCACTTTTCAACTTGCAAAATTTAAGGTGTCCGGCAGTAGATTGCTGCACCCGATTGCATTCTATATATCTTAGCTTATTTTTTGTTGGCCAATAACAGTGTTCCATTGTCCACTTTCTCAGCTTCATTTAATCGTAGATAATGTTGCTATCACGCTTTACTTACAAGCAAATTTCGTTTTTAGTGATCTCGAGGCCAGAGACAATAACGGATGTACCTCTCTTCACCTGTGCGCTGTTTTTGATCGAACAAAGATTGCTCGCCGTCTCCTTAAACATGGAGCTAATGCCGATGCGAGAGACAATGAAGGAAGCACTCCTTTACACCTTGCCTCAGCTTTTGGCGATGATTTAGCGTCAAGAGATAATGACTGCGATATGGTTTCGCTGCTACTTGCACATAAAGCGAACATCACCTTGAGGGATTCTGAAGGAAGCATCCCTCTCCATACAGCCGCGGCATTTGGTAAGACTGGAATGGTGCGAAGATTGATTCTTAAAGGGAGTGATGTAAATGCGGTCGACAGCAATGGAGACACACCACTACACGTGTCTTCAGGCTCAGGGCACCTAAATGTTGTCCGCCTGTTGGTGGATAATGGAGCAGATTTGTTTGCAGTAGATAAGGAAGGCCTTACAGCTACGGCATGTGCTGAGAGGTTTGGTCACAAGCAAACGAAGCAGTTTCTTGAAGAGAGTCGCTACCGGTGCTCGTAATGTTCTTTTGTCATTGTTCGTGTATCGTATGATGGAGGCTTTGCACTTAGAGGCTTGGAGCTACTCGGAAATGGCTTAATTATTTCACAACTCAAACGTTTGTGCTTTCAAATTTCGGATTGTAGAAACATTTGTCAAACATTAGAGATGAAAACATATCCATATTGTAAAATGTTTTAAACTACGTTCCACTGATTTATTCAAAATTATTTTACAAATTTTCTCCTTTGTATGATGCTTATTTTTTGAGTGGAGAATAGTCTGCGCGTAGTCAGGGGGAGGGGGCGGCTACACGTAGGTTTAGTGAAGAATAGTATTAAACTTCGGCTGATCAAGTTTTCCTCAAAGCCGTAAATTAGTTACTTAAGTACGCAGCTTGAGTATATTTCTCTGAAATTCAGCATAGTGAAGCACGTGTACGTTGTGCTCATCAGTCGTACTCTTTTTGTGGCGTTCTTGCTGCCGTGCATGCATATGTGTCTCTTATTTCTGATTATTGAATTGACTCCAATAAATCAATCACTCCATGGGCTTTTTTACTTGACATTGCCCATGACATTTTTTTTTAAAGTAACATATCAACGTTTCAGTTATTACTCAGTCAAATTAGCTGTTAATTAAGTTATTTCTTGTACGTAACCTTTATTTAGTCGATTCTTACTCTTATAAATTTGTTGTTGTTATAGTTGACTGAAAGCTGTTCCACTCCGAAAACAGTTATTTTCTTTACATTGAAGACAGATAAAATGATTCGTTTCTAGACGTTTCGGTTGCTAGACTTAAACTTCTTCAGTATTAAAAGAAATATGACCAGACTTAAGTGGCAACCTCGTTCCCAGTCTCCCTCTCCTTTTCCGTCTTTTTGAGAATAGGGTTGCGTACGTGAATAGGGACCTTACGATCCGTCAACGGCCACGCCAATGGAAACGTTGCTTGAGGTAGACTTTGCACTCTTTCAACTTTTTCACTATTATTCTAGGTCGCCCCGTTACCTAAAAGAAGCTAAGGGAAATCAGCCGGTAGCTGAAGAAAGGGGACCGCGTCCGAGTTCATTAAAAGACAGTAAAATTTTTCCCCTTGCCTTTCCTGTTGTACATGCCAAATATACCACAAATTTGGTCATTTCACGTCGCAGTTGTGCAACGACGGCAAAGAAATTTACGAGAAAAAATAAAACAGAACAAAGCAAAACGAACAAACACAAAACAGATCACTTGTTCTGTTAATAAAAACCCATTGCTTTTTAGGTATTCCAATTGCCGTCGCTGTCTCATGTTTGTAAGGTCCCTAATAGACCTCTTTAGCTTGTATGTTTTCTTTTCGTTATACAGGTTATGAACATTTACCGAGTTGGTTCCGATTGCTATAGCTTGTTGTTGTTGCTATTGACATAGCTGAAACACTCTGAAGACACCTCACTTCTTAATGGTCTATGATATCAATAAAAGTTCACCTTTGAATACAAGACTTTAACTTTTTCAATATAGCAATTAAATATCGAGGAGCAACGTAACGTCCTTGGACAGATTTTGCAAAGACAATGGAAGAGGAGTGGACGATGATGATGCGCGCAAATATGCAAACGGATTTAACAAACGCCAAAAATATGAGTTGAGTACCAGAAGTAGTGTTTAGTCTTCCAGCGCTTGCCTTCTCGATTTAGTTGAAAGTCGCATGTCTGCTGAACTTTCACATGGTCTACCGGGCAACCTGTCCTTGATGGTACGTAAATAAAAACAATCTTATTAGAATGGAAGGCATGATTAAAATTAGATGCCACTCAATCAGTAATCAATATTTTATCTTTCAGTAAATGTTCGTTATTTTGGACGTTAGTCTGCGTAGCAAGCGGTTTTTTAAATGCGTTTTCCGTTTGTGGGTCGTTTGGTCAAAAGGCGTGCGAAATCGCTGGTATAGAGACAGAGATTTCGGTCGGTGCGGTTTTTTTCTCTTCTTCCCTAGATGAAAAAGTGACATCAACGTTAGTCCGCCAACGAGACTCCCTCGAACAAAAGGAAAGCCTTTTTTGCAGTCTACATCAACATGCTCCCACCCCTCCCCCCTTCCGTCAACCCAAGAGATTTGACTGTTTAATGTGACTAGGGTTCGGGAAGACGGTGATTGGTTATACATGTGCAAGACTCCATATGGGAGGGATAGGGAACTTTAAAAAAATGACTTTAGGAGTAAAACAATTTCTGGTGACCCAGTACTTTTATTGTGGCCCATACTGATAAGGACAGAAACGACAGGCATTTGAAAATAACCATAGCAAGGTTAAAAACCCCAACTGCGCAGTGGAAAACCAGGGGTCAATTTAATAAAACTTTTATAATTGTCATTTGCAAGTGTCTCTTTTGTTTTCGGACTCTAAAAAAATGGCTGCACTTGTAAATTACACTTGTAAAAGTTTGACCCCAGTTGGCTATTTACTCCGGACCACCAAGAACAAATCCAACTAGCGATAATAAGCCTAAGCTGAACTTGAAAATATTGTGTACAAGAAAGATCCAACATAGTCTGGGTGCCCTGTGGACATGTGATTTGGATTTGACCAGTGATAATCCTCGCAGGCTCATGTAGAATAGTGTGAAAAAGTAGGGATAATGTAGCAGTTTTCCCCTGTACCGAACCCCATTTCATTCATTACCCATTTCGACAGTTCTCAGAGGACGTGGAAGTGTGGAATTGCCTGACGAAAAAAAAAAGTCAGGATAATGTCACACTTTTCCCCAGTCCCGAAACCCATGTCATTCTTTACTTAGTTCCCCACTTCTCAGAGGTGTGGAAGTGTGGAATTGTCTGGCCAAAAAACATAGTCAGGATAATGTCACACTTTTCCCCAGTACCGAAGCCCTTGTTATTCTTTAGTTTGATCTACTCTTCTCAGAGGTGTGGGAGTGTGGAAACGTCTGACAAAGTCAGGATATTGTGACACTTTTCCCCATTCACGAACCCCTTCCCATTCTTTACTTAGTTCCACAGAGCTCAAACAACACCCACACAACTGTCTGGATTACCTTAAGTAGTTTAGTATTTGAAAGACAAGGTTATTTACATTCACATACGTACATGTACGATATTTTGTTTCACCGCAGCATATTGATGTTTCACGTCTTTACACCTACAAGAATCCTGACTTTTTCAAACGTTTCCACGTTTGCACATCTCGGAGAAGTATAGAACTAAGTAAAGAATGACAAGGGGTTTGTAACAGGGCAAAAGTGCGACATTATCCGGACTTAAGTCACACTATTCCACCTTTCCACACCTTGGAGAAGTGTAGGACTTGGAAATAGAAAGGAAATTTGGCATCTTCCATACTTCCACACCTCTGACAAGAGTAGAAGTAAGGATAAAAAAGGAAAGTTCCTAAAATTCATTTAGACCCAAAAATTAGGGGTGGTTCACATTGGTAGTCCATCGACCTGGTCCACGAAGGGGTCCATGGACTAGGTCCAGAGAGGTGGTTCATGGACCGTGGGTTTCATGTCCAAACAGAACGATAATCAAACATTAAAACCTTTTCCGAACGTATGTGCTCCCCTATTATAAAACTTCTAAGCAAACGTCAAGGTCAAGAGCTGGGAATTTCCTCTTTGCTTTTATAAAACTAAATTTGCAAAATTTTGGGATAGGTTGGCATTTCCAGAAAGAACAAGATAAAAAGCGTCCACTTGCTATAAACTACCCTGCGAGCAGAGGTTTCTTTCTTGCATGGCTTTTAGCGTTTACGAAGTCATTCGCGTGTCTTGTCTGTCGCGTAGTTGGTTTGTTTACGCCCCGTGAGAAACCTCTGCGGAAAGCCGCCTGCGATTTCCGTTGAGCATGCTCTTTAGAAACCTCCAAAATCTTGGAGGTACCTTCGTGAATAACTGTTTTTAAAACAGGTTTTATCCAGTTGAACCACTCACGCGCATCAATTTCAGAGCGATTTGCTTTACAAAACTGAGCCCGTGATGATATACAAGAAGTGAAAGATGACCTTCTCCCCCGAAAGTAAAGCACGGCATCGTGTTACTCCCAGGTGAGATTTACGTCATTTTCTCTATGGAAACGGCTAGCGCATGCTCAACGGAAATCACGGGCGGTTTTCCGTAGAGGTTTCTCACGGGGCGTAAACAAACCAACTACGCGACAGACAAGGCACGCGAATTACTTCGCAAACGCTAAAAGCCATGCAAGAGAGAAACCTCTGCTCGCAGGGTAGCTATAAATCTGCCCGTTAGTGCAAATTGGTGCGGAAATATATAACACCGTTATGACTCCTCATAAATCCTTTAAAATAGGCCTGGATAGTATCTATAGGCGTTAAAATCCAGGCCAATTTTAAAAGGATTGTATGGGGTCATGGAGCATAACGGTGGTTATATTTCCCCACCAATTTGCACTAACGGGCTGATTTATAGAAAGTGGACAATTTTTATCTTGTTCTTTCTGGATATGCCAATCTATCCCATGCTTTCTCAAATGTCAGTTTTTGTGACGACACTCTTATCTTGTCCGTTGACCCAGATTATGTCAGCTCCAGGTCTTAGGCTGAATGGAAATGTGTGTGGAGACGAAAGACTCAAAACCCCAAAGTGACAGTTACAAAATCTGGGTCACTTGAGTTTCCCAAGCTTACCAGTAAGCGCCCCTGAACTAAAGGGATCATTGTGTTTTTCCTTCATATTTTTTTCCCACACAAACGCTTTCACCTTGATTATAATTTCTTCAGTTATCTAAGATTTAAAACCGACACACAATTCAGCGACAACATTTCGGCGAAAACAGCAACACACTGTTATATGCTAAATCCACACGCGACGATGGTCGTTAAACATGCCCAAGTATTTAATATTCTGGAAGGTAGAACAAAAACAAGTTTATCGTTTTTAATGATTATAAATACACAAACGCCTTTAGCATAAGCGTTAAAGTCAGTAAAACCTTTGGCTAGTATGCTGTAATAGAAAAAGGGTCTCGGAAAAGTCTCGGATCCTCTCAGTTAATCCCGTTTTTACGCAACTTCCCCACTGAGACTTTTTGGGTCTTTTGATATGTTATTAAGGATACGTATCTGAGTCTAAAACAGTTGTATCTTCTGCTGCAATTAGCTGCAGGTTAACCTACTTTTTTTCCACAAAATGACCGATGATTTGGGGGTATCCATTTTAGTCACAACCCATGCCAAACCATCATTGTAACAGTAGATAAAATTATCCACGTGCGAATCATCCTTGAAAGTGTAATAAATTAGCTTTTTTCTTTAGACAGAAATATCGACCCTAGAAATCGTAACGTGTAAACTAGCCGTCTTCGAAGTATCGTAAATTCAATATTGAAACCAGTCTTAACATCATTAGATAAAAGAACTGAATAGCACACCAACTCACTTTATAAAGTGGCATGGTGGGGGTTGGCAGTTTGGTTAAAGTAGACTGGGCAGCCCCATCCTCAAACGTAAATGTACGGAATTTAAGTTTAGTGTTGTAAGTATATTATAAGCATATAATGGATAATGGCCTTTAGGGTTGGCAAAATCTATGTAGTAGTGTTAATAATGTAATTAGTCAGAAAAGGTGCACTTTCATTAAGTTAATTTAATCAACCCCCGGTAAAAACCAGCAGTAAGTCTTTGAGAGTCATTGTAATAAAAACACTTATATTGTTGTGATAAATGGATCACCACACCGTAATTTACAAAATTGAGTATAAAGTTTAGGTACAGGATAACGGATAACCCCTTTTTGGGGGTTACTGTAACTCCTAAAAATTTAACTCCGAATTTGGGTCATTTTTACTCCTGAAAAAGAGTTCTTTTTACTCCCAGTCTGGAGTTAAAATAACTCCGAAATGGGGTTATTTTTAATCCTTACATGGGTTGTTTTTACTCTTTTTGGAGTTAGGTCTGAAAGTGGAGTAAAATGTTTAGGTACAGGATAACTCCTTTTGGGGGGTTATTTTAACTCCTCAATATCTGGGGTCACTTTTACTCCTGAAGAGTTATTTAAACTCCTTTTTGGAATTAAAATAACTCCCTAAAAAATAAGCCCAGTGGAAGGAGTTAAATCAGCCCCACTAAAAGAGTTATTATAACTCCTTGAAAATTACTGTACTCTCTGAATATCGAAAGAGAATAACAATTACAGCTATCTGAATGTGAAAATATGAGCCCGATATACCGTACAGTTCCGAAGAAATTATCTTCCATATACTCGAAACTTTACAATGAATGTAAGAGCTCATTCTTGCTTTTGCCATCCAGCGATTTTGCAATTTTCTGTAACGGCTATTTCCTTTGTTATTTCTTGCAAGAGCTAAAAATTGCACAAATTGCTCACATTAACTAGCCCTTTTAACTTTTGAATTAAAGTTGTACTCGTGGTGACGTCTTAATTCTATGGGTTTATTCCAGCGCAAATCAGTAAAAATGTATTCTAAACAATTATGTCGTCAAAGATATGCCTGTTCTCATCTTTTCTGTGAGAATGAATTATTCACAACTTTAAGGGAAAACTTAACAATGCAAAACTAGAATTAAACAAAACATTATATCCCAAGTATATCAATTTCTTTGGCTTTAGATTATTAATGTGTTTATGAATCTGATTTTGCCTCTGTAACTTTAGTGTAATCTTTCCACACAAAATGCATCTCGGAATGCATATCTTTCTCAACAGCTGTTATCTGCTGTTTAGAATACAACAGGCAGTTGCCCTTGGCTTTCTGACACCAACTTCCTTGCTCAGGTTTACACATCACAAAGGCTTGGCAAAAGGCATCTTTTGCACAAAAGGAACCACACTGTGTACTATTAGAGGCCTGATATTCGCCACGACGTGGCTGATTTGCTTTGACTTTGAGCTGAGACAAAATAAAATTTTTCTTTTCTCGTTGCAGTCTTGGTAGAAAGACCACAGTTTTAGACCATTTAGAATCATCTGTCATTACTTGTAGCTTTCCTTTAGAATCCAGTAGTTTGCACCCTCTCCACGCAAATATTTTTAACAGCCCACTCTTGAATAGCTGAATTGCTACACAATCCTCCTCCAGGAGGCAAATAGCTCTACAATCAGTCTCGTCTACTTCCCGCAAAAGCCTATAGCCTGAAAAATAAAAGGCCATTTTTTGAAACAGAGAAGTTCACATAGGAAAGTTTTACTGGCGCCAATTTTGTTAGCACATTATGCGATGAGACTTGAACAATTATGGAAACGTAATTCTTGTCTGTAAGGTAAGCAAAATAATCCATAATCGCCAAGCCTCGTATATGTCTGTTTTCAAGTGAGTGGGGTATTATCGATTCGTTATGGTGTAGTAGCTTTGACCTTAGAGTAGTAGTATGATGTACAAGTTTACACTTTTAGATATTTTTAAGAAAATCCAATAACATTTACCAAATTGGCGTACTCCGACACCTTGCAGGGAAGTTCCTAGATGAATGCTGTCCTCGCAGGAATCTACCCGTCCCTCGTCTTTCAAAGCCTGGCAGTAATTCTTAGATGCATTAATCAGCTTCTCTCTCACAGCACCTATGTTAACCCCAGGAAGATTCTTGGAATATCTTTCACTAAACAGGTTGTGAATGGCTGACAAGGAGTATGTTATTGGCACCGGATTCTCCTGGACAGAGGAGGCCCACGTCAAGGCATCACCATTACTAGGAGGGGCTGCACCTACAGTGATGGTGCTTGTTTGCACTGATTTCTGAAAATTGGAAGCCGCAGATCTTTGTTCTTTATCCATTGAAAATCCCCCTCCAACACTAAAGGCCCCTGAATAGCTGGCTTGTGCCTCAACGCTTACTTTCTTGCTTCTGAGCTCTTCGTATTTTGTCTGACTGACTTTGTGGTTTTTCGTGAATCTTGCTCCGAATGTTACCTCCGTCACGAAATGAGTTCCGTAGTATTTAATGAACTGAATAACATCATTTTTGTTAGCATCTGGTTTAGCTAGTCTCTTTGCCCAGCGCACAAAACCTGGATGAAATGGCGGTGGATCGGTGACGTCCATTTTGCTGAAGTAATAGCGGCACTGCGCTTGGGAAATTATGTACAAGAACTCTCCTGACGACATTTGTGCCACGGATTCTTTGTAGCTTGCACTTGCGGAAAACTTAAAGCCCCATCCACCCCCTAAAATAAAAGCAAACAGTCTTCTAATTTTAACACTTAATTATTTAACAAATGAGCGAATGAGCAAACGCACATTCGTGGAGAGCCGCGTTTCAAGACAATGTCTACAGTGTACTGAATAAGATAGTAGGGAGCCTAAGCAACAAGGACGGCGACGCTTCAAACTTTTTCCCTCTTATTCCATCTCGTTAAATTCGTCAAATGTTGACAGTGCTTTTTGTGGAGTGATTGGAGGATCATTCATAAAATTGTTCGCGGACTTTTACTGTAAATAACTAAGACGAGCACCTTCAACATTCGCGGCTGCCTCAAGGGACTGTGACATCTCCAGTCTGTTTCGTATAATCTTGGAGGAGAAAGTAGTTTCACACGACACATCAGGCACAACAACCAAGCCTGCTGGAACACTGTAACGACAGTCAGAGGTTTGCTTTTCAGGAGTGTAGTCTGTCAGGAATAATGGGTGCGTAAAGCCAGGATCGTGTCCTGTTGCCAGTGGATAGCCGTTTAAAATGTCATACCCAAAGAAGGCGTAATCAAGATCGGGGAAGGATCTTTTCCAATGAGCATTTTGACATTCTTGAAGCTGAGAGTCAAACCGCAATCCTGGTGTGGTCATTTGGAGACAATAAATTGGAAAGTACAGTGAAATTGGAGATGTACTAGGTTATACCGTCCTAAAGGCATTAGGGGGGAGGGGGGAGGTTCAAAAGAGCTTTATCTTATCTCTTCCTCAAGTGGATTACAATCTTAGAAAAGATCTAAAATAAGCTTGGTATTGCTAAAGAAAAGGAAAACACATTATTTGCCCATACCCTCTGGCTAAATTTTTGAGGGAAAGTTTACGGGCGTTGCTTTTGACAGAAACTATCGTCTCATTCTTTTGTAATTATGAGTATTTAGAGGTTTTCAGTATTTACCGTATTGGACTCATGCAAGTCAAGCAACTATGGAGATTATAGCTTGAGGACGCTGGGAGCGAAAATAACAATTTGAGGAGTAGGGAAATAATTGAATTGAAGAGGAGCTGGGCGGGGATTGAAATAAATAACAAATTGTGTTTGATGCTAAAACAAGAACGGTCTTAAAAAAGGGCATCAGGTCTCGCTTGCTTGGAGACTAGATAAGAAATGAGGAGGCGATTAATTCTACTCGAAACAGGATTTCCTCGCTAAACGTTTTTCACTTTCTACTTTATCAACATTCGAATATTCTTCATGTTATTTACCTTTTATATCGTATTCGACGAGCACGAGTGTATAAATCCCGGCGTAGTCAATCGAACCCAATCGAACTCTAATCGTTCGATTGACTTCGATTAGGTTCGGTGATCAAAGATGATCGAACTCACCCAAAACTTTTGCCAATCGAACAAAATCAAACGTTCGGAAATTGAAGCTTCAAAATTGTACACAAATCAAGTTTCATTTTGTTTCAAACAAGCTGTTGCTGTTAAAAAATAAGTTATGTGTTAGCTTCAATTTCAAACACAAGTCTTTCGCGCAGATGTCGAAGAAAGTAGAGACAGCGGAAAACTTAAAACTAACAGTTCTAGAAGAAATGGTTGTAATTAAAGGCTACCAAGTGTGCTCTTTCACCGTCGGTGTCGATGAAAAGTTTACTGTTGAGTTAGGGGTCCAGCTCATACGGTAACTGACGGTGGCGGCGGCGACCGTCAGCTTGGACTCTGCGACGTGAACCGATTCGAACAACAATCCGACTGACTGGGCTCGACTGAGTTCGACTGATTTTTAGATCGGTTTTGTTCAGTTAGCTACGCCGAGATAAATACACGAGACTAAAAAGCTAGTTTTTCTTCGCCTCATTAATTTGCATGATTTCCGCGCCATGAATCACTGGGGCGGAATTGGAACGATTTGTTGGACAATGAAAGCGGTGGAAGATACAACTTGCATAATTACGTCAAGGCTCAGTTACTTTGAGTCAAAGCCGAGCGAGAATTTAATCTTCGACAAATGAATCAACCCTCTTAGCTTTGGGTCAATCAATCAATCAATCGAAAACAAAGATATTCTCGACCTCAATATAACTAGAAAACCTGTCAAATCCATCAAACCTCCCTGGAAATGCGATTCAACCGCAAATTAATCATAAAGACAAACGGCTTTGATGACATCGGGGTTAATGTATTCCACTTTTCACTAAAGAGATTTCTCTTTAAAAAAAAAGGTTTATTTCATCCCTACTATACCACTAATTTTGTACGTGGCCTAGAGTATTGACGATTCTGTAACTCCGACCCATCTATACTAAGCTATCACTGGAACTCACGGCCAAACAATCTCTGTCCCCCCACCACCACTTTTCACCGAACATCCATAAAGACCCATAAACTATAGCGGTGCTATACAGAAATCCCTCTATCTTACCCAGGCATATACCTTTCACCCGCTATTTTACCCGATACTATACCCTCTGAACTTTTATGAACACTCCAAATACATTCTTACCGAAGTTTAGGAACGATTTGCCGTCTTTTCCCTGTGCCAAAGGCATCTGCAAATTGAGCAGCTTATTCCTTGGCGATTCATTTGGAAAAGCATAATATCTACCATCAAAAAATATATAAAATATATAAATGATTTAAATGGTGATTTTATTGTGTCCAAGGACCGCCTTTTTGAAAATTTGACCTGGGCGGTTTGTACTCCATAACCGTCTAAATTTTTGTAAGGCAAAGGCGTGGTTACATGAATTCGATTGCGCAGTATCTCAGCTGAAAACGCATTTTGGATTTGCTAAAGTAGAGCTCCTCTTATGGGCAGATGGTAAAACTACTGACAATTTAACGTGGATCGGCAATTCCGCGTGAACAGAGCAAAAATATTGAACGGTTCCTAATGAACCAATTGTCCAGTCAAAATTTTCAGCCGGTCGAAAACAAAAGAGAAAATTCGTTAACTGTCGTTTGAACGTACCCTGATCTCGGTCAACATTCGTGAGTAACAATGCACTGTAGCCTTTCACGTCATATTTTTTGCAATGGCTCCCGTTGAGGGACTTTTGAAAGGGAAACAGTTTTGTTGTTAGAGATGAGGTAACCTCGCGCGAAGCAACCAACAAGATCGCTCGCTGTTGGGAAGAAAAATAGCTGATGTTTAAATGATATCTTACCTTCGAGGTATGTTGACAGATACTATTGTTGCTAGAACAGCCACTGTTATAAACAGCAGTATGATTAATAAAGACTTCCAGTTTCTTTTCACTAGGTTCTGGAAAACAACATAAAACAATTTTACTTTCAATTCCGTTTCGTCTATTACCCTATCTACTTGATTCTTCTGAAAAGTCAAATAACATGCTCAAAAGTCTCTTTTTATCAGAGAATGCGCAAAGGACAAAAAATAATTTTTGGTTTCATTCTTGCTATTCACTAGGAAATAGGTCTGCGTGGCAGACGATAAAGGAAAGGGGAAGGGAAATTCGGGCACGCGAGTGCGTAAGGGTCACGCGAGGAGGGTACAAAGAGAACGCTATCGTTTTCTCCGTTTTTTTACGCTCAGATTCCAAGCGTAAAAATCGAGATGGGTCTGCAGATTTAATTAAGTGCCAATCTTCTATTTAACACCTTGCTCCGATTTGTTGAAGTCAACATCTCGCCAATTAAGTAACTTGATTGACCTTTCGCGTTTTCGCGCGGACGTTCTCAATAATTCCATTTCGGGTTCGTCTTGCGGGAATAGACCTTATTCACGATACCCGCTATCTTTGCACGCACTTTAGGATTGATGGGATAAAAGCAATGTCACGTGGTATTTCAGGGAGCAAACAAAATATGAAATTTACCAATGCAAGAAATCGCGGTCGAACTTTGTTTATTCTCTCTCAACGAAACGACGATTTAATGGTCATTCAAAATGTAAGGTTTTGGTTTCGACAAAATTAACGTCATTATTTCTTGTTGTGAGGACATTTACGGTCTCTATTGCATCCAAAAAGGTAAAAATGATCACTTCCACCTATAATTTTACATTATCGTCTTTAATATAAAAAGTTGTTCATTTCCTGTTGTTAAGAATAAACAAACTCAACAGCGATCTCTTGCATTGGAAAAATTTATCTTTTGTTTACCCCATGAGAAGCCACGTGACATCGCTTTTATCCCATCAGTCCTTAAGCGCGTGCAAAGGTGGCGCGTAACGTGAATAGGGTCTATTGTACGGAAACTCGGAAAAAACCGAGGCTCAGATGGGATTCGAACCCACGACCTTGTTTTTGTGTTTTTGTCAAAAGGACATGACTGAACAATGATATAAATAGCCTTTACTCATGTTACAAGGCAAAGTTTCAGTTTACGGCGATTACATAACATCTTGGTAACTTGGTAATGAAAATTCCCTATAATATGGTATGGCAATCTTGCTCTTAAAGGAAAACGTTTTTTGTGACGTCATCGACGAAGAAATGTCACGAGGCATTTGTTCTAATTTTTCAGGTGTTATTCATTTATGAGCTCAACTTTTCAGGATTTCTTATGGAAGCAAAACCTTCAAATAACATTTAACAAAGGAGGGTATATATGTCACACGGATGTTGTTGTCAGCTGTGTTGTTTTACTCAAGTAAATTAAGGCCTGGGTCTAAGTCATTTATGGCTTTTATGCACATTTTCCAAAAACCGTTGTAAAAGCTAGACATCCAAGAGAAATGATATGTGCTAAAGTAAACGAAACTTAAGAAAACTTGAAAAAAAGAAATCCAAATTATATGGTGACGTGAACGACCGCGCCCTGTATTGTTCGAAAATTGTAACCAACGATTCTTACCACTTGCCAAACGACTACCTCCAGTTTCTCTGTATCAAAACATTAACCCTACAAATTGTCTACGAAATCAGCTCGAAATGGTTGAAAGCATTACAACTGGCAATAGCAATTGGTGTTTATTGACTAGTGCCAGTCCTCCTCTTAATACAATTTTAGTCAGGAGAAAGACGTTTATAAAACAGGGCGTGGCGAGTTAAGTGATGCACTGATACACAATTTTTAAAAAGAAGTTATAAGATTTCTTGCTTATGATTGGCCCTAAATAACATCACCCCTCCCTTCATTTAAAAATTGTGAGAAATCTGATCAGAGTAGGTCAATTCTGTGCTGAAGTAGTGACTTTTACCGTACAAAACTGCTCCTGTAAAGTTTTGAAGAATATTTCAAACACATTCCATCAGCGAGCACTCAGCATACAACTTTTTCCGGTGATTTTTGCAGGCATAGCATTGAAATATGAAAACATTTTTCTAATGCTTTGACAATTTTCAAGCTATGTCCATCCTTGCACCTGATCCTTAGGGAGTATGCAATAATCATCAGGAAGGGGAGGGGGATTGAAAAATTCAGGGGGGTATCATGTACAATCATTGCCTTAAGGAGGGGGGCAACATTTATTTTTTTTTTCTTTCAAGAAGGAGGGTGGCACCTTATTGTTTTGTGGGTAAGCTGTCTCACTAACAATAATACTAATTTCTTTCTGGGTTTGATTCAATATGAACAAAGCATAATCAGGTCCAAAGCCGTGACTCGGAGTACCCATAGTTTTCTTGCGAGCCCTCTTGGAGTCTTGCAAACAGGAAGAATGGTCGGCGTTGGTTTTCGTTTTCAGATCTCATTGAAGGCTAGAGCATCATCTTATCATCCTGCTGATTCATTCCTAGCATAAAAGATCGCCAAATTGACCGTAATTTTCAAAGCGTACAAGTAACGAACTGTAGAGGGTGTGCGAGGGATTCATAGCTTTTTTACGAGTGTCTGAAAGAGGTATGGGCAACACCAAGAGGTTCTTGTTTTAAAGGCCCAAAATGAGCAGCCCTCAAAGGAACGCACTGCCAAATATTAATTGCAGGAAGGGGACGAGAACCAAGTTAAGACTACCTGAAGTAGCATCATCACAAGTCAGTGGTCAGTGGGGGAAAGAGGGACAATTAGCTCTGAGTTATGTTCGTGCTGGTCATGACTCGATATGTAATAGGACTGTTTTAAAATAATCGTCTTTGTCAAACGTAGTTTTGAGGTCAGTGATCTTCCACACGCAGCCGTTGAAAAACGTTACATCACAAAAAGGGGGAATTCATGTAAATGTAAGGCGAGGGGGTGGTGGGTTTGGTCATAATATTCAACTGACCAGGTGGGGGTCGGAGCTAATTTGCTTTTGTCGGCAGGTGGCGCTATGTAATATTAATCAGGCTCGTTTTTCAGCCCCTTCTCCAGTTCCCAACCTCAACTCCTGATAATTATTGCACAGCCTATTAGCAATAGCCCGTAAGATGACAGGAAGACAGTTTCAAACCCTAACTATAGTCTTAAATAACAAAACGGAGCCTATATTTTTGGAACGCAATTGATGGGACACGTTTTAGAATCTTAAAAAAATAGCAAACAGGGTAACGTGGACTCTTGGAGTGACGAGATTTAAAGACGGATTGCTAGCAAAAGGCACGCAATTGAAAGAAAATGCGCATTCTTAAAATTGTACCAACCTTTGCCTTTGTGAAACGTCCTGCCTCATTAATTTCTCCTACTTGACTCTGTAAAGCCTCTATCTGCCTTTCTTGTTTCTCCACAGTCCGTGAAGCTTTACCCACCTCCTCTTGCAATTTAAGGTTTTCTATGTATCGTTCTGCTGGACCCTGCTGTGGAACAGAGGAACAAGCGTTTCCATGGTCCTGTTGTGTTCCGTATTTGGTACTCATTAGCAGAATGCTGGTAAAACTAGTAAAGTTGGCGACATAATATATTGCTCACAGATTGGAAGGAGGATACGAAAAAAACACGATGCACTGGGCAAACAATGCTTCTGAATCCTTGGGGATTTGGGGAGCAAGGGTAACGCAGCTATGAGAGCACTCGCCTTTCCCACCAATGTGGCCCAGGTTCAAATTTCGGCGTCAACGCCGAACGTGGGTTGACATTACTTTTTGTTTTCTCCTTTACTCCGAGAATTTTTTCTTCGGGTACTCTGGGTTTCCCCTCACCTCAAAACGAAAATGTCCAAATTCTATTTCGACCATGAATCAGGTAGACGAAGAAGCACTAAGAGGATTTGCTACCTAAGTGGATTTGGGCACTTGAGGACAGTTTTGGTGTAGGTTAGCCGCCAAGGCCTTCAAACCCCTCTTAGTCCGGGGGGCTTTTATCCCCTCAACGCTCGCCTTAACATTGACTACCTTCAAAACCGTTTCAGCTATGACCATCATTAACTTTGCGACTTTTCCCAGAATTTATGTAAAATTTTCTATCTTTAAAATTAGTTCAATATTCACGTTACCATCGTAACCGAATTGGGAGAGTCATGTTTTTCAAACTTTGATTCTTTCTTTAAAAAAGTTTTTTCTTTATGTTTTTGCTTATTAAATAATTTGTTACATTTATTTAAGCCTTATCTTTTCAAATTAATTATTAATAACTGTTAATATAATGCAAGCTTTTCAGTGATAAATTTGAGAAATGTAAGAAAGAGTATAAAAATGACCAAAGGGCAGATGCTGGATTCAATTTTCAACAGCGTTCAGCTCTCTGAATCTCATATCTTGTACTTTTTTTTTGCTTCTAAGGATCCTTTTATACACAGATTGAACTTTTCTATCAAGATTACCTCGATTTATAAGAGTCTTAAGTAAAATGGAATACATTTTATTCATTCAAAATGGCGGATCCAAGGTGGCGGATGGTTCCAGTTCTTTTTTAAATAATAAATGACTTCACCCTGACACCACTGCTGGATTCATGATTTACCAATTATTCCACGAGTGCGCGTTGGATGTAAGGTGGTAGGTAGACAAGGAGGCGCGTAGCGCCCAGTTGGCTATAATCATCTCATATCCAACAAGCGCGAGTAAAAATAATTGCTTTATTGGAAACGCCCACAAAATATCGAGAATTCTTCTCGACTTTAATTGTAAAAGCAACCGACTTTTAGCTTGTTTTTAATTTTGAGAAGATGCGTACAGTTACCAACTTACAATATATGGAGAGCATGGTATACTGGCTCATATACTATGATGGCTACGCCATTCAGAGCTCTAGAATTGTATTATCCAATGATTCAGTTTTTAATAATATGTGTTAACCAACTTCTTGATTTCATCAAACACCTAAATATTTAAGTATTTTTCATCTTATGGCTATTTTGAGTAAAATTTGGATTTTTGTTAATTCCGTAAATTCAACAATATAACGTCACGATAACATCAAATTCCGTCATTGTATCATTAATGAGGTTGTGGCTGGATGTTAGAAATGATTAGTACATCCCCCTTTACTTCGCCTCCCCTCCCCCCGTCGCGGAAAGGGAAAAAAAATCCGGTCTGAATAGGGTTAAGACTTTTGCTTTGTAAAGACGTTCAGAGTTTAACAAACGATTACAAAAAGTGAGGGACTTTTCTAATCCATTTTTCGAAAAAGAGTTTTTATTACTATTACACCAAACTTTTAAGTGTTCGGGAATCATGCAAGAATCTCTTTTTTTCTAGCGTAGGCGACTCGATTATTAAGACAAACAGACGATCGGGATAAATGCCTCAAAAGTGAAAGAAAGGTGTAAACCCTGCGTTTGTTGCGCACATTGGGTGCGGCTTTGTGTATCTATTTTCCCCTTAGATTCTCCGGAAAGAAGGAAGGATTAACAAGGGAATACCTTTCCGAAGATAAACGTTGCTCTCATACAGTTTTAATAGACTTAAAATAATATCATGTAAATAATTTACGATTAGCTTTTTACATGGTGACCGCATCCTTTCCGTTCTTGTTCCACAGTTTAAGATTGCAGTTGCAATGTACAAATAAACATACAGGAATTCAAGTACAAAGAAAAAGGCAACATAAACCCGAAGTTTTGCAAGTGAGTTAACGAATGATCCTTTCTTCTGTTGAAAGAGGGTAATGGTTCTGAAGCCTACTGCATCTATGAATCATTTTTGAACACTAACCCTTTTGACTTACCAATTATCCTACCATTGCAGAAAAAGAAAAACCTCAAAAAGAATTTTGCACGTCTTTCTATCTCAGAGGGATCTTTATCTTCCTCATATCGAGCTTCGCATACTAATTATATATCAAACATATTCAGGAACTTTATTGATATACGTAGAGGAATAAGAATCTTGCAAAAAATTAGCCTTTGGTTTGCAATCTTGGCCCGTGGAAATCCAATATATATCTTTGCTTTATTACTACAAATGAAAGAGTTGCATGCTAACTTTAGTTACCCTTACCTTTTTCATGACTCTTGCGCTTTCGAAAGCTGAGTTCTTTGCGATATTAGACCTTAAGCTGTTGTGTGCACGCCTGTACCTGTTGCTCTATGTATTTATACACTAATCCATGTGAAGTTTATTCAGGCGGACTGCCAGCATTATGAGCTAGGAGTGACGTAATCAGAGTTGTCAGCTGCAAACGATTCGGGGAATCAGGTCGCTTAATTGAATTGGTATTGTACAAACCTTCAATACCTATTTTGGCTATTTCCCTTATACTTCGAAAACGGTAACTTTATGCGATCACATAAATCAGTCCGTAAGCCCGACTATTTTGCTACTTTTTTGGCCTGCATTAAGCGTTTTCTTAGGGAAAGTTTTGGGCGCGATCCTGCAAGGACGGGGAAGGAAATGCGGTAGCTTCCCTGAAAGTGACCTTTCTTAGAATCTGTACCCAAAGAAACGTACGAATTTAGATGTTGATATAATTGATTTACTGGGGAATTCAAAACCTGGTTATGGAGCCAAGTTACCGGATTTGGATTATCCCGCTGAAAACACACCCTAACTACCTTTTCTGGGATAATGACATAAAATACGATAAAGATCACTTGATGTTTCCTTCGAATTCTATTTATTGCCTTCTTCATGTGAGTGACTACCGCGCGGTCTGGGCAACTAGCCAATAGATGAAGCTAACGTCATAGTTTATACTTTGTTTCATAATACCTGACGGATTTCACAGAATAATCAAACTGCTAAATAAGAGTTGGCTTCCATATCTTAGCGGCTGTTTACATGAAGGGAGGAAGACCCTAGTACCAGGAAGATCCAAGAAGGTGGAATAACTTAACGTTGGGTTTACATGCAGAACTTTCGCCCCTTGAGTTGTCCAAGTAGAGATGGTTAGAGAAGGAATTAAAAATGGCCGACGACAAAATCAAAAATGCAGTTTGGGTCCTTCTGCTCTCTTTACTGGCGTAAATCACTACCTTTCAGCTGAATTAACAAACTAATCTGCTCGTGGATTACTCCAAACGAAATGGTCGGCCTTTATTGCCGTAGTTAGCCACTGAACGACCCGCCGACGTTTTTGTCGCGTTTGTCTCTAGTATGAGGATCTTCCTAGCGAAAACAGTTTACATGGTGCTAGGATCTTCCTGGTGCTACGATCTTCCTACCTCTCAGCTAGGAACATCCTAGCGCTAGGGACAAGTACAACCCTTTGCATGTAAACTGAATACGGCAAACTATGGTCGGCCATTCGTTTCAAAATTACGACAGGATATTCGTGCGGTTTTTTCCCACGTATACTTGCAATCATTCCTGCTACACGATATACGTGCGTTTTTTCCTGCTTTGTGGAGTTTTTATTCCCAAGTATATGACCATTTTCTTACAAACGCACATAAATATGCGCACAAAAAGCCCATATAATATATGCGTTACAAACAAGCATGTGTATATGGGGTCACAGAAAGTCGTCGTACAAGAGGCACCGAATTATACCGTCAGCAAAAAACCCAATCATGTACGATGGAGCTGAAAAGTAACTTCAGTTTGAATCAAGCATAACCGCAATGGCCGCGTTGATTTCGGGCAAGGTTTAGTTCTTATTCATTGCCCTCACAGTAGTGGTGGTTGTTGGATCCCCGACAACGGATTTGTTGGAATCCATGGGTTGTCTCTTGAGAGACTGTGTACGCTATTTCACGAATGTTGACCGAAACAACGATCGATTCAGTTAGAAATTAGCGTCCGACAGGAAAAACACGACTCATAAGCTCGTTGTAATGTGTCACGTACGGGTTTCATAACATGAGTAAATATAGAGAACATATGGGGCAAAGTTTAGGTCTCGAAATTTGCTAGAAAATGGACAGTGTACGAATCAATATTAATTTTAAAATTCGATACTATTCTAGCAGGAAATCAACTAGACAATTATGTCAGCAAACGATGGCCATTATCACCTCGAGTTCACGTTTTTTTGGCTAATTTCGCGAAAACTTGCCACTTCCGCGTGACACCGTCTGTCCCTGTCATTAAAGGCAGAAGCTCGAATTTGAGCACTGACAATAAATATTAAACCTTTAAAAGCTCCTATTATTTTCTTAGAATTGTTTCTTTCAAATGCACCACGCTTTAGCCTGTCAATGTGTGTTTGGTACCTGGCTCACTTCAGTGCCTTGTGCGAATATACGAATCACGTTTACGACAAACAATAAACGGTAGTTTTAAGTTCAAAAATTTTCCAATTGTGAAGTGAAAAGATGTGCAGAATATTGCTTATGGGTGATTTTCACTTGAAGCTGTCATTTTTGTGTAGACACGAGAAGCACTCAACAGCAAATGTGGTTCACGCGAACGTCTGCATTGACTGAGAGGGCCTGGGAACAAATACGCTGCAGAACCATGCATTTCTTTCAAACTTGCTACGTAGCACTTGTGAAAAGACAAAGCATCAAATTCCCGAGACACCTTCATTAGTAAAACGAAACATTCAAGCGTTGAAAGTGGCTGTAGCTTCCGTTAATTGCAGAGACAACTTCAGAATCTTCGAAGGAGATTTCTTCTCAGTCCAGGTAAGAAAGAACAGAAATTCTGTATTATACAACGAACCAACGAATTCTGAAAGGAGAACTTATATAAAGCAAGAGAATCTTGGTTTATAGACGTGCGTTATTCTACTTAGCCAAAATTCACCGAAATTTGCGCGAAATTCGGCGAACGGGTTGCAAACGTTCGCCTGAGACGAAATACCTGCGAAAGGTTTTGACGCATCTGTTGTTCTGTTGCCGGAAACCGAACGATAAGCTCGCGGCAATAGGCAAAATGGTGTGCGAACGCAGACTGCAGACTTGCAGACTGGCAGGTAAACGAGGAAAGCTTTGTGTGGAATGCTTTAACAGAGTCCTTATCCCTAACGTTTAAGCATATGAAAGTCTAGTTTAGGGATAGGGAATATCTGTTAGAGCATTCTATAACGGTATCTTATATTATGCTTCCCTTTGAACGAAGGGCAACGCTTATTACAATCCCTGAGACTTAAAGCGTCATTGCGAAAGTTAACAAATGAAAACAAAACGGTTGGCAAGTAAAATTTTCAAGCAATAAAGATTTAGAATCACGTTAATTGAGGCACGGTTCAGACGTCGAACTTTTCATGAGCCGAACCTATATCGAATTATTAAAGGTCGACCCAAATTATTTTGACCGGCTGAATTGATCCAGACACCGATCTTAATTCCAACCCAACTAAATTCAGAAGGAGAAAAATGCTCATTTCGGTCAAACTGCTTAAAAAATACATTATAAGAGTTTATGCATGAGGTTCGGTACATGAAAAGTTCGACGTATGAAAAAGTCGATCCAAGGGCGAAATTCCCGGCCGGGCTAGGCGGAAAGAACGGCTGAGCCGTTCCAAATTGAAATAGGAGTTACTAATTCAGACGCCGAACTTTTCATGTACTTAATTCAATGTAGTAGGTTCGGCGCATGAAACTACTGCGTCTGAACCGAGCCTTACTTCTTTATTTTCCGTTCATTAAATCTACGCGGAAATATTCTACTTTCATGCCTGACTTTCATGCCAAGTTTCACTTTGTACAGTTTTTATCTGCTTATTTCCTAATTTGAGAAATTGTCAACTTTAAATGTGATGTTTGAACTTTGAAGCGAAAGTGAATCTTATACCCTTGTGTGTCTGAGCTCTGTTTGTAATCAATATGCTGAAGTTTCGGCACGTCACGCAATATGTACATATAAACATCCTCTGCTTTCAAGTAGCTTTAAGTGATAAACGACACGAGAAGATGGACTGAAGTTATTACAATACAACATTTCAAAATATAAAAACTTATTTTACATTTCTCGTCATCTTCCTTACTTTATTAATTAAAGTAGGTGTGCCAATTCTTGTCAACTGTTAACTGTTTGCTTTCAGAAGTGAAGAAAAAACATCAGTTGCGAAGAGGTGAATTCGGAATTAACCATGGTAAGTCTAATCTGTTAGTTTTTTTCATTCATCAGTCTTTTTATCGATGCAGTTCTATTACAAGGTCATGCTAACGGAATGTAGTCGACATATAAATTATAATTTTCCGAGAACTAGCATTCTGCCTCGGACATCCATTCCCTTATAAATTCCCACTTTAAAAAAAATCCAAGGGAGACGTTCTTTCTTCATTGAGCCAAAAGTACGTCATTTTTTCACAGAGTTATGAAATAAACATGTTTCTGATATGCTATCAAATTTACTTTCGAATTACTGCTGATATCATCACCATAAAAATTTCCAAGTGCCTTGTTTTAGATTTTATCCTCATAAAATTGTTGGAATTCATCTCGTTTTTGCCAGCCATGCGTTTAATTTATGCTAGTCACTATAGTGTCATTCTGTATCAATATTGCATTGTATCTTGAGGATGGAAGTAATGTTGAGGCAAAAAGCCTTAATATGTTTGTAATCTTAAATTAAAGTTTAATGCATCAAAAATGGCATTAATATCACATACTGAAACCCACTCGCCCCTTATTGCGCTTGGCGGGCGAAGTGCAGCTCTTCTCTGGCTATAGAACCACTACGACGAAGGCGGCGAGAACGTCGAAAAACGATGGATTATAGGAGAAAAACAACAACAACAACAACTCTGAACGTGCATCACATTGCCGACACTACACGAATACGAAATGAAATTGCCTAAGGTCACGGATTTGTGGAGCACGTAAACGAACGACAACGAATTTTTCTTTGTTCTATTTATCTTAAATGCGATGTCCAACAATTTAACTCCACGAAACCTGGCCTACTCCTGACAAGTTAATCGGGTTGGAATAATCGCTATGAAGTTTGAAAGAATGCAAACATATTTCGTTATTGATGATTTCACTGCAGTTGTCGTCATGGTCTCGAAAACTCCCTTTTGGAAAAAACGAGCAAACACCCTTCAAATCTTCTTTCGGACGGACTCTTTCGGCTTCCTATGCTATGCGGAAGAGCAAAATGGAGACTTAATTGAGGCGGAAAGCTCACTAGAGAGTGTAAAAGAGATTAAGGATTAACTAAAAATACGTTGTTTCGTTTCTTAAGGGGCGGCACATTTAAGGTCAATATGAAGTTCTGAAAACAATTTTCCCTTTGTATTTACATAAATTACGAAATGAATAGAGTTTATTTTGACAGAAACCATTTCTTTGGGGCACAATTGGATTGGGTAGCCTGACAACATTTAAAACTAACACAAGAGCAACAACAACAACAACAAAAGAAAGCAATTAGCTGTGGAGGCATTGGAACAACCAAAAAACATAAATAGAAAAATGTGAGTAAATAAACGTGCTTTTATATTTTCCAGCTTTGCATTTTCATTTTCATTTATGAAGGCAAGTTGCTAAAATCTGCTGCATGGTTCCCTTCCATTTTACGTTAATTTTCATTTCACTTACTATTTTGTCATTTGCGTCTCTCGCTTAAACGTTCTGGAAAAAAGCCCAGCCAGCGAGATCATTAAACAAATTTTCCTGCCACAAGTTTGTGCTGAAACTTGCTTTACAAGGCACTAATTACACATTTGAATTGATCCTTGTGTGTTGTATCCTATCATAACGTTTCATTTTAAGGCTCTTATGTCCAATCCCTTTATATTTATTTTGCCGCCGTATTTATTATTTTTAGCGGCGGTCATTTAGACGGAGGGAAATAGGAGATTGACTCTGAGGACGGTTCAATATATTTATAAAACTGTTTCGTGTGTTACTTTTGATAATTCCGGTTAGGGCTTTATAAACGTTTACTGTTACATTTCACTCCCAAATTCAATTTTGCTAACATGAAACATGTTTCTAAAAATGTGACTTTGCTAAGACATTCTGTCGTTGTAACCATTTGATTGGAATTTGTTTTCACTTTTCTGGAATCTTTTCTTGGGCATTTTCGAAAGTGTTATTCCTCTTTCATTAGCTCTGAAGTGTTTTTGTTTTTCGATCGCGACTTTCAATTTTACAATCCGCCTCCTTTCAGCGGAGGAAAAACAGGAAGTTGCCAACTGTAAGGGAGTGTTCAAACCATATTCGGCTTTTTCTGAAGTACCCAATCAGAACATGTCAGGGCATGCTTTCGTTTTAGTATTGTGCCGATAGTAAATTCGATATTCGGTTCTTGGTCATTTAGTGTTGTCTAACCATGGCCAGGTTCACTGCAATCGTATTTGTATTAGTTAAATGTATGCCTTTCGAGACAGCGGCACAGGACAGATGTAGTACCGCAGGGCTTGCAGGCTTAGAAGGATGTAACTGTAATTTCTTTGGTGCCTGTGATGTTGGTGGAGTAAAAAAGCCTGGCTTGAATATATCCGATTATTCGCCAAACGGTCTAGAAGCGTTCGCACATGTCCGGGGTTTCCTCGGACAAAACTTGGCTTTTTTGTGCGAAGGTGAAGGTAAAGATGTGGCAATACTTTATGACTGTAACAATCGAATACCGTTATATGCAGCGACGGTAATTACAGGAAGCAAACTGTCGGTGAGGCACGACAAGGGACGTCCGAAGGGGGCAGCAGGTAAATTTCAGCCCAGCACGAAGCTGGATGCATCTTTTCAGCAGAAAGAAATTGACTACTTTAAGGCTGCAAACCGAGAACTTCAAATTCACCTAAAAAAAAAGCGCAAGTATGGCGATATGGTCTATACAGTCCCAGACGATGATTGGCTTAAGTCAAAGAACGCAGCGTTGTCTCGATCTTCGCCTAAGAGATTTACTGTTGCGATGCACAGGGGACATCTGATAGCATCCATGTTTGGGATAGGGGATTTCGAAAAAAAGAAACAGACCTTCGTTTACACTAATGCTGTTCCCCAGTTTGGAGATTTCAATTCTGTTCCGTGGAGAACTTGCGAGCAGAGGCTCATTACATGGGGTCGACTAAATTGTTTAAACGAGGGAACAAAAAATGAGGGACGAAACGTTCAGATGTTCATTGTTGTCGGAGTAATTCCCTCAACCATTAATAAAGATCCCACAAAATGGAGATTCTTCGGCAGCGGCGGATTCAGTATCCTTCAAGACGATAAAATCTTTCGTGTAAACGTTCCCTCAGTAATGTGGACTGCTGCATGCTGTACCTATGATTACACTAAGGACAAAAGAACCTTCTCCGCTACCCAGAATACGGCATTCTGGAGAGAAAACAAACCGGGAAAGAGGAATGCAAAAGAACTGACGTAAATGCGTTGGAAGTTATGCTGGCAAATTGGGGAGATGCTCAAGTAAATTTGTTTCCCTCCTCCACTAAATGCCGGAATAGCGCCAACTATGTACCACTGCCATAAAGTAGAAGAACTGTGTTTTAGATAATATATAGATTTAACTAGGGCTGAAAGCGAAGCTCCCGGCGGTTAATTAATTAATAATTTAATCAATACATATCAAACTCAGGTTCTGTGGTAGTTGAAAGGTGATACAGCAGAACATTCATAAAAAATTGCATCGCACAGGTTACACTTTAAATTAGAATATTTATTGTAACCCACCAGAGTCATGCGGGAAAGGATACCAGATACTCGTATTACTGCATGAACGCGTTGATGGTCACTAATAAAAAGCACCATTGATATACGATTACTTTTTAAATGAACACGATGCCACATTGCCTTCTTGTCTTGTTAAGCAGCTCCGCGTTTTTGCGAAGTGTAACCATAAATCTGACTGTCTAATTAGAGATAGCAAAGCTTGCATTTACAAAAACCATCGGATTATGGAAGTTTAATTGAAAATTGTATGTTAGTGAAAACCTATTTTAGACTGATTGGTTTTAGCAGCCCCCCCCCCCCCCCCCCCTCCCTGACCCTTTATTAAATAGGTTAACAACCTCAAAACTGCTTAAACTATGATCACCAAGCTAAGCGACTTTCCCTAAAACTCATCTGGGAATATTTTAAAGTGGTCATGACCTGTAAGTCAACTTTGTCATTACTATGGCAACTGACTTTTGACAGCCAAGTTTTTCAAAATTTGATTTTTCCTATAAAAAGATTAATTTCTTTTTTGCCCTATTGAATTAAAGTATTGCACTTTTATCAAATCTATTCTACTGTCAGTGTAATCCAGTATTTTTAGTGACTCTGATTCGAGAGTGAAATGCCCATCTGCCATCTGCTGGGTTCAGTTTCTAACACCGGTATTTTTCATAATTTCACAACTTGTGGATCTGTTTTGCTTCCTAAGCATCCTTTCTTATACACAGGTCAATTTTTCTTTCAAAATTACTTCGATTGATACGGGTTTAAAGTAAAATAGATTTGTAGATTCCAAATGGCGGATCTAAGATGGTGGATGCTTCTAGATCCTTATTTAGTTATAAATGAGCATTAAATCACCGCTATTCTTGAAGATAATTGTTAACTACGAGCGCTTCTTGAGTTGGTCAGACACCTTCCCTTGATTTTAGGTCATGACAAATCGCAATTTCAGTTTTTTTGGTAGTGGTATATTACAGTGCAGCCGGGAAAATCGTGAAAACTTGAAATATCTCAGGAATGTTTATTGTGCTAAGACCAATCACAGCAAGTATCTGGACACGCGAACCAGCCACAAAACCACAAACTAATTAAAGTTTTTGGCTGCAGTTCAGTTTTCTCACGCGTGATTGGCTTTTTTCTTGCAACACAATAACATTCCAGGAATTTTTTGGTGTTAACAGCTTTCCCGGTTTCGAGGTAATGAAATCGTCCAAAGTGTAGAATGCATTCCTACCTGAGAAGAAAAGTAGAGCTCTGCTTTCTTATAAACCTCTTTCAAAATGGCAGTCTAGTAATATATTCTTTTATAATTATTATATGTATGATAATTAACCTTTCTGGCCTCGTCTGAAAGTAAGAATCTCTTTCTGTATTTTGCACATGCTAAAGAGGTCAAAATAGGTTTGTTATTATACGTATCGGGTTATTTCAACCTACAACAGTGTGTTATTACAAATTACGATAGCTTGGTTATTACAATTCTTGACAACTGTGATTACAATTTTAATAAGAATAATTACATAAGCAAATTATAATTATCATTTAAAATCTCACAGAATCCTTTGAGTCAGTTTTTTGAAAAGCTATATAACTTTGTAACTTTGACAATTTTAAACGTAGAAGACTGTCAGACCACAAGAAGATAATATTTGCCGTAAAATATCTTCCCATGTCACATCTAAGGTCATGACGTCATCAGTCTCGTGACTATTTCCGAATTAATTTTTTTTTGTTGCTGTGACAAGGTTTCCTTAAGGGGGTAATGAACATGAGCGAAAAAGTCGGGAAACTAGGCCGAGGGCTGTAGAGAGTCACCCTTTAATCACACTGTAGAGAAAATTTTCGGGAAAGTCATGTACAACTTGACGATTTTTTTCATGACCAAAAGAGGAACATGACGTCATCAGTCACGTGATCAAAACGTTTTGAATGTTTTAGTTCCTTTTTAAAGCACCTTTCTTGTCATAAATTGGCAAGTTTTGCTGTTTTTCTCAACAATTCTTTACAGTGTATTGTCTCTGAGTAATTATTGTTCCATTTTCAAAGCAGAACCAGACGAAAACTGAGCCAGAATTTAAAAGTTGCTTAAATTGACCGATATTGCAAGGTAAAATCGAAAAGGAGACCTACTGTTGAGACTTTTGTAAAATCCTTTTTCAACTTAACTGTTTATTTGCCGAAATAAGTGTTCAACGTTTGTTAATAAAGAAGGACTTTAAAAACTAAAAGGATATATTTAGCGGCCAACGTTAGAACGTTAAACTTTCCCCAGCATGGACCAAGCCTGAAAGAGTATTAATGCACATTTTCGTAATCTTATTTTTTTTTCCTTTTTTTAAAATCTTTTTTTACTCCCTTTTTAACCTGTGTGGCGCATTTAGCTAGTAACATAATGTGGTGGACTGAAAGCAAAGTTTGCAGGAATACAAAAAATGCGGCATGTGTCATAGCATATCTACCGGTATTTCTAGTAATACTGGACACTGTTATCATTGCCCAGCCCATTATCGTCGATTTTCACATATGCCTAATTTGATTCGAGAGGTAACTGCTTTGAGATGAGCCGTCTGAATCAACTAAATTCGAAAGTTTCAAATTGAATACGACTTTGTCGACAGTCCAAAATTCAAGTTAGGTTCAACATTTGATTTAGAAGTCGCATTTTATATGTGCTGAATATAATGCATTAATTATAGAAACCCTTATCCGTATTGGATAAAAAAAATTTCTAGAGACCAAGAATATTAAAAACAAACGGAGTTAAAATCGGCACTAGCATATTCGACGGCTGAATCAACTGCCGTATATAATTACTTTCGCGACTAAAATAGGTTTTCGTCACTCATTAGAAATTCCACGTTCGAAAGGGACCAAACTTGACATAACTTTCAACATAGTGGTTTGCAGGCTGTTATTAAGTTGTTGTTTTCTTTTCATTAAGAGCAATTGGTATCTCTCTTTGTAAGTCCATTTGATTAAATTAATCGGCTTGAGTAGTGTACTACGTTGTTTTTACTCCTGTTTGGTGGATAAGCTAAGGATAGTTTAGGGATAGTCGCTTTAGAGATAGTCCATGACGTCACTCATTGTTTTAACCTAGGGAAAAATGCGTTCCCCATACTAATAACTGTCTCCCTGCATACCAATTAAGTTCCTAGTCACTGCCTTCTTGTATATTAATTAATTCAGCACACGGCGAACTGCTGCTTGTCCTTTCAGAATCAAATATTTCTGCCTCAGAGACAGCAAAACGTACTCCTGGCCCAGGTGTCCCATTCTGTAGTGATGGTCTCTGACTATTACATCTATGACATGTTGTGTTTAGGGCAATATCACCGGGTGTTTAAACTCGTAAGGCAAAGTGCCCTCCCTATGTGAGCTCCCATTCGCAACAGCCCATCCTTGATTTTAGGATTCAGCTTGCTTATTGAACCCCCCGTTCTCTTCATCGACCTTTCACATTCCCCCCTTCTCAGCGTTGATTGAAGACTTTGTGATTCTGGAAACTCCCTCTCTTGAATATAGGGCAATGTTCTAGTTCCTGGAGTTCTTCAAGTGTAAGGCGATCTCTTCTCTTAACAACAGTAGTTGGTAATTGGTTAAGGATGCACTGCAGGCTCTTGTTCCTGAGGTAACGTATGTAACACAACAACTACCAAACTGCTATTTTGATTTCCCACCAAGTCGAATAGTAAGTGTTGACTTTTTCCATCGCGTCGCGACTGACTGATGCGCTGTAAACTTGATTTTCCTTTCTGATCACTGGATCGTCTCTTCCTTGATATTAGGCCGGGATATGAATCATTCCCTGCCTTCGTCTTTCCTTAGGAACGTAGAGCTCACTAGCCACCTGTCCTTCTTGATCAAGGTTTCTATCTTCAACCCTTTGGACCCATCATCTGCCGGGTTTTGATCCCGGTCCACGTACCTCCACTCCTGAGGTGTAGAACCGTCATGTATAATCGTCAAATCGTGAAAACTCTTGGTTGCTTCTGGATACACTTCAACGCGGAGGCGGAATCTGTTTTAAAAATGCTCTTTCGAGTGAACGGTCTAGTCCAGCTCGTCGTATCTGTCCAGTAAAGCTAAAGGCGTATACGAGCCAAAGGCCTAAACGGCCGGAGATTATCCCAGTTTCCTTAGTATGAAGCATGCCTTGGAGTATTGCTACTCCCCCTGGGCGGCTAGTCCATCGCAGGGTTACCCTCCAGCAGTATGTCGCCGGTACCCATGTGTACACCTCGGTTAGTACTCACTTCAATATATTCATCCATGGCTGCTTTTTCATTTCCGAGTAGAGTTTTCTTTAGAAGTGCAGCTTGCCGCTCAGCCATGGACTTATTATTTGGCAGATAAGGGGATGGGTCATGTAGCAGCTGCTCGGAAGAGAAGTCACCAATGGTGCGTTTCCCTAACCCCAAACAATACTAAAACAATAGCAAGAATGACATGCTATTGTTTCCAGTGACCAATTAGGAGAGACCTTACGAGCAGCTCCCACACAACTGAAGGGGATAGCTGTGCGCCATGGCAGTGCTGCTTGATATTGTCTATCCACAACTTCCAGTGACGGTTTCATCATTTCTAATACTCTCTTGTCCTCGATCGAGGGACTCACACTAGAACTCGCAACAGAATCTACAAAATCAGTTTTTCGAAGTCTTTTTAAGTTATTCTTGTAAAATCTCACCTTGAATTTCACGCTTGGTTTACACTTCTTCACAAACCAGCCTTCATTTGGGTTATTATTTACACTTGCAACCACAGCTCCCACTTCTAATTTTTTAGCCTGCGTAGCAGGCGCTTGGAATAAATAATAATAATAATAATAATAATAATAATAATAAGGAATGTCTTTATTGCTCATTACATAAAAATATATATATAATGTTACAGGATAAACAGATTAAAAGTTCAGCTAAATTACAAAAGAATAAAAATATTAAAAATGTGAAAAACTAGATAGACATATCTGACATAAAATATAAAACAAGAAGCTACGGAGCGTACACTTCGGCGTCGAGGTTGTTGAACTGATTAAGTGTAAATGCGAAGGAATGCTAAGAGTAAGGTGTTAATTTGTGAAATTATGGGATTTGTCAGGATATTCTGAAAAGAGCCATATCCAAGTGGCCTACTTGCCAAAAACTAGCATTTTGGGACAAACTGACAAGACAAGACAATGTTTTATTTGGAGTCTTATACAAACCTATGTATATCGACTTTATCCAAATAATTTAAAATTATAACATAAATTGCACACTAGTGGAACTATAGTCAATGTTAACCTAAACAACTAATGATCTTCTTTTCTCATAGTAGCCGAATACGTATTTTGCAATTAACTTTTGCACTGGTTTGTTCTTCCTCGGAGGGTTTATTAACAACAGAAAAACCTTTTGGTGAACTATTTTCAAAAATGGAAATAAAAAGTTCCATCGCGCTTTGCTTTTTCCGAAAAATCCAAAAGTTCAAATTACGTTGAGGCGGCCCCCAACCCCCTGGCAAAACAATGAAAAATTCTGCAACTTCGCTAACTCCGTACGCGACAACGCGTTGAATTCCCAGTTTGCTATTTTGGATATTGGTAAAAGGACCCTTTGCCTTTTAAAAAAATGTAAACTTCATGTAATTTTGTCAAGTTTAAGACAACATAAAAACCCGTTGAAATAATCCACTTTCAATCTTTTGGTTTGAGGTGAAATAAAGGCCAACTTTAAAGGCCTATAAAAATCCTAGTATATAAATTTACGTGTCATATTGTACATCAGGAGAAAGCTTTATCCTCGTAGGTCATTATCTCCAACTGTCGTTTTTGGCCCGCAAAAATTAGCGCATCCAGTTTGAAAAGAGTTCGGGCTATTTTGACCAAAAATTCAATGCAAATTGCTGAGCGGATGTCACGCAAGAGGTCACGGCGAATCCTTCAGTTTGCAAATAATGCATCTTCTCTTCTGATTGAAAATGTCAGCAAAGACGCCTTGAAGTACTTCAATGACCTTTCATTATATTTAACGATCATACAAGCACGCCGCATATCATTTTATTAATCTTAGATCTAACCGAACGATAACCGTGGTCGGTCGCGTTGATGCGTAGTCCAATAAATTGACCTAAAATTTGATTCACATACACAGCGAAACTTATTACAAAGTTGAAGAGAATAGGGTAGATTTACGAACTGTAGTTACTCATGTTGAAGAATAACGCGATGTAATCCCAGGAGTAACCTGAGATCAGGCGTTATTGTTTTTTTCTTTCTTTTGCTTCTTTGCTTCTTTGGCTCGAGAGGGAAAAAAATAACGCCTGATACATTTATTTAACAAGCCGTCAACCGTCCCCTAATTTACATAATGTAACGTCTGCTTGACCTGTCATGTTATTAGACAATAAGCGTTTACCACAAGGGAATCAAATTTTGACGCGAATAATAGGGCCATTTATACGAGAAAAAATAAGACGCGTCTTAGCATAGACTAAAGTGCCGTTTATACGGAAAGTTCACGTCTTATTTAAGACGCGTCTTAAGTATGACGCGTCTTATTTTTTCTCATATAAATGGCCCTAATGTCTCTTTTGAAACAATTTTAGGGAAAAGAAAATTTTTAAGTTCGCCCATGTTCAGATGGCGCTTTGATGACTAGTACATTTTAGTTTGAATTTATCGCATCTTTTGAATGTAAAACATTGACAATACTCACACTGAAATGCACTAGTCATGGGCATATGCATTGTTCGTATTAATTTGAAAAAATTAGCATGGCATCAAAACAGTGAATGGTGTAACGCAGATTTTTGACCGATTCGTAGGATAGGTTTGTCTTGAAATTTCAAGGTGTTGCAGTGAATCAATCTTAATGAAAGTTTCACACATTTTTATATACATTATGAAGATTGTGTGAAGAAATTTTAAAAACATTCTTTCGAGTCGTTTCGGAGATATACAAGAAAGCGCTAAAAGTGCAAATTCTGAATGAAGTTACGCTTATACAGGTGGTGAGAAAACGGGTAAGTTTTCAAGATCGCAAGGACGAAAGTACACCAAAATTTCTCACCATCAAAATATGATATGAAGCAGCATTCTGACACTACTTTAGGATAATGTGATCCATTTATAACGTCTTTATAAAATAATCTATCACGGCTATTGAAAATTTAAGGTTTGAAGTATATTTTCGTTTTGTTCGAATTCAAACATACAGAATTTATTACTTCTTACGGAGATTGTTTGCTAAACACCAAACTTTTAGTTCCTAGTGTTGGATTTTCAGTAGCAGGTCTAGATCACACAAAATTCGGCTTTTATCAGTTTCAAAGTTTTTTGTTTATTGTTGTCACAGTAATATCGATTTTAATTAAAACTACATTTTCACAAATGTCAATCCATAGCCAATAACTGGTGAAAATTTTATAGCGATCGGACAAGGAAAAAACACTTTTAAGGCGATTGAAAAATATCGGTATGGCCTCTGAAAAACTGTATCGAAACACCTTAACAAACTTATCTGAGTGTTTTCAAGATGAAGATGCCATCTACTGTACGGTGCCTTTTTTTAAAGCCGCCTTGTTCTGCTTTTAGAATTCCTTTTTTGGTCATGTAATCATACAATCGATCATTGAGGATGGATGTGAAGAGTTTACCTAATGCAGAGAGCAACGTGATGCCTCGCTAGTTTTCAGCTTTTGATCGATCATCCTTTTTATGTATAGGGACGATGAGGCCAAAACTCCAGAGCGTAGGATATTTACCTGAACTTAAAAAACGATTGAATAACTCTAGTAGATGACCTTTTATGATATCTTTCCCTGTTTTTTGCACTTCATTTGATATTTTATTACACCCTGGGGCTTTGTTTAATTTCAGCTTTTTGATTGCGAAATCAATTTCTTCTTCCGATATTGCATAGTCTAGGGGGCCTGCCTCTTCCTCAATAACTCCAGTATCTTCTAGATCTGTCTGGTCGCCGTTCGTTGAAGCCGCGTTTTGTTGTTTTAAGTATTCATAAAACTGTCCCTCACTTACTGTTTCGGTTCCATGTGGTTGCCGTTTTCTAATGTTAAAGATTTTACCTATCTGTTTCCAGGTATCTTGAGGATTGCGGAGGTCAATATCGCCTATACTTTTACTGATAAACTCTCGTTTTTCCTTGGTGCATGTCACTAATATTGCTGATTAGATCCTTTATTAGGATCCGGTCCTTCTTTTTTGTAAGGGGGTCCTTGCTTAAAAAATTGAATTTATTATCCTTTCCATTTTGTGGAAAAAAAGTAATCCTGATCACGCTCGGAAAAATTGCAAGGTCTTACTTGTTGTACGCGGGGAAGAAGAACTTTTTACCAGCCCCACGGTATTTGCCTTAGAGGACCCCATAGAAAAAAATTGTTTTGAGATGGAATGACACTCCTTTGCTCCTATATGGGACCAAATCAACAGAAAATAATCGACCAAATGGTCAGCCGACTCAGTGTATGACCCCAAACAGGTACGTACAAAGGTATTGGCCAGCGACTAATTGGATTTTGCCTTTATGTTTCTGTTGTGGTTCGACAATGTTACAGGCCTCGCCTGATTAAGTTGACCAAAATATGGAAGCCACTATTACTTCTTTTAAGATTGAGCGTTAGACAAGGACGGTGTTGTGTCGACCTGTTATAAGATCTAAAAAGGAAAGTTTGAACTTTCCTGGTGTCCTTATTTGAATGATGTAAAGATAGATGTTACGATTTGTGGAAATTAAATGCCTTTTAATAATGGCTAGTTTGTGGCTAGCGTGTCAAGATTCTGTACTCGGACAACGCTCTGTCCAGAGGCACATCCCCGTATTGGCCATATAAGGGACTACGCCCCTGCCTCCCCACCCCCCCGGTAACCATTGCATGCAAACCATCTAATAAAATAGCCAGGTTTAAAGTTTACCCCCTCCCAGGACCCCCAGGATCGTGAATAAAGTTAAATGGTTTGAATAAGCGGATATATAAATTATATAAGTAATTTTGCACGTGCTTGCAGACGTCATAATTTTTGTTTATGAAATACCATTCATATTATATTAATGTTGACGAAGTAAGTTGAATCGCTTTCAAAAATTACTATAAAGTGCGACGGAATTATTACAAATTGCGACAGCTTAGTTTATTACAAAGTGCGATGGACAGTTATTACAAATTGCGACAGCTTTTTAATTACAAAGTGCGACACGGTTTATTACAAATTGCGACGGGCATTACAAAGTGCGATGAATTTATTACAAAGTACGATGATTAGTACAAATTGCGACAGTACAACATAGCCTTTACAGAGCTTTAAAACACAGCATCCGCCAACACAAGCTTAACTTGAACTTAAGTGAAACTAAACAGCCCCTGCCAACAATAACAAAACTCTCACTTGAACTTCAGATATCTTACGGATTCCGCCAACTTGTAAACAAAGAAATGAAAAGTCGACCTTCGTCACACTCACGGACTAAACACAGCAGTCCAGCTCGTGGGAAAAACTTAGTTCGTCAAAAGAACTCGCTTGCAACTTGTATACCGTTAATAATAATAATAATAATAATAATAATAATAATAATAATAATAATAATGTAATTCATTTATATAGCGCTATTAATACTAATTATTCATAGCGCTTTACAATTTTAAACCTTATACTAACTCTAAAAAAAGTTTTTACAATATCATCCTACTATTCTAATTTCTACGATTATATATAATTAAAAAATAATTACTGATTACATCTAACACACTACAAAAGAAATAGAAAAGAAAAGAAAATACATAATAGTATGCAAAATAGTAAAGCGAATGCCCATCGAAAGATAGGCCATTTTAAAAAGCATTGTCTTCAGTCCTGATTTAAATGCTTGTATATTTGACGACATGCGCAACGAAAAAGGTAGTTCATTCCATAGCTTAGGAGCGCATACAGAAAATGCTCTATCGCCATAGGTAACAGTTCTGGATTTAGGAACACTAAGCAGATGTTGAGACGGAGATCTAAGATTGCGGGTATATTTTGGCATATTAAGTAGCTCAGATATATATTCAGGAGATAAATCATTGAGTGCTTTGTAAGTCAGCAGTAGCACTTTAAACCTTATACGATAGGAAACAGGGAGCCAATGTAGTCTTACTAGAACGGGAGTTATATGATCATATTTACAAGTAAAAGTTATAATGCGAGCCGCAGTATTTAGTGCTGACTGAAGTCTGTCTATTTGGTATTTTGGAAGTCCGATAAGTAAAGCGTTACAATCGTCCAGCTTTGATGAAACAAATGCATGGACTAACGTCTCAGTAGAATTTTCATCTAGATATTTTCTGACCTTGCTAATATTTCTAAACTGGTAATGAGATGATTTGCATAATTTGCTTACATGTTCCCCGAAAGATAGAGTTTGATCAAACAAAACCCCTAGATTGCGTACAGTATTGCTATGCTCTATACACTCACTATCACTCTGAACATTGCTGAGACAGGGTCTTGGACGGATTTATCATTATTCAACTTTAACTTGTTTGAAATCATCCACCTGTCAATTTTCTCTACGCATTGTTCTACCGTTTGATATAAGGTTCTAGAAAATACTAAACAGGCGAATAGTAGTAGCTTTTCGACATATTTTATGATTTCAGTAACTGATACAAATCTCCTGACTCATGCTGAAATGTAAACATGCGCTAATTAATTATTCATGAATAATCCAAAAACGTAGAGAACGTTCGAGAAAGTCACGCAACGGATGAAAGCAATTTTACTACGTAACACTCAATAAAGACAAAATGTCTTTGTACAGCATCTTGTAACTTTAAATTCATCATAAAACAGTTCGACAGGAGGGCTCACTCGTGAAATGTTTTTTAACACTCGAAGAGACATTTCGTGTCTCTGTGCGGCCACGTAATATGCTCTATTTTTTCCCCGAGTAAATTAAAGACTAGACTCGACGTGATCTCAAGATATCACGTAGTAGTCCGGTCTCATTTCGTGAAATAGCCGAAACAAGCCGAAAAGTCACGAACTTGCACGCCCAATCTTGTCCCGAAACTAGTGTATCATTTCATAACTATTTTTCATATGCCGATCAACCTTGGGTCGCAGTAGCGCAATCGGCTAATCCCTCAACTGATCTGACGGGTCCCACAGGTGAGTCGGTTCAAACGTCGAAAGCAGAGAAAGCGAAAATAATTCTTTCTTCCTCGAAAAAGTTGAAGAATAAATCAAAGAAATCAAAGTGATATCGAGATATCTCGAACTAATTCGGCTCTCACTTCGTCAAATAGCCGAATAAAACCGAAAACCTATAGACTTTGCGTGCTCAATCTTGTCAAAAAAGTCAACTTTGATACATTCCTGAGCGTCGCGGATCCTTTACTTCGCGCTCCGCCGAAGTAAAAAAGGTGTGTATTTAAAAATTAATCTATTTCCACATGTGTTCTTAGAAAGTTTGGTGTCTTCGGCCTTTGGTAGCTTTTACATCTAAGGTTGTAGGTTAAATTGTTCTTTTCTTGCGGTAAGAAAACCTTCAAAGGGTGGTTATCACGCTGTTTAACTTTTTAAAAAATCGCTTCATCTTGTTTTTGTAGTCGGTTTTAATGAGGATTTGAATAGGAAAACACCTTTAAAAAAGATCCGGACGATTTATTAAGCAGTTATCCGGGTGCTAGTCGCCCCTTGTGAGAAAGTCAACGAGCGTGTTCCAGCCACTTAACGCCTCAAGGTGTTGTAGGTCCAGTTGATTCAGATCACCACCGCATTCGATCAGTGTTAGGATGTTTCTTTAACATGGGCGTAAGAAAGAACGGGCGCGCGCGAGGCATCAAACTACTTGCTTCCTAAAGGGGACAAAGTTGACAGAACAACGTTCATCAACTCTTTCCTCACTCAAAGGGCCCATAACTGTCCACCCCAGCGAATAAAAAGTGTAGTCTTCTCTTTAGTACCTATTATTAGGCCGACATCTGATTCACTAGACTACAAGCAAGTTTTGAGCCCCCTGATTCAAGCTCGACAAAAAGTTGCTCTTTGCATAAGGTCATCTCGCTACTTCTGTCTAATGGGGCATAGGTTTCTACAACTCTTCCTCCTCCCCAAGCCGCTTTTTGGCCTTTTGTTCCTATCAGCTTAATAATCTTAAGAGGAACGACCCCTAAACTGACGCGCTTCTTTCCGGCCCCAGTTGCTACAGTAACAGAAGCTGGGGTATTGCTCTGATCTCTTTGACTGATTCTGTGGGCTCCACGTGTTACTGTCCTCGACACAACCTTGCACTTGACATATGAAAGTTTCCTTAGGGCAACGGTATTCGAAATGCCCTCCGTTAAGGCACTTGAAACAGAGCCCCTTCTTCTTCAGTCCTATTTTCAATTGGTCTCGGCTTGAAAGTTCCATGGCCAGGAATTCCGGACAACTTAACGGCGCACGCGCGAGGTTACTTGGCAATATGGCCGCCAAACACTCAAAGGAAATGTCTGGAAGAAATGAAACAAAATAAAATAGACCAAGTTCTGGCTTACCGGGAACAAGTGCCGCGATGCGGTCGAGTTCTTGAAAGTTTCCTCGGCTATTCTCAGGTAAATTAAGGCATGGGCCTCCACTAGCCTTAATTTGCTCTCTTCAAAAGTGAGGGGGTGGTCTATATCTAAGAGCTTTAGGTGAAGAGATATAAAACTTTGCCAGCTAACCACATTTTTAGTTTGTGTCAATTTTGTGTTTTAAAATTATGCAAATTAGGTCACGTGACCTCCACCGGCTGAAAAAGCTTGTTCTTTAAACGGCAACACTTTTTCGCGTGTCTTCAATTATTTTACTGGTTGTATAATGTTAATGCCGTTTAATGTATCACTGCTGTGCTTGGCGTTTTTTAGATATTTAAAATCGAAGGCGTTAAGATGGGGTACAATTGCATTGGGGGACTGGGTCTAGTTGAAAAAGCCGTTTATTTTCTAACACAGTAAAAAATTCTAAAAAGGCCAAGCACAGTCTTGTAGATGCTTGCTTTACACATTGTTCTAAACCAGTCCGGTTTAATAACTCACAACAAAAAGTGTTGCCATTTTTGTTTAAATACTTTTTATTGTTTTCTGGCCGTGTGGGGTCACGTGACAACATTTGCATAATTGAACATCACCTAATTGACAGAAACCACACATGTATGTATCTGGCAAAGTCTCATCTTTATACTGCTTACGTGCTCAGAGATAGATCACCCCCCATCAATTTTTTACTGAATCATTGGGGGCCCATGCCTTAATTTACCTGAGTTCTGATTAGTTGCTTTTCATCAACAAATGTTACTGGCCCTGCTTTTCATCGATGTTTATTTTCGAAGCTTGGCTTATATAACGCTCTATATTACAGAGGCTTGAAATCCAATATCTGCATCCCAAACAGATTTTGATCTGCTATAGCAGACAACATAATCGGAATATCCCAAGTGCCGCGATCGCTTGAGGTAAAGCACCGTATGATGTACTATTTGACCAATTTTCACCTCCGAGGCTGATTTCATCGCCCTGCTAGCTGCCTTCAAAAACAGTTCAGAGTAGCACAAATCAGTTCTACCAAAAGAGAAGATAACAAATGACACGCGAGCGTCTTGTTTGTGTTGATCCGAGAACCACATGCTATATTTTTGGGCAAAAAACTCGCATTTTGCAGCAATCTCCGCCACGTTTGGTATCAAAGTTTTCAGTGAAAAACAAGCTTTCTAATGCTGTAGAGAATTGTGGGATACAAGGACAATGGAGAGTGCGTTTAGCCAGTAAACATCCCCATGGACGCGTCACATTTTCGCGGGAATATTAAACTTTTCCACCTAACCACTAGACCGTGTTTTGCATTCCGTCCAACACTAGAGCGTTACCGCGTGCACATGTTAAAAAGCGGTTATTACATAGTGTGAATTAACTCCCACGAGGACATTTTTAGGTATATAAGTGGCCACGCGGTATTAGACGAGGACTAACAAGACAGAGCGAAAAATGTAACCAGGTTTTTTCGACTCTCTCCCTCGGAGTCTTCAGTGTTTCAAGTGTGTACAGAGAAGATTACAGTATAACGAATAAACCTGTTGAAAGTGCAAAAACTGGTTCGTGTTACTCTTCAAAGTGAATACAACTTATATCCAATTCAGACCGGATCGGTTTTTGTTTGTTAAAATTGTCGGATAACTTAAATTTAATTCAAATTGAGAAGTTTAAGAACTCTGTAAGAGTTAGCGATGATCAGTGCTTGCAATATGTTCGTAAACAATGTGTATCATCAGAAGACATAATTTTCACTGTACTGCATCGGATACGATTGTTTGCGATGTTAGCATGGATCAAAGCAAGAACGCCTATTACAAGAGCCATGTTGCAGCTATGTCTTCTTCCTTTTGGATGTGTTGTAAAGAACGACAGAAGAAAGGGCGTTTAGCTCTGAATAATCAAGAACATTTCTTGATCGACGGCGACCCGTTTTTTCCGCCATCTTTATTTTAGTGGTAAGACCGCTCAGACAGGCTCAAATGTCCGGAATTTCTGTCCTTAGCTGAGCAGCCTGGGCTGTGAAGATGATCACCGACTTGTCTTCTAATAGACCGATTGCAAATATGGCGACGATCTCCCCAAAGCGAGGCTTTTCGGTAGCAACCGTTGCTTGGGTCTGGTTGCCTGTGTTAACCTCTGCCGTTGCTGGAAAGACTGCAGCTTCTCAGGCGTCTTTTCCTTTAAATTCGACAAAAATAAGTCACTTTTCTCCGCTGAAAGAAGTTTCAATCTGGTATGTACGCTTTGAATACTGTTTTTCTATGCTAAATTGAACGATCAACTGACGTACAGCGATCTCAGACAGAGTCATTTGTAGCGATCGCGATACTTTGACTGCCTGATATTTTTCATTCATTGTATTTAAGGTTCACATGCAAGCTTAAATATTATCATTCTAAAAGCTGATGTTCAATTTTTAGAATTGGATTGCATGCCATTTTTGCTGTAGATTTATAAATGGTGCCATGCCGGATAGTTGTTGCGTGCCTTTGTGCTGCAAGAGTGGTTATCGTGTAGGGCCGGATGAGAAAAAGATCGCGTATCGCTGCCTTCCATCGGATGCTGTAAGATTAAAGGTGCTACTTTCAAAATTATCTTTCATTAAACCTATCGTTTCAGATTTCTGACATTTCTCAGTACGATTTATATTTCGGGAGTGGCTTGTGAAAATTCGACGAGATGAGGGAACGCTGAATGTTTTTACCGGCGTTTCGAACATATTTCACAATGGTATTATACGTGAATGGAGGAAGATCGTCCACTAGTTTGTCCATATTCTTCTCCGAGGGACAAAATCTAAACTTTTCCTCATTCTCTCTAACAAGATCTAAGTCGCGTTTTGCTTCGAGCACCAAGTGCAGCTGCGGTCGCTTGATTATTTTGATCATTTTGCCCGCGATCGTCTGTGCACATTTCACTCTGCACAAAAAAAAATCAACAAGGGACTGCAATCACTTGGACAGAAAAAAAAGAATGAGACAAAAGGCAAAGGTGCATTAAAGTTTTCAAGTGTATTTAATCATTTGAAACAGAGGGTTGCTTACTTAGCAACAAATTGGGCCTTCACTGTTAATCCTTTCAGGCTCACTTTCTTCCTTAAAAGAATTTCTTTTAATTCCTTCACATGCATCTTTTCCACAGGCCTATCGATTATGAACTTAATACTGTTCGGTAAAAAGAGCATATAGTGAAACTGAGTCTAAGACATTTTCAAGAAGTTCAAGTTCAAAGTCGGAAATGTAATATCAGCTCTTCACACATAAGTTCATCGCAATCGTGATTTTTCCGATCATCTACGTTCCGATTTGTATAATATAGGCAAAGTAAAAAGCACTCACCTTTATTTTAACACATTGAACCGATGCTGACTTCTTCTTGAAAGTTTTTTTATTGTTTCCAGAGTGAAAAAAACAACAAGATAACGGACTCGCATTGGCATATACACAAGCGAACAGCCCTTAGCAACGGTTGCTACCGAAAACCCTCGCTTTGGTGAGATCGTCGCCATATTTGCAATCGGTCTATTGTGTTTTGTTCTTCACCTCCACTAGGGTCGACATTTATATCAGATGCAAGCTAAGACACTCATTTGATTTCTTTTGTTTTTCTTCTTAATAAGTTTTTGAAATACACTATAGATACCGAGACATTCTTCAGATCATCTTTCGTGTCATATTAGAAAAAAGGTATAATGAGATGATACTGGAATCTGCATTTGCCGGCGGAAAAGAAAGGAAGGAGTAAACTTGCCAGTTTCAAAAAAGCATAACAGAGGACAAAATAGGTCCTACTTAAAGTACAACTCAAGCTGACACTCAAGCTAAGCCTAATGTTTCCTCTCTCTGTGGTAGTTTTGCAAACTCTCGCCAATTTATTTTTCACTGACAGTGAAATATACAAAGCCATTCATCAGGGAGTTATAGCGGAGCTCCACGCCCACGAAGCGGAGCACCATACCTAAGAAAATTTGGTAATCCACCCATCTGGAAAATTTTGGTAATGACCTGACCGTACAACCGACCGTCCGCACCACAAGTATACCATTAGAGACCTTAAGATACCCCGATATCGGTGTACGGGTACGGATAGTGTACCCGTACACGTAAAATGTTCATATTTCGATTAAGATACCCGAAGAATTAACGCGCGGGGATTGATAAGGATTGTTTACAAAGATGGCGGCTGCGGCGGCGAGGTTGACTCTTTTTCCTCTGAAATAAGTTGACTGAATTGTTTAATAAAGTCTGTCAAATGTATCCAAAATTCTTCTTTACGAATGTTCTTTTCACGCCAATGATATGCTTCTTCTTCATTTGTTCGACACTGAGGATGAGGACATCGAAATTCTTCTTCTTCCCTTAGTTAAAAGAACAAGCACGCAAAATTAACTTTGTACATGCGTGTCGCTTAATGCATACAAAATCTCCCTCGAATTCTACACTTCACATCTTAACAAGCTGCAACAAATAATTCTTTCATACATAAGCTTATTGAAATATCATTGAAAGATTTTAAGAAACTTGGCGGGAAGTCTCTCGACCGAAAGCTTGTGATCGCAAACCTCGCCATTTGATCGAGGCACATCACCAAACAATTCCTTTGATTGTCAACTTCAACAGTGACTCCCATGCTAAATTTTTCAATGCTATTTCTTTTGCGAAACTCAAACGTTCGAGCAATTCTCAGAAATCCCCCCAAATACCGCCACAAATTGATATCGTTTCAGAGTTCAACCTGCGCATTTGAGCTCCAAAATCAATACATTTGGAAGCGCTTTCTTTACAGCTAAAATTCAAATTTGGCAAAAATATTTGAACAGACTTGCAATAACATTGCCAAGGAGTCATACAATTTACATTTGTACTTACAAAGTCTTAAAAACTTACTCGTTTCTCCATCATGTAGGACTTGCAGCTACTCGTAAATCTTCTACGGGTAAACTGGTGTCTACCCCGGAAAAACGGCTGAAAAAAACATGGCGCTACCCGTTACCCATACACCGATTTCGGGGTATCTTAAGGTCTCTAATGTAAAAAACTCAATTAACGGGTATGACACCACAGGCATCTCGAGGTATTTTTTGGCATTTTTTGGCGGGAAATAGCATGGCCACCCTTTCTTACAGAGAAAAAAAAACAACAACAAAGTCGAGTCTTTTGAGATTAATTTTGATGGCGACACTCACGTGGATAACATAGAAAGAGTTAGAGTGAGTAGTTAAAAAAGGAGACAAATTTGGTTGGAAGAAAAAGATGAAATTTCAGGGAAGCAGTATGCTAGTGGTTAGTAAGGAGCGGCCAGCAAGGCGATAATGAGCGGCAGCGAAAAAATAAAAGCGAGCAGAAAACAAGCCACCAAATGTTTGGTGAGCCCATACGGCAATTCCTCTATAAAAATAATGTGTAACTAGGAAGGTTCACGTTTCTTCGTGCAAAGACAACGGCAACGAAATGTACAACAAAGTGTGCTGCACGTGCAAATTTGTTTTTTGCCATTTAGATCTTTTGATTTTGTTGCCGTTCTTTTTGCTGTCGCCATTTAGCATTACACGATATTATGTTTTTGTTTATAAGTATATAGTTAACGACAGCTTCGCTTTTAGCCCTGGTTAAATCTATATGTTGCAATACAACTAAGAGTAGCTGCCTATACACCTAAAAACAAACTGAATTTTACATTGAAAACAAACTACTTACGGATTTGCCCATAGGAACTGCAAACCTCGGTGTTATACGTCTAGGACACAGGCAGAGAATTATTTTGCAAGGTGTGACATATTTGTAATGTTTTTGGACCCACAGTTGTAGTTTAAACTGTGTGCACACGTCACACGAGACACGTAGGACACAATTCAACAATTTTGCAACTCAAGAAGTTCCCCGAAGTGCTCAAAAGTGTTCTGATTACTGACTTCAAATCCATTATTAAGCGCACGAAATCCGAAAACTGCACGGTTGACAGGCGTAGTTGTTGACATAAGTTGCGTAGCATGTAATTTGGTCCTTTTTGTAATTTTTCCCCAGCTTTCCTTGAAGTGTTTGGCCTTTGATGCGTTGATTACACCAGACAATGGCAGAGGCCTGAGCCGCCTGCAATCAGCTTGCATTGAAGGAGATGTAGAAACGTTTACTGCGATCCAGCATAACAGTCCAAGCAAACTTGACAGTGTTATAGCAGTGAATATCAAAGTCAAAAGCAGCTCATTGCACTTTCCCGGTAAGTCACTGTGGACGGTATTAATGCGGCACCAGTCCTCAAGACATAAGCAGATTCTCAAGCTTGTTGAAACAATCTGTAGCGAGTTTCGTTCCCAGTCTCTGATTCATGTAACTGCAAAAGAAGGAAAGGTTCACCACCTTCGTAGACTGCTGGATTGCGGTGAGCAGCTTACCACTGTGGAGAACCATTGGTCAGGTAAAGGTCCGCTTCCTCTTATGTTAGCTGCGAAATATAATGACGAGGAAGTCTTTGAATTTCTTGTTGAACGAGGTAGCTCTCCAGAATGGCTTGATGATCAACAACGTACCTCGGTCCATTATGCTGCTGAGGGTGGAAAAGTAAGAAATCTTTTACGATTAATCGAGCGTGGAATAAATGTTTTGCAAAAGGATAGAAATGGTTACTCAGCTTTACATTTGGCAGCCTTAAATGGTCATACAGATTGTGTCCGTCTGCTTATCGAACATGGTGCCGATGTTAACGAATTAACGCGTTCCTATGGCTTCCCACGAAATCATTTCTTTGATGACGATTCGTGTCCCTTTGATAACACTCCTCTAATGTTAGCTGCTAGAAAGGGACACCTGCAGGCTGTTCAAGTTTTGCTGCAGAATGGAGGAGAAGTAGAGAAAGGAAACGAAATTGCCTGGTTGCCATTGCATTCTGCCGCTAAAGGAGGCCATACAGAAATTGTTAAATTCCTCCTTGAACATGATGGAAATGTGTTAGCTGAGACTGTTCGTGGAACAACGGCTCTTCACGTGGCATCGTGTTTAGAGTTGGTGATGATTCTTGTGGAACATGGAGCTAACATTCAGGCAAGTGATATGTACGGAAGAACGCCATTGCATGTGGCTGCTGAAAAGGGACAAACTGACACAGTTAATCATCTTCTAGACCGAGGCGCTAATATTAACGCAAGAGACAAGGACGGTTTATTGGCTCTGTACTGTGCTTTAAAGGGCGGTAATGTCACCACTGCCAAGTTTCTGATTGACAAAGGCAGCGAGTCCTTTCTTTCAAGCGACCCAAACTTATTAAGGTTTTATGAGGCTGACTTGTTACAATCCTCTGCTAGGGAAGGTTTAAGAGCTACTGTGGAATTTCTTTTAAGCAGTGGTGTATCTGCAAATGTAATCCATAGCAAAACTGATTCATTACTAACACCTCTGGAAGAGGCAGCATGCGCCGGACATTGTGATGTAGTGAGGCTTCTCCTAGACTACGGAGCCGACATTAATGGGAATATTGCCTCGAGGGAAGAACGTCTCCAAAAAAGGCAAATGGAGTCAAATTCGTGGGAAGATAGACACTACTGGGGGAATATATGCCCTCTATATGTTGCCCTGCGTGCAGGCAAAGGTGAAGTGGCGAAACTTCTAATAGAAGGAGGGGCTAATGTTTCACCCTTGAACAGTGGTACATTTAGAGCTTTAAGCGATCTTGCTGCCAAGCATGGTTTAGTTGATGTTCTTAAATTACTTGATCATGACAAACTCTGTGTCATTGAAGATTTCCGTCTAAAAAGTGGAGACACGATTCTGACGTCTGCTGTTCGTCGCATGGATTTTGAGTTAGTATCTCATCTTCTTCGAAACGGCCTAGACGTCAATACAAAGAATGAAGATGGAAACTCATCCCTTCATCTCCTTTTGCAAAAACACAAACAAACCAGCATGGAAATGTTTAAGCTTCTTCTTTCCTTCGGTGCAGATATTAATGCTCTAAATAATAGATTTGAATCTCCTCTACTTTGTGCGATTGACTGCGAGGAAGAGAAAATTATTAGCTTACTACTTGAACTCGACTGTGCGCTTAACACTGAAGTTCCTCTAGGAGAATCTCCACTTTCTCTAGCGGTAGAGAAAGGCCAACGCAAACTTACCGAAGCGTTGCTTCAGTGCGGTGCAGACATCAATCAAAAATGCGGTAGAGATGAACATACAGCTTTACATGCCGCTGTAGGTAGCTTCAATCGCAACGGACTCGCTCAGTTTTTGGTACAACATGGTGCTGATGTGGAGGCCGAAGATGTTTTAGGCGAGACACCTCTTTTTAAAGCATCCACGAGCAGCAATGAATTGGTTGAATTTTTTTTGAAGTGTGGTAGCACTGCCAATAAAAAGAACAAATTCGGCGAGACACCACTTATAAAGGCCTTAGACGTTTTTGAAGTATCTATCGTGAGAACTTTGCTGGAACACGGAGCCTCAGTAAACGCCACCGACCAGCACGGAATCTTACCTCTTCTTCATCGTCTGAGTTCTTCAGATGTGGAAATCTGCGAGCTTCTTCTAAAATACGGCTGTGACGTAAATATTGCTGATGACAACGGAGAAACACCTCTACATCAACTGGCATGGGGCCCAGATATCATGAAGATGCTTCTTGATCAAGGTGCGCACGTGGGAGCTCTAGACAGAGAAAATCGCACTTCCCTTCATGCGGCTTCTTATCAAGGTGATCCTAGCTCAATTGAGCTGCTTATTCACCATGGTGCCGATGTAAACGCGACAGATAATCATGGTTGGACGCCTCTTCACTTTGCGGCTGCTGGAGTAAACTACGATGTCTTAGAGATTTTGATTGAGAACGGAAGTGATGTCGCAGCTGTGGATAAAACTGGACGAACTGCTCTTCATTTAGCAGCAAGAAAAGGCTGTATTTCATTGCTTGAACTGCTGATAAGTCACGGAAGCAACATCAATTCAAAAGATTACAGGGGACGAACACTTCTTGGTATGGCATTCAAATTAGATTACTCATTTGACTTTTATTACAGGGACTTTGTGAAATATTATCTTGAACACGGAGGCGACAAGTTCGCAATTGATGACGAAACTGGACGAACAATCCTTCACTTTGCTGCAAGCCATCGGTTTGTTTCTACTATAGACGACTTGTTGGAACATGGATTGGATCTCGAGGCGAGAGACAAGAACGGCGAAACTCCTTTACACAGGGCAGCAGCATACGGAAGCGAAGAAATGATACAACATCTCGTGAATAGAGGGGCTGACGTATGTGCAGTTAACAAAAGGGGACAAACACCCTTGCATGTTAGTTTAGTACATCACAGGAGCAATTTTTTGCTAAAACTCAAACCAGACTTGCAAAAAGCGGACATTTTTGGTAACACACCTCTTCACCTTGCGATTTACAAGCCAAGAACTTCGTCAATGTGTAATGATCCGTCAGCTTTTTCTTTGGACGACGTACGCATTCTCTTGAACGCTGGGGCCGATATTCAGTCCCGAGACAAAGACGGAAACACCCCACTTCACATTGCAGTAGCTGAGGTTAGGTATGAAATTGTAGAGCTCCTCATTAAGGAAGGCAGCGAGGTTAATGCAAGAAACTTGCAGGGTAGAACGTGCCTGCACATAGCGAGTTGTTCTGGTGCGCAAGATATTGTGCAAATACTTGTTGCTCATGGAGCTGAAGTGAATTTTGAAGATGAACAGGGATGCACACCTCTTCATATTGCATTGACTTTCCATTGTTATTGGCTTGTGGAGCCTCTTTTAAAACACGGCAGTGATCCAAACGCAGTGGATTATAAAGGTTCCACTCCTCTCCACGGGGGTTGCAGCTATAATGATGCCTATGATTTCCTGTACCCGGATCCAGCTGATACCGAGCCCTCATGGTATTCTGCTTTCCAGGATGAGTGGGTCTCAATTATGATCAGCCACGGAAGGTAAAATAAATAGCTAATTTAGTCCTACAGACACTTTTCTTAATGCAAAGCTTTATATCTTATCGGTGAATAACAGTTTTAAAAACTTGTTTTGCGGCAGAGGTAGTAGAATGATGTAAAGCTACTTCTAGCCTATCAAAAGGGCTGTGACTGTCCAAAGTTCAACGTGTTGATCACAAATTATAATCAGCTAAGCAATGCATCATTTGTGCGCTAAGATAAGGTATTTTCAGTTGACCTTATAATAAATATTCTGAAGTAGGAATACAGAGAATAATTAGCAAATCAACCCCTTCCAACGGAGAGTGTATGACGTCATACCGGACCCTAGCTGAAGTGAGGCTGCTAGGAAAGTGGTGATTTTGAAGCCTTCTCCTTCCGCCAAGGGCATTATCTTGCGATACACCGGCAACCGTTAAATGCGTTTATCTATTTCAGTTATAACCTTTCCACTGACCCGCTGCCGACGAGAAATACCAGTCACTGGCGCCATATTTATATTATAGTGATCATCATCATAAAAATGAGAACAAAATAATATCGGAATCTCCCATCACACCCACTAAGTTTCCATAAAACTCGAAAGCAAGAAAAGACTTTGTTGTTTGCGTTAAAGGGCTTGAAGTGCATAAACATTAATAACTTTGATCTAGCGGCCGACATGTTACACGGCACTGCAGTCATTATAGTACTGGGGAAACGTTTTTCGTTGCTTACACATTGTCTGTCTTTCTATTCCGGAGGAATGACTTCCTGCGTGAATAATCCTCGATCAGTGCTTGTTTGTTCCAGAATAAGGTCAATGGACTGCACCATCAATGTTAATAGTTGTCCACTTTTTCTTTTTTTAATATTAATTACTGCTGCCTTACGTTTTATTTACATGAGAGTTTTGTCTTTAGTAATCTCGAGGCTAGAGACGATAAAGGATGTACACCTCTTCACATCTGCGCTGTTTTTGATCGAACAAAAATTGCTCGAGCTCTTCTCAAACTTGGAGCTGATGCCAACGCAAGAGACAATGAAGGAAGCACTCCTTTGCATCTTGCTTCTGCCTTTTGTGATGAGTTGGTTTCAAAAGAATCCATTTGCAACATGGTTTCGCTGCTGCTGGAATATAAAGCAAATATCAACTTAAGAGACTCGGAAGGTAGCATTCCTCTCCATACAGCTGCGGCTTTTGGTAGGAACCACATAGTGCGAAGGTTGATTCTTGAAGGCAGTGATGTAAATGCGGTTGACAGCAGAGGAGACACACCACTGCACGTGTCTGCAGGCTCAGGGCACCTGAATGTTGTCTGCTTGTTGGTGGATAATGGAGCCAATTTATTTGCTGTTGATAAGGAAGGCCTTACAGCAGCGGCATGTGCTGAGAGGTTTGGACACAAGGAAACGAGGCAATTTCTTGAAGAGAGACGCTAAACCTTTCTTGTGAAAACGACTTTTAATTCCGTGAGAGTAAAATGTTATTTTCATATCAACATGTACAGCTTCGCACTTAGAGGCTCGGGGCCACTCGGAAATGGCTTAATTACGTCACAAAATTTTGGTAAAAAAAGGGGTGTGGGGATGGGATCCGGAGCCATAATGGTTGTGAAGTTTAGGCTGCCAGTATGCGAGGGCGAGTATAAGGAAACCGTTATTAGGAACAAACTTTTTCAAAACCTCAACGGTTGTGCTTAAAATTCGGATCGTATAAACATTTGTCAAACCTTAGAGATGAAAACATATCCGTATTGTAAAATGTTTTAAATTACGTCCCACTGATTTAATCAAAATTACTGATTTATGATTATGTTCTTTTGCATGATGGTAATGTGTTTGAATTACGGGAGTTTGTTGTTTTTGAGTGGAACTGATAGCCTACGTGTAGTCTGGGAGGGTGAGAGTGGTGCAACTACACGTAGGTAGATCAAGTTTTTCTCAAAGCCGTAAATTAGCTATTCAAGCACACAGTTTGAGTGTTTTTCTCATCAATCGTAATATTAGTCGGCGTTCTTACTGCCGTGCATGTCTCTCTTATTTCTGATTATTGAATAGGACAATTGCACGATGACGTCATTTTACTACAACTACCAGAATCCTCGAGTTTGTTGTTTTCTTGTGCAAATTAAGGCTATTGTTCTTTAATCCTCAGCGGGATTGACAAATTTAAATAACAAAGCAAGACCGAAATGAATTCTGGTAGTTGTAGTCAAATATCGTCATCGTGCAATTGTCCTATTGAGGTAAATAATTAAATCATTCCATGGGCTTTTTACTTGACATTGCCTATGACATTTTTTTTAAGTAACGTGTCAACGTTTCAGTCATGAATACTCAGTCCAATCAGCTGTTAAGTTATTCGGTAACCTTTATGTAGTTAATTCTTACTCTTATAAATTTGTTGTTGTTATTGTTGACTAAATAGCTTAAACACTCGGAAATTAGTTCTTTTCTAAACTGTTCAAGGCAAATGAAATGATTCGTTTCTCGACGTTTCGGTTTCTAGACTAAAACTTTTTTAGTAATAAAAGAACTATCGAGTAGACTGAATTTAAGTCACAATCTCGTTCCCACTCTCCCTCTTCTTTTCCTCCTTTTTGAGAACGGGGTTGCGCACGTGTATAGGGGACCTTACGATCCGGCAACGGCCACTCCGATGAAAACGTCGCTAAAACTGAGTAGACTTCGCACTTTTTCAACTTTTTCACGGTTATTCTAGGTCGCCCAGTTACCAAACAGAAGGGAAATCAGTTGGTAGCTTACGAGAGGGCACCGCGTCCGAGAAAAAAAGACTGCAAAATTTATCGCCCTGCCGTTCTTGTTGTCACTGATAAACTTAAAATCATTGGTCATTTCACGTCGTAGTTGTGCAGGGACGGCAAAGAGTTTTGCGAGAAAAAAACAATTGTTCAACAAAACAAAACAAAGCAGGTCTGTTGTTTTGTTTCTAAAATCCATTGCTTTCTGGATATTTCAATTGCGGTCGCCGTCTCATTTTCGTGAGGTCCCCAATATACCTCTTAAAGGGGCTGTGTCACGGCAGTCCAGTTCATTTTGTATAATTACTCGCCCTCAATCGCAATGGAACTTAAAGTAAGTAAAGAAATTGCATGTAAATAACAAAATCAGAGATCCGAGACAAACAAATATGTCTCCTGAGCATTATTTTTGAAGTTGTAAGCAGCAGTATCAACTATGAAAAACTGTTAGGCTGAACAATTTTTAAAAATCCAAATTTCAGTCCGTTTCAATCTTCTTCAGTTTTGCCCATCCGTGACACCTGTTGTATCTGTTATGTTATTTTAACCTTGCTTTAAAGTTTTAAGCGTTTATTTTTGTTTCTCTTAATTTAACGGGCTGAATTTCGTGACACAGCTCCTTTAAGCTTGTTTGCCGAGTTTTGTTATCCCAATACAGGTCAAGAACATTTACCGAGTTGATTCCGACTGTTATAGATTGTTGTTATTGCTGCTGACATAGCTGAAACATTCAGAAGGCGGCTCCCTTCTTAATGGTCTATGATATCAATAAAGTTCACCTTTTGATTGCAAGTCGACTTAAACTTTCTCAATAAACACGTTCTAAAATAAGGTGGGATATTCTAAAATGTTGATTTCGGAAAAATATGCAATTATTTACTCATTTCTTTCCAATTTTTATTAGCAAAAATGGAAAGATTTGATTATTTTTACTAACTTCTTGACAAATGTCTTTTTGCCAGGAAAAGATGCACCTAAAAAAGCTGTTTTTGTTCCTAAAAAAGTAACAAATTTTTCCATCAAGAATTAAGTCTATTTGCTCGATTTCTTCCATAAATACGTCTCCGGAGAGCCCTCGGCTAAATTCAGTTAAGAATCTGTCAAACCTTGACAAAAAGACAATTTTAGCATCTGGCAAAATTGCGTCTTTTTTTTGGAATCCTTTCCATGACTGTATTTCTTGCTGCAAAATATTTCAAAAATTATAAGTTTCTTTCCTATAAGCTTTTGTTTCCACTATCCACAGAAATTTCTTTGACAATCACTCACATGCAGAAATTTCTGAGACAAAGACTCCTCCGCAGAAGTTTCTGAGCCAAGGATTCACAGAAATTTCTGGGACAACGTTCCACAGAAATTTCTGCGACGACGATCCGGCACAGAAATTTCTGGGACAACGATCCACAGAACGATTAGACCCTTCCGGCCCAAAAAAATGGTTTGAGCCAAAGGAGGACTTTGCATATATCCCAGCATGCTTTGTTGCAACTCGTTTTTAAAATGGCGGGTCGAAGGTGGTCGTCTTTCCGGTAATGAGTGATTTTTAGCCTCCCATTTTGCCAAATTTGGCGTACTCCAGGTAAATGATTTTACTATTTTGTATGAATTTGTCTTTTACACTTTCGTTAGTTTTATTTTTTTGGCGCTTCATGGTCGTCAAGCGTAAAGAATTAACGAAACAATAGAGCGCTTTTTCAATATCGCGCCTTTGTGTTTGGGTTTACAAGACAAGACAAGACAAGATGATTTATTAAACTCAGCTCAGTTTTACATGACATGAGGTTACATAGGGATCTAAACACAGTACAACTAAGGAATACAAGAAAAATGGTAGCAACAAAATGGAGAGCGAGTTGGGATCATCCAAATAGCAAAAGCTAATCTAGTGGATGACCCCTGTATTAAAATACAATTACAGGAAGAATACAGAATAAATATATATTTTTGTAAAAAGTATTTCTTCATGCTCCAAGGATGATAGTTAATTAGAATAACAGTTTAGGATAGAGTTCTTAATATTCTAAGAGAATTTGAATTAGTTATACTTGTAGGCAAGGTCGAGTTCCAAAGGCGAGGACCGGTGAATTTTAGGGAGCGTAAACCATATTGGGTATTATTATTCCACTATTATGTCATTTTACCATATAAGGTCAATAGAACAAGCAAAATACGAGGCCGTAATACACTGTAGTGTCCTGGTTTAACCGGTTTACAACAGGGCGAATACCGGAGATGGAGAAGGAGAAACTGGCTAACAGAATCAGGATGTTTTGGATACTCTTACTAGAAAATAGAAGCCAAACTAACATTTTTCTTTTGCAGTACATAATTAACCTCTCATTCAATGGTTTGGCATAATACGCGTGAACATTTTGCTCATTGTTATGGGTCTTTCTGCAGGTACCGGAAAGCTTTGTATTTTTGGTCACTTGGGATTAGTCTTTATTTGGAGTTGTTTTGTTTCCCGTCTTTTATTTCTTTTGTATTACATAATCTGTGCTCCGGTACTCACAGAAGGAACCATTGTTATCGTCATTCTCCCAGACGGAATCAGGATGTTTCTGAATACTCTTACCAAAAAATAGAAACCAATTGCCAAATAGCAATTTTTTTTGTAGTGGAGTAATAAACCTCTTATTCGATGGTTTAGCATATAATACGAGCGGACATTTTGCTCATTGCTCGTATTTTTCCTCGCCCCTGTGGGGCGCAGGAATATTTCACATTAGTACAATTCAAGAACCTTTGACTCGTCCAGGCGTTAAACGTGACGAGAAGTTGAGCATTTGCTCTTCTACTCCTTCAACTTCGACGCTGGCTTGATCTCATACCTTGTAGTAATGTAGTAGGTTATGTGTATGAATGGATGTATAATAATTATTAATAAAGGCACTTCTTCTTCTTCTTTATAAGGACTCCTTAAGATCACGGGGGGAAATGGATGTGATTTTGAGCATTAGCTTTAAAATAACAGCAGAAATTGAGATAAGAAAACATAACCTTATGTTTTGCATCCTATTTCGCCGAGGAGTTGTGTTGACTTTGTTTCACATATGTTCTTTCATTGCCATGAAATGTGTTTACATTGTTTTTCACTGTCAGTAACCTGATTTCAATTAGCCTTAAATTTCATCCGATTGCTTCGAGTCGTTTTTTCAATCGGTTAAGTATGGCTACAGGGTCCAGAGGAGATGTGGTTGTTGTTAGAACATCAAAACCCATCGAAAACCTCTGAAAAAATGGGTTATTTTGTTCGCGTTACAGTTTCGTTAGTCGTTTCGTTACACATTCTGTAGACCGCAAACCAAGAGACTGAGGGGTCGCAAGATCGGCTTATGGTATAAAACACGGAAATTGTTCATTTTTTTACTCGGCACTTCGTGCAGCAAGAAAAGTATTGTGTTTCCAGAACAACGATAGTATATTTATAATCTGAATTTTTATAATTTCCTAAAATTTACTGTGGGAAAAGCAGAGGTGATAACTAAGTGATTATTTTCTAAACAACATACCCACGAGTAGTAAAGGAATTACAGCTGGAGGAATTGATTTTGCTCACCATCTTTATGAGCCTGAAATCGACCCACACACTGGTGAAGAACGCCATGATCGTGGTGACCACAATCACATTTATAAAGAATGGCCCAGCATGTGAGGAATGGTGGCTGTGATAGTATCAACTATGAGGCATTTGATGATGTTTTGAAAGACTCGCAAAGTGGCCTCACCCATGATGCACTCATTGGAAAATGAAAACAAGGTTTGAATCAAAGATGCTGAGTAGCTTTTATCCTACCATGTTGTCGAGTCCCTAAAGAGGAATGGCCATAACAGAGAGGCAGAGTATGTGAAGGTTATTGTGAACTGGCATGAAGCCTCAGATGGTTGTGGCTTATCCCAACTAACCAGATGCCGGTACAGTTATCACATGCTATCATTCATCCTTGATGAATGGATGCCATGGCATCATTCAAATTATGATTTCTCAACAATCGATATCAACAAGTAATTCTAAAAAATTGCAGGTTAATTCAGGTTTCATGTTATAAATCAACGTCAAAATTATAAGTCAATGTAAATGTCAATAGAGATATGAATTTCTATAAGAGAAATAGCTAAAAGAAGTTGAGTGAGAAAACAATGATTATTTTGGTGATTGGTTTATGAACTATAGGATAGCAATCAAAGATATTATTTGACAAGTGTAAGCACATGAACATATTTTACCAGTTTTTTTGCTAAATGTGGCCTGGTAATGATATTGAAATACTAGGTCATAGCTTCTTTGTTAAACTGTTAATTTAAATTTTGTGACTATTGTTACACTTTAGGACAAGAGTTCCCTAAAAACCTCTATTAGGTGATGGTGGTTTTATCTTTTGTGTACAAAAATATGAATTTTTTTATACTATCCAGATCTGGGTAGTGCCTAAGATTGGTTTGGTCACGAGGGAAATTTCCTTCAACCAACCAAAAGCTCTACCCAGATCTAGTAGTGAACATAATCAGTTTGCAATTACTGTAGTCATTACTCAATCATTTCATGGAAAACTAGTGGTGGCATCGCAGAATGGCAGCTGTTTCTCAAGCTATATATAAATTTTATTGTTATTATCATTATATTTTTATTTATTGTTATTATCTATTATTCCTCAAGAATCTTCTTCCAAAGTGTCATTTTTTTTTTTAGGCCAGTTGAAAACATTCACTAGTTTTCCCGGGAAACTGTAATAGAGGTGACCACAAATATTGAGAGTCAGGAAAGGAGAAGGCTGCTCAATGACAAATTGGGTTATGCAGAACACCCTAGAGCTGCTGTCACAGATGACTTGGAAACGTTTTACAGCATTACACATAGGGACCTGGGAGTACTGGCCGAAGGGAGTGAGGTGAGAGTATAAAATATTTACCAAGAAATCTTGAGGGGGGCGGGTGGTGTGTTGCTTAATGAACAGTTGCTGGACTCCACAATACAGCTATTCAAATGAAATCAAATTTCCGCAGTTTACCGGCCCCACAAGAGGAAAAGAACTGCTTTCACAGAGATGACCATGTTTCTCAATCTGTGAATACCAGTCACCATTGGCACAGGAAATACCACTTTGAGAGCAAAGGCAGACAGATCATAAGAGGGAATTTTAAGGAAATTGCAAACTGGTCAGAATTAAGATAAAAATTATGTTGGTTGTGACTCATTCAGTTCATTCATTCAGTTGTGTTTAATCAGGTGTTATTACTCTCGGCTTCTCCTTTCAACCTGATAATACACTCCTGTTCATTTTTTTACACAGAACAATGTAAACCGATTCAATTTGTTGTTAATTACTCCAAAAATAAGTCAAGCCATTTATTCCTACAGAGAGTTTACTAAGAGAATGGATGGAGACCTCCCATTTTATTATTGGACTCTCAATGAGAGATATTCAGATGAAGATCTGCCTTCATTTGACCATTGCCCTGCTATCAATAAAGACCAGGACTTGAGAACACACCCATCTAGGCACAAAAAAGTATCCGGCAATCTTTTAACAAGCCATAAAGTATTCTGCCAGACCCATTGTAGAAAATATTGCATGTATGACTTTCCTCACATAAAGCTTTTATTTGTCCTTCTATGGAGTAGGTCTGACTTTAAACATATATAATTGATCAGTTTATTATTGTAACAGCAAACTGGTTACACACATATCTAATCACCAAGGACAAATGGGTTTAAAAGGATCATTGAGCAGATCCTTGGTAGAAAGGTAATATTAAATGCTGATAAAAAAACAAACAGGAAAAATAATATATTAGAAGTCTTTTCGGGCATAATTTTTCCTTGCTGCATGCTCATATTTTCTCTAGGTTTCCATTGGTATAGGGGCTCTGTCAGTCAAACAAGCAAACACCAGATAGAGCACCTTCCTTGAATAGTTTTTGGTAACATTATTGGTGCTGTAATGAGCATTTTTGTTGTGGTGACAAGCACATTGTTAATTAGTTTTAAAGCAAAATGCACTATTTCAAGTAAACAAATGGTATTCATTCAAATTGTGTAAACCTTCCACCCCTAAACACAGAAATATTTGTTCAGTGTTAAAATTAAGGCAAGAATTCTGTTCAGTTCCATCTCCTTAATAATATGTTTATTATTGAGAATTCTTTATTATTATAGCCAGTGGTTGGAGTGGAAGGGTTACTGTTTTCGGAGACATGCATACAGATTAGAGCTTTTCACCTATGCAAAATATGTTTTGGATCTATGTAAATAAGCTTTTTATCTTGTGAAATAACTAATTTATTTTCAATAATTATTGTAATTATTTAATAATGAGTTAATCAATATCAACATGACTCTGCATTATGCTTTATCTTGGTTGAATAAAAGGTACAAGGAACACGACTTTGGTTTCTAAACAAGAACGTGACACCACTCTTATTGTTGCTTACTGATAACAGTGAACTAGATGAGACATAATGAAACTGTTCAAATAGGTGGCCTGAGTTGTTTAACTCTTACACCTGGTCACAAAAATCTTTACATGCTAACTATGGCTCCTTTGCAGGTTAATAATCACATGGTATAAAAACACCCTGCTTGGAAGCAAATTTTGCAGTAAACTTTGAAAAGGATGGCAGATGCTCTGTCTTTTGTTTTCCTCATTTTTACACTGTTTGCATCCCTGGATGCTGGTTTTGTACCATGTGATGACTAAGCTGCAAACCCTGTTTTGATTGAACTTTAAATGTTCTGCATATAAAATATGAAAACACATAAATATCCCCTTTCATTCATCTAAAGTCAATAAAAATAGAAAATAGCTTTCAATTATTATTTCAAAACCTAAATTTTGTTATTGTACTTGTAGTCTTTTTTGTTAGGGGGCCGCCTGCCAATCTTAGACACTGAAATTGCAGGAAAATATTTTTTTTGCCCAATGTCAAAAACAAATTGATAAAATATGGTTTTAGGGGTGACTTGTCTTACTTCTCGCTTTCTCATAGCAATAGTATGGTGACCGAGCATTCTCACAAAAAAGATGGTCAGATTTGTGCTGCGATTTCGAAAAAGAAGAGGAAACAAATAATTTTTCTTCAAAAATAAGAGAAAATATTTTAAAACCTTAAATAAAATTTAAAAAAAACTTAGCCAAGAAAATAAAAACAAAACAAAATAAACGCACTTGAAAAAACAAAACAAAAAAAAATTGACCTAAAAAATTATAAAACAAAAAAAGAGAAAAAACAAAAAAGAATTACGAAAAAAAATAAGAAAACAAAAAAAAAAGAAAAACAAGACTAAAATAATAAAAATAGAAAAAAAAATGCAAAAGACGAAAAACAAAACAGAAAAAAGTAAACCCTTAAATAACATTGCGACTCCAAAAGCATATTGAAATCAAAATCAAAATTCAATGAGAACGACCGGCCGATCATCGTTCTCATAAAAATATTGAAATCAAAAATGAAAAACCTGTGAGAACGACCGGCCGTCTAATCGTCTTTTCCTCTACTTAACATAAAAATCGAGGTCGTGAAGGCCCGTTGATCACAGATATAGCGGGCTATGAGAACGCCAGGCCGTCATCAAACATCTCATTTTTCATTTCGAAATGAAAATGTTCGAAAAACGCCGAGCGTTCTCATAGCCCGTCATACCTTTGACCAGCGGTCCTATAATTTCATGGCATACGATATATGAAGTACCTACCAACCATGGCCACGGTCGGAGTTTACGAGTTTACGCCTCGTTCGGCGCTGGATTCCTGCGCTTTTGATTCAGTGATTCAGAGGAAAAAAAGAAGTGGCACAAGTGTAAAGCAAGTTCGGAATGAGTTGCACGAAAAGATGTCAAACAAAAGCCCGATAACAGGCAAACGCATCGCCCAATCCAACCAAGGGAATTTGAGAGTTTTGGAGAGTACAGCGACTTGACTCTTGTGAACCTCGATCATTTTAATGTGCCAACAGCTGCAACAGACTCTATAGACAAAGATTTGGTACCTCCATCTATGCAACAAGGGTAATGAAAACATCATTTTGAGCATCTGTTGCATTTGAGGTACTTTTTTTACGTTTCTGAAAACGGTCAGCATAAAACATGGACTGCGGACTACGGACTGCGTATAAAATACGGACTAGGTATAAAACGCGGACTGGAAATTACGGACTGGCTATAAAACACGGACTAGGTATGAAATAGAAATTCTTGGTGGAGATTCTCTGAATCAAGAGCCTGACATGGTCTCGGTCTCTAACAATCATGAAAGGGGTCAGGACCCGGGGATACTCTCTTATATAAGCCATATACTTATTTGCCACCCTAAAGGGTTTATGGGCCGTTTTTGGTGGTCTGAAAACACTTTGCCTATTTTGGTTTGAAATCGGCTATGGTTTTCGAGGAAACTACGGGAGCTTACATGTACGAATGTATTTATGGTGCTCTAGAGAGAATGATCTACTGTTGTGCTCTAATCTATAAATTTATAATGATGACATAATTTCTGCCTAATCAGGGCTAGCCTGTTCCAGGCTCCGAGATAGTTGGGTCCACTAAATTGAGAAAGCCCGAAAATAAAACGAGAGGAAACTGGGTACTCTCCTCTTTATTTCAGAGCCTGGAACAGGCTAAATCAGGTCAGGTCTGAAAATGGGTATGGATTTTAGAGATCAGGTCTGAAAACGGGTGTGGAAAATGCCATTTTTTATTCTGAAACAGGGTAAGGATTTAGAGAACCAGGAGGCATAACCCTACCAAAAAATTCCTAGCAGTACCCGCTTCCGTGGTTCAGGAGCAGGGTGTAAATCATGTCATCATAATCATCCCGTAGAATATAACGTTGGGTTGGATGATTCATTTCGGTTATTATTCATGTATAGATGAGTAATCCCTCCCCCCTAAATACTGCTTTTTTACCTCGCAGAATGCCCCTATATTGACCGTCTCATCTGAGTTCTTCATTTCCTCATATTCCCCCAAAAAAACGCAATAGAGGCATCTTAGGAATTTTTACTCTGACTCGGCTAACACCAATACTATTCTTTTTTATTTGGTGCTTCTCTGATTTTTTCTCTTCAAACTCCTTCTTTTAATAAAATTCAGAGTTTAATTTCAGTTGCCTTGAATAGCGGCATAACCTAGCTTCCTTGTCCATGCAGTATGCTTTCCTTCTCCACATGAGGAGAATATAGACTGCGTGACCGGCTTACAGAATGTTTTTGTGTGAGGCAAGGAGCTGGAACTACTGTTTTATGCAAGCCCGCTTTCCGTGTCTCTCATTTTTACCTTTCTTTTTACCTTTGTTTATTTACATAGTTGGTAGTCCACATTTTATACCCAGTCCGCAGTCCGTGTTTTATACTGACCGTTTCTGAAAATATGTCCCGTCAGCATATCCAACTTCGCCCCCCCCCCCCCCCCCACACACACACACACACCCCTTCCCCTTCACTGCCACCTCTGAATGAAATTGTGGGCTCCAAATTCATTTTGAGGAGAGGTCCACTTTCACGTGTTGTAATTGTTTAGTTACATATGCTTTGAAGTTGTCAGCAACAGCACTGATCTGGCTACAAAATGTTAACCAACACCATCTTAGACATCTTAGAATTGTCAGTGGCAAATCAGTCAAATGAAATGATCATGTTTAGCTTGATTTCTTTGGAAGTTTCCTCAAGTCAGTAATATTGAAGGTCTTAAACTTTGTTACAGTGTTGAGTTGAGTTAAGATTGATCCTCTTAAAAGACAATGGTTTGACATTTTAATGGTTATCACAGCAGTTTTTATACGTGCTGTTTGGTTAAAATCAGTTACATGTACATGGTACATGTACTTGGTATATATACATGTACCTGTTAAGTCAAGTGTTTCTTCCTTTTATTGGTATCAGTAACTTGCCTTTTGGTGCATCCTTTCAGTGAGGTTGCCGAAATATTAGTAATGTGTTATGCCACATCCCCCATACTCCCCCATGTGAAGTCAGGGAAAATTCTGAGAGGTAGTGTCTTAGCATTTCAGTCTAAATATGAATCAGGATCAGGACTGAAATAGGAGTCAAAGGGATATCACTATTTTCTAAAACAGTAAAATGTAAGTTTAATGTTGAATATCATAATGAGCCTTTAAGAAGAGGTAGGTCTCAGCAGCATCCCTGGGTTTAACATTTTCCACTTCCGGTTTTTCACATTCACATTCTTCTCTAACTTCAGGTGGTAAAAAATCATTTCCCTCCTGTAGAACACCTGATAATTCAGCAGCTTTATCAAGACAGACAAATAAATGTACACAGTGAACTGTCTTTTATAAATTATGGACACCTGTTATGTAATCAATAAACAGTTTTGTTACCAATGATATTTGGGACCATTAAAAGTTTTGTGGGTTTATTATTTTTGTTTCTTCAGCAGCAATAGCTCATGATAAAGAAATACATACAAAACATTGAAAAACTCGTACCAGTAAAGTAAAAGTATCGGTCGCACCCCTACGCCGTTTCTTCTTGCCAACATTTCCACGGCGTTCGAGTCCTTTTTGGGTCAACTAGCCCCATACCATCGTGTACTAGACTGCGTAGTACAGCTAGATTGTGCTGTCAGACCCACCGGGTGCCCTGTACCTTCCACTTCCACGTCTTTAATATCAGTATCGTTTTTGACGTAATGAATGCCGAAAAACTCCGTTCTCTTCAACTAGCGAAGTCCAAAATCTCTCTTCGCGTGAGATTTCCCTTAAGAAACATGTCAAAAATAGGGAAGATATAGCGGTTCATACAACCTCCATGGTATGAACTACACGTTTGCAAACCATATAGTCATGCAAATCCTAGGGTCACTCATTGAGGCCTGTTGCATCCTTTCGCGCAAAAGTAGCCGTTTTAGGAGAAAGCAAGAGTTTCAAGAGCGGGAACAAAAGACAAAGGGCCTTACAGTGACTGGACTTATAGGACCGCTGGTCAAAGATATGACGGGCTATGAGAACGCTCGGCTTTTTTCGAACATTTTCATTTCGAAATGAAAAATGAGATGTTTGATGACGGCCTGGCGTTCTCATAGCCCGCTATATCTGTGATCAACGGGCCTTCACGACCTCGATTTTTATGTTAAGTAGAGGAAAAGACGATTAGACGGCCGGTCGTTCTCACAGGTTTTTCATTTTTGATTTTAATATTTTTATGAGAACGATGATCGGCCGGTCGTTCTCATTGAATTTTGATTTTGATTTCAATATGCTTTTGGAGTCGCAATGTTATTTAAGGGTTTACTTTTTTTTTGTTTTGTTTTTCGTCTTTTGCATTTTTTTTCTATTTTTATTATAATTTTAGTCTTGTTTTTCTTTTCTTTTTTTTTCTTCCTTTTTTTTCGTAATTTTTTTTTGTTTTTCCTCTTTTTTTGTTTTATAATTTTTTTAGTTTAATTTTTTTTGTTTTGTTTTTTCAAGTGCGTTTATTTTGTTTTGTTTTTATTTTCTTGGCTAAGTTTTTTTAAATTTTATGTAACGTTTTAAAATATTTTCTCTTATTTGTGAAGAAAAATTATTGTTTTCCTCTTCTTTTTCGAAATCGCAGCACAAATCTGACCATCTTTTTGGTGAGAATGCTCGGCCACCATACAATAGTGACTTTGGGGACTTTAACAGCAGGGATATATCCGATTGATTGCCAGCCTTCTTCTCCTGTAGACAAACTTGCTTGAACAACAATAGCGTTCTCTTCTCGAACGTTTGTGGGTTCGAATTGTAAAAGGAGATCGATGTTTTCTTTTACCAATAATCTTTCCTTGCATTTTTTTAAGGCTACTTTGAAAAGACTCGTGGTAACTGCTACCTTTCAACAGCATCAACTCTGTAAACAATTCCTCCTCCGCCTCGCTGTTTGATTCATCGCGAGTATCCTCTTCCCTCTTCCCCACTTTCCTTATCATTCTCATCATCTGAATCGCCATATACATCCGGTATACCGCTTAGATCAAGATTTTGCAACCGTGCTGCAATTGCTCCTGTGTCTGGTGTGCGAACTATGTCACGAAACTTCATAGAAGGCAAGCCTTGGAACGGACACCATTTGGTCTGCTGGTTTTTCTTCTGGTTTTATTGCTGCTCCTGTCATACCAGTCGTTGGCTAAAAATCCCAGATAACCGCCATTTTCGCTCCTTCGTTGTCATCAGTTTCTTCAGGTGCAACCTGGTCCAAAAAGGTTTCGTGTTATGAGAGCAAAAAAGACATGAGCTTATTAAGCTGCGGAAAGAGGTGAGATAAACATCGGATAAGACTCAATGTACCCAGAAAATGGGTAAAAACAATCAAATTGGGTTCAATCCTTTACAAAGGAAAAAATACTTACATCAAATACGGCACTTGACTTCACTTCGATACAACAAGGCGATTTTACTCCAATTAATTTCGACATCACATCATCCGAGTCGAGAAACATAACAAGTCTTCGTTCCGACAAATCCCACATGAACGAAAAATGGCCGTAAACAAGCTTCACCTTCAAAAGTGGAAAGCTTTTGACTGTAAGCTTGAATCGGCTTTCCAAATCGATACAATGAAGCCATATGTAGCGATTATCTTTGAACAGCTTCACGTTGCACGGCCTTCTACCCACGGCGTTTCATCTTGAACTAACTGTATCACGTGACCAATCGACTCAAACGCAAAGCATGATGGGATATATGCAAACTCCTCCTTTGTTTGAGCCAGCGATTTTGCTGCAGAAATTTCCAAGACCATTATTGGAACTCAAAAATGCATGAATACCACTTAGCCTGCGAATAGCAGACGCAATTCCGGTCGTCGTTTCTCTCCCTCCGAAAAATAGCGTCTGCAAACCCGAGCGGCAAAACGATTTCCGTGACAAAAAACCTTTTGTTTTGATGTTGGCCAATCAGATCAAAAGATAGAATACAGCTCGAGTGACTCCTCGCGATGTCGCGCGCTGAAGTGTCTTGGGTTTTGGTGACGGTTACCAAATACGCTTTGGAACGTGAATTTCACTACCATAACAAGGTTTCCTGCGACGTTGAATGCTGACTTCTTTATGAAGCAACTGCTTCTTAAGCTATGTATGTGATGTGGGCCTTTGGTTTCGCTTTAGAAAATAAAGTGGTACGTGACATAAAACCTGGACAAAATAATCGCTACAACGAAAGGAAAGTAAATAGCTTAACGACATCGCGCTCGGACTTATCTATTTCAATTTAACCAGCGCTGACAAAAGCTGGTGAATCAATTGTACAGACACATCCTTGACTGATTCAGAAATCTCTGACAATCGCTCGTAAGTAAATCAAGTATCGCCACAACACAATGATCTGAAATATTATAAACCTTGGCCAGACCCAGCGTGAAATAAATAGTTACAGCAGTAAATTGATCATAGTCAAGATGACATTTCAGCTACGACGCATTCGACTCATCTTATAGAAAGCTATGGAAATTAAAACCTTGAAAAGAACATGTATTTAAAGAAATGTAAGAACAAATATAAAATGCTTCCGATCTGATCAAAGTTCTGTCTTATCCAAGAAGCAAACACGCATGGGAAATCAATTACCAGTCACGTCCTAGGGCTTTCATGATCAAAAATAAAGGATATCTAAAAAAAGATATCTTAAGCGGCACACAACAAACCATCGAAAAGTTCTCCAAAGCATACTTTCCTGCGAGGAACCAGATAGGGACAGAAGCAACAAACGGCATGATGCGTCTACTGTCATTAGAACATTTATCGTTTCGAGTACAAAACAACTAGGTGTAATAAATCATTGACTCCGTAGGCAAATAGATAACAATGTCCTCTAACCTTTTCTTCAATATGAATCCTCTTGATGCTTATTTCATCAATCAGTCCCACAATCCTGGCAAATTAACTTTCGTAAACGCGTCGTTCTGAGGATAAAGGGCGGCTATACACAAGCAACGTCGTCCTTCTATTTAACATATCCACCGCGCACGAACTTGCGAGAAGTCTCGCGAGTTAGTTCTTTGATTTTAAGAGCTAAACCGTGATTGGCTAAAAAAGTTTTACGTCACAGAAATCGTTTTGCCGCTCGGGTTCGCAGGGAGAGAAGCGACGACCGGAAATGCGTCTGCTGTTCGCAGGCTACAACTGTTGGAGCTCGCAAAAATTGCTAGTTCGGACATTTATTTGCTATTAATTTAACCACGATTTTTGGAGGTTGCGTTTTCCAAATTTTATTAATAAACAAGAAAGGTTTCCTGACAATTTCGGTATAAAATCAAAACGTCTAAACGGACCCACAAGGATAAAGCATAGCCGAGACATATTGGAAACATACGGTAGTCGGGTGTCTGTGGAGGGGGACAAGGGGGCGGGAGCCCGGGAGAACAGGGGGTGGGAGGGTTACGGGAGACGGGAGAAGAAAGGGCGGGAGGAGGGATCTCTACGATGGCGGGAAGCGGGAGAGAAATTCAAAAAGACAAGCTTTTGCTGTTTGTTACTGCTTACTTCCAGTCAAAGAAACGAACCCAAGAACGTTTCTTGACTTCCATTTAACGTTTTCCGAGGCTTAGAGCAAAATTTTATACACGAGAAAAGTCAAAAAACGAAAATTCGTGCTCGGGGTAAAAAAAAACGGTATTACTTCCTGTGAAATTGGAAACCTTTCCAAGTCGCTTTATACATCATAAGACATGAATGAGATAGCATGACATATGTACACGTGTGTCGACTGTGTCAGTCGTGTCAGTGTCTCGTCTGTCTTGCTAGCTGTCGAAATTCTCCGTAAGAACGGCAAAGCGAGTCAGGTCAAATGTCGTCAGAGACCATTTAGATCGGTCTTAGTATTTTTCGGTTCGGTGGGGAAAAATCCTTCCTGGGAGCTCTCTCCTTACGACTGTAGTTCACAAAACACTGTTATGAAGATTTTGCCGCGTGGTGTAAACTTGTGTCAGGGCGGATAAAGGTTGGGCGGTGAAACGAGCGCGTCCGAGCAAAAAGGTGTGATGCAGTGGACTGGGACTTAGAAATGTCGCTCGCTTAGAAATGTCGCTCGTTTTCGCTTGTTTGTGACTTCGGTCAGGGCTTGCGATGTGGTTTGTCCATTAGACACTGCCGCTTTCACTGAATTATGGCGGCTTGATTTGTTTTCTTGCTCTTCTTCCTCGTTCTTTTGTGCTGGTACGCTGTCTTCGAGAGGCAAATGTTGCTATTTTTTGCGGGAGGTTTAGTCAGGAGTAGACAAACATCTCCTTCAAAGGGTTTCTCTTATTACTTCCATCACTCTACCACTGAATTATATTTTACTTCTACTACTCGCCAATGTCGATGTTATTCCAAAACAAAAATAAACTAACTACGGTCTAAAACACGAAGGAAAATCTCATCCATGGCAAAACTAAAAGAAAGCAGATGGTGTTTCATAACTAGATGACGTGTATTTTATAAATGCGTGCAACTCGTACAAGGTGAAATTATGCTAAATTTAATCGCCATCTTTTGAAAAATAATTATCTCATACGTCTTTCTGTTTCTTCGAAACTTCAAAATTAGTTTCCTCTCAGTTTTTACTGTTTACCTTGTTTTGTTTTAGAGAGATAAACGGAGAAAAAACATTAAAACTAACCTCAATAAATTTTGTTTACATGCGTTGCCGAATTTGCGACGCATTGCGCGAATCGCCATGGCGCGTTGCACCCGAGAAGCAAAGTTTGAAGCAGTACAACGCCGCTATATCAAAATATATCAATCTAATTTTTTGTTATGTTATACAAAATTTATCCCCCTTTAACATATGTAAAAATTTAACATTGTAGCCTGAAATTTCAGAAAGAAAATAGGATTTCCAGTTTGCAAAAAGGAAAATTTCGCCGGCCTTCAAGCGCACCGGAAGCGCGGAAAGTGCGCTCGTGCCAGTCCTACTCCGCATCACAAAAATGAAGAGCGGAGCCCTCGTTTCACCGCCTAACATTTATCCGCCTTGCTTGTGTCGAAGGAATGCCGCTTCAATGATCGCGCTGGAATTAAGTGCGGAGTGGTTCGGTTTACCACACAATTTTTTATTTTGGACAAGGCCAAATCACTCCCTATTAGAATCTGAATAGGGAGTCAAACAGCGTGATTTACATGATAACGGGAGAAACACAATAAAGGGCGGGAGTCGGGAAACAAAGGAACAAAAACGTACAGGAGGCGGGAGAACGGGGTACGGGAGGCGGGAGATTGTGACCCCCGATTCCCCCCCCCCCCCCCACGTGTCTCTTACTTTTTAAAAATCTATATATCTTACATTTCGTTAATTCTCGTAGTTTTCTTTACGTTATACCCTTCAGGAGGTAGACGATCCATTTGTTGCACTGAAGGAAGGTGTTCTTGTCGCAGTCCTCCTTAACAATGCAAAAAAGCAACCAGCCATTGAGAAGGGTGACAGCAGTAGTACTTGAAGACTGAGAAGGAAAAGTCCGCATTGACTATCTGAAAGGCTCCTGGAGGACAGCATGGCGGCCATGGAAATGCCATGGAGAGGAGATTTGGTCAGATAGCATATACCCAAAGCTTCCATTGTACTGGTAGACTTCTCCTTGAATGATCAAGACAAGCTGAGGCCAGAAACTGTGGCCACATGTGCCGAACCTAATACGTGGCGTAAAGAAATATCATCCTTATTGCTTAAAATAGGGAAATAAATTGAAGAAAGTAAAATTCACCAAGCCTGGAAAATCTTGTTTTGATTTTAGTGTGATTTGTGCTCTGTTATGGCAATGAGACAGTGAGTAGATCGTGATCGTGATATTTGGACGAAATAAAGTAACGCAATAAGTTTTAAATTGCTTTACGATTTCTTTATGGATATAAAGAAATGCAATTTTTTAGAAGACCGTTTTGAGCTGTCCAGTTTCAGTCTAAAAATCTACAACGGGAATGCTGGTAACTAGACCGTAACCGTCGTTACGCTTCTGTGAGTTCTGTCAGCACAGGCGCGAAAACTGGTTACTAGTTGAAAAATACGTTAACATAATTTATGCATTAGGTTCGGCACATGTGAAGTACGACGTATGAATCGAAGTCGATCTTTTGCTGTTCTATTCGACTAGCTCAATCGAATAGAACGGCGAGTCGACCCAAGTACAAAAGTGCCGTTCCTAATTGATTCAAACGTCGAACTTTACATGTGCCGAACCTAATTATTAGGTTCGGCACATGTAAAATTCTACGTTTGAACAGAAATATTCAGAACTTTCGTCTTAATGTCCTGGATATCTCGAAAAACTGAAACCTGTTGTTTCGATACAAGTCGTTTTGTTTACAAACTCCAGCAGTGAAATTGCACAAATTATTTCACTCGCGTCAAGTGTAGTTTTGGGCGGGAACAGGAAAAACATTTTGGGCAAATATTCGTCGTTCTTTAAGGCAAGTACCCTATTTCCTCCAATAATAGCGTTCCCTCAATTAATCGCCTCCCTTGAATAATTGCCCCCCTTTGACGGAAATACTTAAAATAATCGCCTCCTTCGAATAATCGCCGCACTCCCACCACTGTACGTAACCCGGTATCGATAGTCATACCCATAGCGTCACCCATAGCAGTAAATCTGAAGGATGGGCCTGAGGTGGAGTCTGGTTCAGCAAAACTGATCAGTGACGACGCCAAGAATATTGACAATGAAAATTAATCAGGGAACGAAAATTGGAACACTTATAAAAAGGCAGTGTTCAGTTTCTTGCTTGTGATTGTTTTGTGATTTAATGAGAAAAGAGAACAAAACATTTAGAGCTCGATTTCCTTCTTTAGAGCACGATTTCCTTTGATTTCCCTCGACTATTCGCCTACCCTCGAATAATGGCCCCCTTTCGGCGCAAAAAAAAGAAAGAATTGACCCCGGCTATTATTCGTGGAAACACGGTATGTGGAACTATTTACACCTAGCTTGAATAAACTTGTATCGAAACAACTTTGTAAAGAAACGTCCGCTAACTCTGAAACGAATTAACCATAAATGGCAGATTATGGCAGAGCAGAGCGGCAAAATTAGTCGTGCGTTCCACTTTTAGACGTGATTGCACTTGAATACTGTCGTCAAAATTCATCATCTAACAATTCCCGACATTTGACCTTAGTCAGTAGAGGAGACTGGCTAGGAAAGCCGGCAAACATCGAAGATGAAAACAACGGTGCTGTAAGTTATGTTAGAAGCAGTCCCTGACCGTGCACAATCCTTTAATTTGTGTTTTCACAAATTATGACTGAATAAATTAATGCTTTGTTTCTTTTGATCAGTAAGTAAAAAGAGATACGAATGTTATTGAACATTGAGCACGGTCAGGTCCAAAAAAGGTATCAAAAAGATTATGTAGCAAAGGGTTTCCTAATTATTCCACTTTAATTAACTATGATTTGACGAATAAAACATAAGGCATTTTTAAAGCTAAACATGTTCGTGTTCATTTTCAGGGTAATTAGTTAACTTGTGACACTTAAACAGTGGTAAAATAAATTAATGGACAGCACAGGTTTGAGCTGTTACATTTTAAATTGTGCCTGATTTTGTTGTTGTGTGTTTTTTACAGTTTTCTTGTCGGATAGCGAGTATAGAATTCTGTTTTTACATGAATCTTATTTCGACGACCAGAGAAACTTCTGTGTCTAGTCAAATCATTGCACTTCTTGGAAGGGCACAGAAATTTCTCTGAACTTACTTGTATTGGAAATCAAATTTTGATGGACCTAGAAATTCTTGCTGCCCAATCGATCTTTTGCACTGCTAGGAAGGACACAAACATTCCTGTGGACCATCTTGCCTTTGACGTACAGATATCATTATGGCCGCAGAAATTTCCGCTACACAATCTAATTTTTGTATTGCTTGAAAGGGCACTAAAATTTCTGTGGGCTATCTTGTACATGCAATAAATATTTGATAGCCCAGAAATTTCTGCGACACAAGTGAATGTTGCACATGAATAGAAAGGGCGCAGAAAATTCAGTGAGACCTCTAACTGGAGCTATTTCCGTGTAGAATAGTGTCAGTGTTAAACCGGCAAATTTTGATTAAATGTCCCGGAAACCTGACATTCGTAAATTTGAAGTGGTAAAAAATAAACATTTAAGTGCATTTTTGTCCATGTTTTATAGGAAGAGAAGTCGTTTGGCAATTTTTAAGCATTTTTCCATGTTTTCTGCCGAAAACTACAATTAACTTTAGAATATCCCACTTTATTTTAGAATGTGTTAATATATGAATTGAATATCGAGGAGGAACGTTCTTAGACAGATTTGCAAAGACAACGGAATCGAGAAGTGGTAGGGGAGGGGGGGGGGGGGGGGGGCGGCAGAGATGTGCAAACGGACTTAGCAAATTGAGTGCCAGAAGTAGCGTTTAGTCCTCCCTTCAGTATGTCTGCTAAAGTTCCACATGGTCTACCTGGCAACCTATCCTTTCTGGCACGTAAATAAAAACAATCTTACTAAAAGGGAAGGCATGATTAAAATTAGATGCTACTGTATAAGTCATGATCAATGCTTTATCTTTCAGTAAATTTAATTTTCGTGCTTGCATTTCTTTCATTTATTTTGGATGTGTTTGTCTGCGTAGCAGGCGGTTTTTTTAAAATGTATTTTTCGTTTGTGGTTCGTTTGGTTAAAAGGCGTGCGGAGGGTCTGGTATAGATCGTTTTCACTGTCACGCAACAAAAAAATAAATTAGAAACCCTCCAGTGCAAGAAGCCAAGAAAATGAAATGTTATGAAAGACTGAATATAAACAATTTGGCCAAGTCTCAGGTCCTTGTGGCCCACAGCTTTTGAGTTATTTGTCGAAGCGTTTCACGCTCCTTCGTAGTGCTTTAATTTGTATGGAGACGCCATACACCAATATGACCGCCGAAAATCTACAAAACATCTAGAGTTCACTTTTTCTATAAAAGCTCTATTTTTTTCACTCGAGAACTAGCATACGTGCGCACCAACATATCCTCTAATACTTGAAATGGTTATACTGCTGAAAATCAAGAGGAGAGACTTTTTTTCAACGAGACAGCATTCCTATTTTGGTGTCAGGCACTGTGGAGACTGGGAAGTTCAAATTGCTGTATTTCCGAAATGAAACTTGCTACGGGAATGGAATCTACTACAAAGGTTTACTTTTTGTTTATCTTCATCCTAGAGTAACTAAGAATTGGTAAACCCTCGCCATTTTGACTTTACAATTTGAAGACGTCACTGTGAAAACCATCTATAGAGACAGAGATTTCGGTCGGTGCATTTTTCTTTCTCCTCTTCCCTGGATGAAAAAGCGACATCAACATTAGCCTGCGAGCAAAACTTCCTCAAACAAATGAGGAGAACCTTCTTTGCAGGCTACATCAACCTGCTCTCCCCCCCCCCCCCCCTCCCCTTCCCCTTCCGTTAACCCCAAGATATTTGACTGGTTAATGTGACTAGGGTTCGGGAAGACGGTGATTGTTATACAGGTGTAATACTCCATATGGGAGGGGTAGGGAAATTAAAAAAAATAACTTTAGGAGTAACACCATTACTGATGACCCAGTAGTTTTATTGTGGCCCATATACTGATAGGGAAAAAAACAACAAGCGTTTGAAAATAAACATAGCAAGGTTAAGAACCCCAACTGTTCAGAGGAAAACCGGGGGTCAATTTAATGAAATTTTTAAAATTTTATTTTTCAAGTGTAGCTATTGTTTTCGGACTCTAAAACTGTGGCTACACTCGTAAATTACACTTGTAAAAGTTTTACTAAATTGACCCCAGTTGGCTATTTACTTCGAACTACCAAGAACAAATCCAGCTAGCGATAATAAGCGGGGCGGGGGGGTGGGGGGGGGGGGGGATAAGTTTAAAGCTGAATCGCTGTGTAAAAGAAATCAAACAGAGTCTGGTTGCCCTGTGGACATGTGATTTGACCAGCGATAATCCTCGCAGGCTCATCTGGCGCTGAATCTGAAATAAACATGGCCGTGAAACCGACGAAAGAAGGTGAGAAGATCATTGATTGTCGTCAATATCAGCGTATTTATTATTTCTGTTTGATACTGTTTGTACTTCATTTTGTTTCACCTAACGTTCCTCCTTCTCGTGCTGTTTTCACGGTCAAAAACCAACAGCTCTAGCACAGTATGATCCGTCAACCAAACACTTTTTCGCGACTTGAATCACTGAAGCTTTAATCTTACACTTGATTCCAAACAGCTCATTATAATCAATTACTTTTGTAAGAAAAAAATGTTTAAAACATTCAGTTTTGATTTTTTTGTCAAGACGAGGAGTAAAGTCTTCGTCAGACTTTTTAAATTTTAGAACGTGCTAAATTTTAATTCAAGGTTAAGATTGTGTTTAAACGTGGCAGTAAATGTTTATTTATGCATCGTTGTTGCCAGGAGCAAACATACGGGCAGTATAAGAACGTCTGCGAGTGAAATACTGTAGTTGTAAGCTTATATGTAAGGTTCGTTAAATATAAATTATTTGTGTCCACGGGAAAGATCATTGTTTATCTATTATTTGTAGTGGATTTACAGCAGTCTAGGGGTATAGACATCGCGTTTGCCGGGTTTAACCCGATGTAAGAACCTGTGAACTTTCTCTTTGTTCGCACCTTTTTGTTTTTCTAGGTTCTATTGTGTCGACTTTTTGGTTTCCATTCTTTTATGTCACTCATGAGTTTTACAAGTTGTTGCATTTGAGCCCATTTGCCTGCTGGGTTTTTTGTTATAATTACAGTTATTTTTAATTTTGAGCTTTATAGACTGTGAAAAAATTCCAATAGGTAAGTTTGGGCATGCTACAAATTAATCCACCCTAAATAAAATCCTTAAAAGAATGGCAGTTATGTCTAGTGTATTTTGTCTGATATCATGTGCTGGTGGCTTTTAAACAATATTATTGTCTCCATTACTGGGGTACATAAAATTGCAGAGACAGAAAGATTTTATTAAATAACAGTGTACAAGTTTGTAGCCTGCAGTTAGCAAAAAAAAAACACTAGTTGAAGCATGCCAACTTAATTCTATTACAAATCAGATATTAGTAAAAAGCAAAGAAAAAGAAAGGAAGAAATATGTGTAATATAAGAAGTGGTTTATTTTAACTATTTGGGAGTGAACATGTTTGCTCACCCCATCTAGAGGAGAATATGGGCGCGATCCATTCAACCAAAATTCCAGCCGGTCCGACCGGGAAAAGGGGTCCACCTCAAAAGGTGGACCCGTTTTTTCGAAACTTTTCTGGTTGGACCAAGCTGATCCATTGAGTTTTGGACCGAAATTTCCGGCAATTTTGGTTGAATGGATCGCACTCTATATTTTTACCAGATTAATATTTTAATCACAGATCAACTTTGTTTGGGTCCCCACAAAGCCCAGTGTCTGTCTTGTCTTGAAATAATTTTCACATTTGAACATTTTTCACAGCTGAAACCATTTCATTCATACTTTAAATTAGGCTGTTTCTGAAATTTTCTTTAATGCATTCACAATACAATTTTGGAATTATTTGCAACTGCAACATGAGTCACTGTTTCATCAACTCAGATCCCTTTTTTAATTTTCCCCTTTGTTTTCCCCTTTTAACCAAGAATACCTAAATGTACAATGTAGTTTTAAAATGATAAACAATACAAATAACTGACTTTTATGTGGAGATGCATTCACAACAAGAAGAAATCGTTACTCGCTAGGGACAAAACATCATTTGGCTATGTATGAGCATGTGCAGTAGAGTTGAACTTGGGACTACCAAGATCAATTCCAGCTACTGTTTGTTGTAATTATGATCAGTCATAGAGGCCTCTGGATTACAAGTTCAACCCATGACTAGAATGAATGATAGGATCTTGTAAGGTGGGGCTAACATTTTAACCTTTGGAAAAAAGCCTCTAGTGTAGCCAATTGGTATTACTTTCACATTGCACATGTACATGTATACTGTAGTATTTGTTTTGTAGAAATGAATTTGAAAAACTTGTTGAATTTTGATGTTGGCCACTCAGGGCTGTCATTAAAAGGCAGGGGCCGGGGATTTTCCCTGGCTACTTTTCATAGGAAAATAGAAGAAAACAGAACCGAAAGAAATCCCTTGCTGTTTAATTCCCAGCCTACTTACATGTATTTCCCTGGCAACTTGAAATCTTAGTGACAACCCTGGCCACTTCTCAAAGTGAAAGGAATATTTAACCACTTTGCCACACTGCCTCAGCACAGGATACATTTATGACTGGAATTATTAACTTTTCTTCACTCAAGTATAGTAATCATGAATTCCTCTATTTTCAGAGCATGGCTTTTGTAGCCTTAAGTATGTAAGCCTTGTTACGCTGACAGTACAAAATGCATCACTGATCTTGACAATCCGCTACTCCCGAACTCTCCCCGGGGACTTGTATATTGCAACAACAGCTGTGGTTTTTGCAGAAATTTTCAAAGTATTAGCCTGTCTGGTAATTATACTGGTAGAAAAAGGCAATATCCGTGACTGGCTACAGTTTTTATATGCGTCAATCATTGGACAACCATGGGACACTCTCAAACTGTCTGTTCCAGCATTGATTTACACCATACAGAATAACCTTCAGTACGTTGCAATTTCCAATCTGGATGCTGCTACATTTCAGGTACAGTTGTACTAAAAAGTTAGGATACAACAACAACTTAATTTATAACCAGACTGGTACAGACATATTTGCATGCTGCAGGTTTGAAATACAGGTCACAGGTTGCAAATGTAGTTCAGAGTACAGCTGAGCCTCGCCATGACTACAGAAAATTAACAACACTAGCCCTCATAAATGTCTGTGGCGTGTATTAGGGAGGCATTTTAAAGAGAAAAGCATTAATTTTATTCTCATAACTGTAACAAGCTCAACAAAACTATAGTAGTGTACTTTGGAATATTTCACTCCTACAACTCAGTGACATATACAGTATGTCTAAGCTGTCTACAAATTCATATGACTCTTTCAAATCCCAGCTATGAACTTGACATTGAACAAGATGAAATATGCAAAGCCCTGTTAGTCAGGCAAGAAACTTAATTAATTAGATGATTTTGCTCCTTTTTGGTAATAATTTCCTAGTATTTGGAGTAATTCTTGTAGGGAGCATCTATTAGACAGGGGCATCTAATTCAATTTAACGGTGTAGAGGGGTCATAGATAAGACACATTTATTTGGGAGTGACCCTCTATAAGGTCATTTACGGCATCTCAGTTATTTATCAATAGAGCAGCAACCTGCACTAGTCTTGTGACCTTTGACGGGTCTGTGTTTTATACCTGCCACACAGGTACTTACATTTCAGCTGCACATGTATTTTATTCTCTGTGTTTTGACCCAAAGGATATCATTTGGCCAAAATGAAATAAACATTGGATGTAAATACCAATTTGTTCCCGGTTGCATCTGTAGGATCAAATTATGATATGTTTTTTTGAGGTCAAACATAATGGATTAAAAAGGGATCATTTGGCTTGTCAAATTTTTTTGGGTCAAAACCCTGTACACTTACCTGTACATGTATGTCCAAAAGAGGGCTGGTGGTACACCATGTACCTACATGTAGTAGCTTCATTAGATATGTCACCAACAGTAATTATACTTAAATTATCACTCAGATTGTAATTCTAGAAATGCGAACTCTATTACATTCGCAAATATTGTAAGGTCTGTGGTTTGTATTGTCCTGGCTATGCCAAACACAGGTCACCAAATTGGCATTGTTTTTTTTTTTTTACTTTAACATTTTTGTCAACAAGCACACAGGTTATTTTTTATTGTCTACACTGTTCTTTATGCTTGACTCAGGTCTCGGTTCAGCGACCATTTGGGTTGCTATGGCAATGAGAGAAACTTTAGCCTGCAAGAAAGCTCTCCATTTGGGGGATATCATGAAAAAAAACAGACATGCCAGAGGCACGTGAGAGGAGACACTAAAGCCTTGGGGTGGGGGAGAGAAAGGAGAGCTTGCCACGATCACTCACAAATTTTCATTTCCACCCTGGAAACCCCAGGACAAGGCAAAACGTGAAAACTGTCACTGCAAACCTGTCGCAGATTAGAAAAGTGACAACTGCCTGTCAAGTTTAGAGAGCCAAGGGCACGTAGAATTTTTTTATTTACAGTGAAACCTCTATTAAGCAGATACCCAAATTATTAAGTGGACATCCTTTATTATGCAGACACTAAGCGGTGTTCAGAAATTATTGTTTCCCTTTATAACAAACCCCTATTCACTGACACCTCTATTAAACTACCCTGCACGCAGAGTCTCCTTCGATCTTCCTAGATAAGTCGGGAAGAGGAAGGAGACTCTGCTCGCGGCCTGCACAATTCCTATTGAGCATGCTCCAAATTCAAATGTAACCGAGCCTTGGGCGGCCTCGCTTTCAAGATGAGTTACTCATTTTAAAATCTTGAAATTTGACACAACTATGTTTTGTTTGCGCGTGTACTAGCCCTGTCATTTCCTCGATGTTTTGTACATGGCAGAAATGTGATTTTTTTTAAAAAAATTCAAAATGCCTTCAACCCGGGCAATTTTATTGTGGATTTGACCGGTGTTTTAAGATCTCCGAAAACTCCCGTGAAAAGTCGACGTCGAAAACGAAAGACACAATTTGTCTGTTATGTGGAATTGCCTAATCGGCGAACGATATGCATTCAATGTACAGCAACACAGCGGCCTTCGTCAAAAGTTGGAAGAATTTCGACTGCAATGTTTATTCTAGCCGTGTATGTAGGCCTTGTGGCCGAAGGATCAAATCTCTGAATAAGAAATATCAAGTCGTCATGGAGAAAATTCGAGAGCTTCGTGGAAAATATTATTTGGCTTGTCGAAAGAGTACCATCACTGTGAAGCGGATGTCTAAGTCGCATCCCTTTTGTAGAGAATCTGCACTCTCCATATCGACTTTGCAGACTTTAATCCCCATCCTCTCGCAGGAACTTATTTGATCGGCGGTAAGGGAAATTAGGGGAGAGATAACAACGACCACTGGTTCACATGGGAACTGGTTATCCGTTGATGCAAGTTCTCTTGCGACCGCAGATTTGGTAAATCAGAGATTTTCCATGTCCAGTAGGAAGCTAGACAAACGTATCGTTGCCACAAAGAAGATTAAACAAAGACCTTGATTGTGGTTCCGTGAGGCTAGAAATTTCTCCGATTTCATCTTTTGTGATAGCACATTTCACGGCGTTTTCGAAGACTTTGTATGAAAGCGAAGCTGCTGCCACGTTTGTCGATCGTTTGTCGATCGATTGTAAACAATATCCCATGGGCGCGGAAAAGTCAGCGATTCTTACGATTAAGCATGCGCACCGGGTGAAAACCGGTATGACCGGTTCGAAACTGGACTGACTCATCCATTTTTTGGGATGATCGGCGGATCAAAGAAAGTGCAGGCCGCGAGCAGAGTCTCCTTCCTCTTCCCGACTTATCTAGGAAGATCGAAGGAGACTCTGCGTGCAGGGTACTATTAAACGGACACAGGCACTGAACTAAATTGTATTTGGCAAATTTCTACTGTTGATAACCTCTATTAGCCAGGCACCGGGCTGAATTGACAATAGTGTTATTGGATTATGTCCTTGAAATATGATCACTGTAGGCAATTTAGACCGAAAGTCTTGCACAAAGTATAGCACAGCTTCCTTGGCTTCCTTATAATTAACAACATGGAACTTTATCATAGTGCAGAGTAGCCATTGAAAGTTAATTATTAACATTGTGCAGTTTTTACAAATCTCTATTAAGTGGACACCCTCTATTAAGCGGACACTTGGGAAGGTCCCGAAGGTGTCCACTTACACTTTTATAGGGGTTTCACTGTATTCATTAAATCGCTTTCACAACAGCTTTCCACTGCATCAAGGCAATGTTTTTGACCACTGATAAGTTTTTTATCCACTCAACATGGAACTTCAACATGTCCATTCAGATAAGAACTCAATACTTTGATTCTTGTTTTGTTTTCATTTAAAAGTTGTCCACATTCAGAAGACTAAGCTCCCCATTGCAATCACCAACATTACCTATTTGTCTGTTCCAGAACTGGAGAAGAGCATTTCCTGGATTTAGTTCTCTTACGTTTTACTCCAGTTGCTTCCTGCTCTTTCTATTGTCCTTCTTGATGGTCAACTGCTAATTCTTCATCAGCTACCTTTATGCTGTCTGTACATGTTTCTGATTTTTTTATTCAATCGTGCAAAGAAACTAACGTTGGAAGGCAGCGCTTGATCTGGCCGCCTTAATCTCTCTTCACTTTCACTCTTCTCGTTTTCAGAACTAAACAAGGCACTTGACATAAATTATAAACAAGTACAACTGATGGAGGGTTCTAATTTTCCTTCCACAAGAACTACAAACCCAGTCCAACTTATCCTCGGCTGGCAGTATTTTATGGCAATCCAACACTTTTACACGTACAGCTTTTTGAGAATCACATCAAATGAGCCTGTCTTCTTTGAGGGCTGAAATAAGTTCTTGGTTCCAATATGATCCCCCTGAGAACCAAATTTGACATGCAGAGGACAGTTATCTCTCACAGAAGGAGAAAGCGATTTTCTTCATCTACCAGTCTTCTTTTTCGGAGTGAGTTCAGCCTGAACTCAGTGATAACCAACACAACACCCACAAAAGTTAGGGGCAGCCCAACTAGGCCTTTTATCAAACAGCTTTTATTTCTGGAACGTCATTTTTCAGCCAATGGTATTTCCCTTCATCTATGCCTAGTACAAATGAAAATTTATGAGAGATCATTGCAAGCTCTTCTTTCCGGCTTCACTGCTTGCTTTGCTCACCCAAAAGGGAGAGCTTGCTCACAGGCTAGAGAAACTTTAAAAACAGTTAAATAAAATAATTTAAAACATTAATAATAAATGAAAAATATACATGACTTTGTAATAATTTAATAACTTTTCTTTGAAAGGTGACATACCAACTAAAGATTCTAACAACGGCACTGTTTTCGGTGTTCATGCTCAACAAAACTCTAGTCAAGCTTCAATGGCTATCACTCTTCATGTTGTTTGTGGGTGTCTCCATCGTTCAACTGCAGCCAAAAGATGGACCATCCAATCATACAGAAGATCAGGCTAAGTCGGTTCAGACTGCTGCTCCACCAGAAGTATCACAGAGTCCATTGCTTGGATTAGTTGCTGTTATTCTGTCCACTCTTTGCTCTGGATTTGCAGGTGTGTTTTAGCAGGCTTTTTTGTCCTGTTTTTTTTTTCCCCTTTTTTCTGAAGTAGAAAGAATTAACCTATAACATAACAAAAGCATTGCAAGTGCTTTGATTTGTCAATTATTTATTAACTACACAAATATTAATTTGAGTTATTGCTGGTGAAATCTAGTGCATACATTCAAAGTGGTATGCATCAATTCCTATGCAGCTTTAGTTTGTTTTATGTCATGTTTTGCAAGGGTGTTCAGTCTTATTAAATACTGAGAGAAAGTTTAAAATTTTAGTTGTTATAATAGATTATCCTCATGAAGACAGAAAACTACTTATTCATTAATGAAACTTGTTTTTGAACAGAAAAAGAAACGTGACTTAGAGTAATTATTTACACACACCATGCAGTCTACAGAAGGCTGAATGTAATTCCCTTACTATCTTTTGGAATGTAGTGCATTTCAAACTTTTATCTCTTGGTTATGTTATAAGATAAAATGGCAATTGACTCAGTGAGTACATTTTGAGTTATTGTTACACTTGGGAAGATTGCCTTGAGGGAAATAAGCTTGAGTCACACTTCGTTAGCTATCACCTTGTGTGACTCTTACTCCTCTTTTATGCTTAGCACCCTCACGTGTGCTGACCCTGACCCATTTACTTGCTTTGCTAATTTTTTCAAAGGGCACAGGTAGAGGCTGAAGTGAGAGCCTCACTAGCAAATACATAGTATAATGAATGTTCATGCAAGACATCTCAAAATAGGTCTTCCAGATAGTATAACTTTTGGATGATAATGAGATTCTGAGATACAATTGTATTGCCTGCTTCACCTCACACCCCCCTCCCCCCCCCCAACCCCACGCTCCATGCCAACATTTTACCCAAGTGAAAGAAACTGTAAGAGTCTACTTAATACATGTAGGTGGACAGTATAATAGGTTCCTATAGTGGCACTTACTTTTCTCACACTCTATCCGTCCTTCACTGAGTTTGTTATCCCTAAGTTCTGCATCCAAAAAATTCACTAAAGATGCAAAATAATCAGTGATACACAACCTGTAGAATGCAAAAATCAATTGAGCAACCAGAACATCATCTGAAAGAATATCCAGTTCTTGACAAAAATTAAATACTCAATAAAACCTACCTTAAGTCAAGGGAGCAGAAATATAAAAAGGTCAAGAATTAAAATTTTTTTGTCAAAGCTTTTTGACTCAAATAATCCAATAAAATTATTGCTTTGGAGTGAGACTACTGGACTACATGGAGCCTCAGAAAACAGCCGACAATTTGTGATGTTGTCACTGGTTTCCTCACGGAATAATGTGTGACGAAGGACTGCAGAAATTCCATACTGATGACATGCCACTATCCACATCTGGGCGGTGCTTCGGGTTGGTTGAAAATTTGCTTCATCCAATCAGAAGCACTACCCAGGTGTAAGTATTGATAATTATGTCATCAGTACAGAGATGCCAACCTCTGGAGACCTAAAATCGGGAGACTGTCTTTTTTAACTCCCCCCCCCCCCCCCCGAAAAATTGACCCAGCCCCCAATGGGAATGACTTAGGACATTATATGACGTCTTACATGATGTACATACTATCAAAATTCGAATGCTAGAAATAATCTTTGTCAATGACAAAAATGCCCCAGAAACCGTACTGCGAATAAGAAAACTTCAAGTTTTGAGCTAAAAATGGGCTAAATCTCAAACTAAGACTGTTTTATCTTTTACTAAGTATTCAATACAGTTACAGTGAACGTAAAAAGCGAGAGATTTATGTACCAAAGCGGGAGAGCGGGAGACGAGGCAAAAAAGCGTAAGTCTCCCGCCAAAAGCGGGAGAGTTGGCATCTATGTCAGTATGTTATTTCTGTGGTGCTCCCTCAGACATCATATTTTTGTGGGAAAACCAGTGGTGGCATTGCAAAACGCCAGCTGTTTTCTCAGGCTAAAGTGGGACCCACTGATTTCTGGACTGAGACTCATAATTTTATAATAATATTATAGTGTATGATACAAGTCCAAGGACTCACTTCATTGTTTGGCAAATCGTAACACAATCACTGATCTCTGGGTAGGGTGATCAGTGGCAGGTCTAGGAAGCTTAGGCTCCACATCTTATTTTTAGGCCAAACTGAGGCCCACCAGGGCAAGAAAAATAATCATTATTCATTCACAATATTTTGCCATTTCTGATTGACTAAAATCCCATGCATAATTCATCATAGCCAGCTATTGTAGACCAAATTTAGAAGAATTTTTTGTGATATTGAACTGTTGACGTCAATCATGCAGCAGAATTGACTGTTATTGAACCATTAACTGAAAAGACCTGGGGATGAGTTTGATTTGTTTTGGTAGTGAGTGCAAAATGGCAGAACATTTTACTCGTTTCACAGCAAACTATTGTCTAAAAACAAGAACAGCAAGAAGACAACTTGACATATGACATCTGCTAGTTGGAGTATATTTTGAGACCTGAACAGCCCTTTTAATCTCCTAAAATTCCCAATAAACATGTACTATCAAGATGAACTTAACATCGATGGAGATAAGCATGTTTTAGCATATTTTTAAACTAGGAATTATTGTGAATGAATAATAAAAAAATTATTGAATTTGGCTTTCATATCATCTGAAGAATTATAGGGTGTTATCCACCGAGGCCATGCCTCTTCATCTCCATAATTCTTCAGATGGTACTCTGTCTCATTCTGTCAATAGTTGCTAATTATTAAATTTGAGGCTGCCTCCCTCTCATCGTAGAAATGGATGGGTGGTTCTCCCTCTTTCTTAATCTGCCACTGGTCATGCATTCAAACTGCAAAGAGATTATTGCTTTTATTACATTATACTGTTAGAAATGTAAAGGAAATTGAGAATTGAAGGTCCTCCGTCTTTTTCGTTTGTCTTTCTAGGAGATTTTGTAATACTGAGTGTATATTCTTCTTTTACTTTGTCAAAGGTGTGTACTTTGAAAAGATCCTGAAGGGCTCACAGATGTCTGTATGGCTGAGAAACATTCAACTGGGCATCTATGGAACATTAATTGGCCTGATTGGCATGCAAATCAAAGATGGTGACAAAATTGCCCAGAAGGGGATGCTATTTGGATACACCAATCTTGTGTGGATTGTCATTTTCATGCAGGCATTTGGTGGTCTTCTGGTTGCAGTGGTAGTTAAGTATGCTGACAACATTCTTAAGGGCTTTGCAACATCTTTCTCAATTATTGTATCTTGTGTAGTTTCAGTGTATCTGTTTCACTTCCAGCTTAGTGGTCAGTTTTTGTTGGGTGCTGGTTTAGTTATTGCAGCCATATTTCTGTATGGGCGACCACAAAATCAAGTTAGTCAAGCTGTTAACAAACCGTCCTCCGGTGAAAAAGTCTAGCCAATTAATTGTTTTTGATTTAATATTCTATTAGTTTATGGGATACAATAGGCCATGTCTTAGTTGCCCAAGCCTTTATTTAAAAGTGAGGCTAAGTGCAAAGCTATTGGTGCATTTGCACAGAAAAGTTGTGGAATTTTTGGGACTTGGAAATGGCCTATTAATTTCTTCACACTACATTGTACAGGCATATGGTTTCAAAAAACCAATGTTTAATCTCTTCTGACCTGAAATGTACTGTGATTGGGGCCTGTCAACACTTGCGCTGTAAGATGACTAAGATGTACAACTCATGCAGGACAAGAAAATCTTTCTTTGTAAGTATATGCTGTGGTCCAATTGTATCCTTGGTTTAGTTTCTATTCTCCATTGTTTTTGGGTATAGAAATGTATGATAATGAGTCTAGAACAAAGGAAAATAAAAATTAAACCAAGAATAAAATTGAACCACAACACATACATGCTCAATTATGAACTAGCCAATCAATTTGCAGTCCGGAAATTTTTAGTTGTGCATACTTTGATCTCCCTAATAAGCCCCCCCCCCCCCCCCCCCCCTCAAAAAAAAAGAGAAAAAGGAAAATACCTTAAGGTAATTTGTTGCAATAAGCAATTTTCTTTACCACATTTAATGATTCTTGCTTAAACTCAAAGGTTTGGTAGAAGATATTGGGTGATGTAGATTATTCACTCAGCATTTCTTAATGCCATGTTTTTATGAAATGTAATAGACTATGAAGGGTAGCCTCTCCAGTATGTTCGAAATACCCCCCCCTCCCCCCTACAAATGTTGCTACCCCCTCTCCCCTCGTATATGATATACATGAACCTGTTCATTGTACCTAAAAAACATGAATGCAATGACGAATTGTTATTACAATCGTTCTGGCACCTCCTCAGTTAAGAACTTTTACCTTACTGCATTTTCATTTGCTGTTGGGAAATACAAAGTCCAGTGAAAGCCCAGCAATAATGGGACAAAGTAATGAAAGAGAACAAAAGAATGGTTTTAAGTTCATTCTTCTTTTCATAGTCATTCATACAATCAACTCTCTACCACACCAGACCAGAAAACCAAGCGAACGACTTTGAGAAAGTCTATCAACTCTCTTTTAGCGTAAAACCCTTATTAGAAAAACACCTGTCTAAAACGGACATCTAGAGTTGGTTCCTGCCTTTCTCTACTCCTTTTACATGACTGTGTAGTTGACTCTCTAAGAGACAGACATCTCTCTAAGTACATCGTTTAGTGGTGGTCCCAAAGGTGTCCATTTTAAAGAGAGCTGACTGTAGATATTACGAAAAAGTGCACAAAGCCAAAAGCGAGTGTGCATCGGATTTTCTTTCATGTACAAAGCTTCGGCGTCATCCGTGTGTCTGTACTCTAAGAGATCATTGGTAAGGACCAATCACAGTGCCCAGCCGGTACTATTCATGTTGTATGAAATATGAAAAAGGTATCGCAGGTTTACTTTTTTTATTCATCTAGCCATGTACTTGACAGTGAGTTCGAATAATCTTGTCAGTGGTAACTTTTTAAATGCAGTGTCAATAAAACAATGTTATTAGAGCGTTAATATTAATAAATATTTATCATTTGGGGGGAGAAACAAAGAATCATTGGTGTTTCACGTAAGCTACTGTATCTTTACGCTAAACTGGGTAGATTTTGTGCCGGCACCTAAACCATACAGGATAGTATGGTGAACAGTGATTTAGGCGCGATTTCTGTAACGGGGCGAAGTCGCCCCGTGCCGATCTCTAAAGTGGAGAATAACATACCAGATAGGTGTCACAACTGTAAACAGGGTTTTGGTGTTTTCAATTTTGTGTAGCCTGAGAAAACAGCCGACATTTGGCGACGCTACCACTGGTCTCCCCGCCAAATGACGTCTGAGAAACGAGTGCAGAAGTTCCATACTGATGACGCGTCACTACCCAGTAGTGCTTCTGATTGGTCGTGCCGCGTAGGAAATTTGATTTAACCAATCAGAAGCACTACCCATATCTGGGTAGTGACGCGTCATCAGTATGGAATTTCTGCGCGCGTTTCTCAGACGTCATTTGGCGGGGAAACCAGTGGTAGCGTTACCAAATGTCGGCTATTTTCTCAGGCTACGCCTAGTACTAGCCGAGCCTAGTTTTTCATAGAGTGAAAAGATAGACTGACCTTTTTTCAGCCCCAATTCTTTTCTTCTTGTCATCACTCATGGTCACAGACGAGCATAGAATGATAGTTTTATTTCGCGCTTAAAGTGCTTCTTAATAAAAACAGGAATATTCTCTTAATTTTCTCGTAGTTTCATATTGGCCGTTTTACGGGTATGGGTCCATGAGAATCGGTCAATTTTGTGTCGAACTCAGCGCGTTCTGGCTTCACTGCGATCAAACGAGAGACGTTTGTAAAAGCGCCTAAAGCAAATAACCCCAAAGCTAAGGTTGCTAGTTTCACTATTGGCAGCTTACGATATTACCAATACGTTGTTAATTTACTTTCTTTTTTTGTAATTTACGGATGAAATTGTTTCAAATTTGTTTAAACCTGAAACAGCTGTTATCTTCCCGTCGGCACCATTTGTCGGCATAATTTTACTGGGGGGCGAAAAAATGAGATTCAAGAGAGTTAGCTTAAGTAATTATTTCGTACATTCTTGCCTATGTTTCCAGTAATGACAAATGAAATTTCGGAAACTAAAACAAGAAAACGCCTTAGAAGTTTTACCGCGGTTGCACTGTGGACTCTTTTGGGAAGACGAATTTAGATTCAGTTTCCTTTGCAACCACGCAACAGCCAACAGGAAACTTAAGCAGCGACGGCGACGACGTCCACGAAAACGGCAAAAAGCAATAGGTTTAATAGATAAGCAAAACAACACCATTGCACGTGTTTCACGCGTTTTTTTTTTCTTTGCCTTAGTCGACCACGACGTGAAACTCCCTAGATTGTAATTTTGCGTTTTCTAGAGGACATAAACACAAGACAAAGATTATCAAATTACTTTTTAAGCTTAATTACAGTCCTTTAGAATTCAGCTCCAGAAAAATTCACCAACATATGACAAATTGAACGCCTTGTAATAAGAGCGATGAACTTTGAAACAGCGTGAATCTGTTCACTTTTTAAGTCACGTTTTCGCCACAGTCGTCGTTGCTTGAGGTCCCTAATAGGCCATTTGCAATAAGAGGCATGTGACATTGTTTTTATGAAAATGAAAGTTATATGATTTTGCCTTCGAAAAACGATTAGTGCGTCATATCTTAAACAAAATAATGGTGATTTGGTTTTTCAAACCCGCACCATTTTCTTAAAATGAATAAGTTCGTAAATGGTCACGTGACCAAAATGTGATTTATGAAATTATGAATTGCCTCTCTCTGAACACAAATTTTGCACTTAAACTTCAAGGAAAATGTTGAACAGATGATGTGATAACGTTTACAGCACACCTGAGCGTAACTATGAAACGTTGAACAAGATATAAGCAAGAAGTAATTTTGGCCGCCATGTTGGAGGGCAAGAGCATGCCCTCCAACATGGCGGCCAATACAAACCATACTACTTTGCTGAAAAATCAAAGTGCCATGAAATATCTCCCTTAAATGCGTTTCCTCTCAAATTTCGGGTGAAAGATAATTTTTGCGTGCTCTAACAATTTTTGGCATCAGCAAGATTCCAACTCATTGTTTCAAGAAAGCATTGGTCACGTGACCTCTTAGTGCAAGTAGTTGGTGGCGTCTCCAAACCAGTCCCTTGGTGTGATCCAACACAGCAACGAGTCCTTTGAATCTGAAAATGACCAGTACTTTTTCAAGGTACTATGTAAAGAGTATCATCCCTGGAGTCATCCTCGGAAACCCATGGGCTGTCAGTCGGTTTGGGAGAAAAGGCGCGACGACAGTTTTAAAAGCTTTTGTCCCACCTTTTCTCCCCCCCCCCCCCCCGGATGCCCTGGAGTTCGAGGTGTCTGCGATTGAAATACAAATAACGTTCCAACAGATGTTATATATTTCGTGGTATTGGCTTTGTAAACCTGTTATTAAGCAAACAAGAACTTTTTTTTAGACGAGTAAATGAAATTCACAGAATAAAGTTAGTGTCGGTATTCTTGATATTCATTGGTTTTGTTAAAAACAGCTTTTGCCTATCCTTCAAGTCTGTAATTTTCAGTCCCCAGTCGTCCCTTCTCATTCGTATGCGGTCGCGGAGGACTAGGACGGCACGTTGAGAGCCTCTCTTTCCTTATTTCCATCTTCCCCCGCGCGCATCTCCTACGTGCTTCTGTCGTTAGCAACGACGACTACGACCTCAGCGAAAACGTCAGTATTAAGAGCGGATGTCAGTAAATATCGACCGAACGTCTACAAAAGTGAAAAATCGAAAATTCTCAAAAAAATTCACAAAGTAGCACTAGGTAAGCTATTAACATAAATGTAATTTTTACTTCGATCCGATAATTATTTTCCACGTACGGGGGGGTTATTGGTTTCGCGGCTCTCGGACCAGGTTTTCAAGGCCCGAGACCATGTGTCACAAAAAATTCGTTTTAAAATTCAAATCCACTATAATGCGGACGACAAATAACTTACTCAGAAGAGTACATAATTGCACACATTTTAAGTGGTGATTTACTCAGTTTGAACGAAAGTGTAATATTTTGGAGATTTTTCATTATTTTCAATATTTTGAAAGTTTTCGTTCAATGAAAAAATGGCAAAATTCAAAGCCCAAAATCGTCGACTGGTACCTCGATTTCAGTAACGAGTCTTATACCACGTTAAAGAGCGTTATCTCTTCTTTGAAAACCTGTTTTCAAAACTATGGGCAACTTAAAAGAAAATTTTTGAGGCCAAAAAATATAAGTAGTACTTTTCTGAAATTTGAGCTTTCCAGACTCGGCGGGCCGATGCTAAAAACTCAGAAAAATGCAATAAGAAATCAGTTTGAGAGACAGTGATTTAACGTTATCAGCTATCAGAAACCAACACGTGTTTATCGAGCGATCTGATAAAATTTAAAACCGTTTTCCAACCAGAAAAGCAGAGATTAGCCATCTTCTGCTACCAAACGCACGAGTCACGTAAGGTTGCCAAAGGGCAAAGTACAATAATAAACTTCAAAAAGCACAACGTTTCTGCGTCCAGGAATTAGACTTTAGCGGACAGAACAATGCCTACGAGTGTATGTTTCCTACCTTAGCATGGATTTCCTAGATACTGGAAATGAAAAACATCAAGGACAGCATCGGCAAGAGCATCTTCGGCTGCTCTCAAACAACGGAGATTACGTTACTTTTTACAGATTGACCGCTTACCACCTGTTTTTGGGCTCGCATTTCGACGGAACGCTTGCTTCGAGAGGCGCGCGGCACGGATCTGAACTCTTCTTCAACGAAACATTGAACTGAATTTATCGGAAATATGCCACCACCACCAACAACACGAGCTTTTTTCGGGTATTTGTCGTTTTTTATACGAAAAGTTCGGGTAAGCAGATTCGCGCAAAAACCATTTGGCTTAAAAAATGTGTTAAAAAGCCCAACCTGGATTTGAAGCAAAAAGTATTTCCTCGAAATAAGCCAAAAATACCCAATTCACGCGGTAAAAAAATGGATGATTATGGAAGGATTATCGAATTCTTGCCTAACAGATGTAGGATTAGGGCTAGGCAAAAAGCCCATAACCTGACTCCTGTCGTTGTGAATTTCCTCAAGATCAAAAATTTCAGTAAGAACCGAAAACAACAGCTTGAAGGAGGTGCACACACCTTGAACTAGCCAGGGAAAAGGGGCTTCTGATTGAGCTAAACTGTCATTGATGCACGGTGCAATTAGGTAGACCTGTTACTATCCCCCGCGCAACCACAGGAACAAGTCCAGCCATTTGGGCCCGGGGATGGGAGTACTTTGAAGCGGTCCTGTCGGGGACTTTCGGGGGTAGGGAGCGGGGCAAATCGAAAATAACTTCTCTTTGTTTTTGTGAAGTACATCATTTCTGGCACGGTTGACAAGGTGACGGCGGACTCCGTACCTGTGGAAAGGCCCTTTTGAAACATGTCCTGGCAACATGCAGGGCATCACGAAATTAACGTCAACACCTTGAATCAACTCCATGAACAGGGAGAGGCGATAAGTCCCATCTTAAAAGATGCTTGATGTCTAGACGTGAATAGTCTGTCCACAGTCATTTTTCATTTTGTATTTCGGGACCATTTGACAGCGCACGAGTGAACCGGAGCGCAGTAATAAGCCCTAACCCCACCCCATTGCCCTTGCGGTCAATAAATCATCGCGTTTTTCATTTTCTTTTTTTATGCGCGTTCGAGAAAAAAGAAATCTGAGAACAGGAGCCCTGAAACACCAGCACCATTGCCGTGGAGCCTGAAAACAACAAGACATGGTCACCAAATCGACACAAACTCAATATGGCGGAAAATGTGATGGTCAATTTCATAAAAAAAAAAGCCCAAAAAAGGAAATACACCACCGAACGTTTTATGCCTCGAAATGCTGTTATAATGCTAATTTTTTAGATTAAAAGAATTAATCTACGTCCAAAAAAGAAACCTTGTCGTTTCTTTTTCTTGCTTTTTTAAAAAAATGCCAAAAAACTGGGTCTGTTGGACGACACCAGACGAAGAAAAAATTAACATAGGTATTAAGCTCTCTTAAAGTATAAAAATATAAGTTTACAAGGACAGGATCGAACGTATACTGAGTAACTAAATGATAAAAATTTGATCAAAATTAAGGTATCAGCCACCCTTCAGGACCGTCCGCGCGCGGATCGCTGTAGCGTTAGTTGTTTTTATAAAAACCCATATAAACCATATATTTTTTAAAAGCTTAATAATTTCAGGTTATGGATTTGAACTAACAAAAAGGATTTACTTAAATGTGTTTCGAAATTGGAACGCTTTGTGAAAAGTACACGTCTCTATAAATCATGTTCCACTCGGTTCCACTCCCGCTGGAAATAAACGGAAGAAAACAATTAACACCGCATTCGCTTCTCAACACGTTCCACCAAAAAACCGTGTCTCAGATTTTTGACAAGTGCGTTTGTTTTTCTTTTATTAGCAAATGAAGATGGGGAAGGCACTTACTCACCACTCCCTGTTGAAAAAAAGCTCTAGCTTTAAAAGGAAAAGGAGTATTAAAATTCGCTGACACGGTTTTGTAGAAGAGATATATGGCATCACTCTGGCCAAATTTTAGCCAAATTGATTGAAAGGCTGCCGACTTGGAGTTCAAAACGTACGAGTCGATCGGCAAAATTTGCGTTCGGAGATAAAATAGAAAATACATTTTTGGCGGCATCCTACCTGGAATGAGATTATAACACCTAAATGTTTATTCTGATTGATATCAGAGAGGGATCAATTTTCTCTAACAATAGGACTTTGACAGGTAACATGTAACAGGAACAAACTTTCGCGGCAAGCAGCGGGAAATAACTATTTTGTGCATATAACAATAAAAATATATTGTGTTTATTTCTTGAAATGTTGCCTAGGTTGGTAAAAATGCCGAAAACCAGTGCGAAATCAACACGATTGAAAGCGAAAAGCAAACGAAAGGCGACAGCAGACCCCGCAGAAACTGCAAGTGAAGTTCCAGTTGTCGATATGAAGTGTGAAAGAAAATTCTGCCTTTCGTTACCACGTACCACCCTGCTTTGCCGAACCTTAAAAACATTTTAATGAGCAAATGGCACTTAATTCAAGATCAACCACTACTGAGAGAAATATACAACAAGCCTCCTATCATTTCATATAAAAGAGCAAAATCGCTGGGAGATATCCTCGTTAGAGCAAACTATAAGGTCACGTATCACACTATCACGAGCTAATGAGTCGTGTTTGGCTTGTCAACACTTTCCACCTATGACAGATCTTGTCAACGATCAATTAAGATAATTAACGAGAAAAAATCTTTTACCCCTGATATCTTTCGACAGAAATAATATTTTCTTCTGATTTTTTTTTTAAAAAAATAAAACTCAAGCGTATCTATTTGAAAACGTTGAAACTTCAAATATGTAAAAATGGCAATTTTAAGAGTGGCTGAAGAGTCTAAGCGCTGTCTAAAAACGAAACGGTAAACAAGAAGTGCTGCCTCTCATTTAAAAGAGACGTGAAATACTGGGTGGACCACATCCTGAACTCCCGCGAAAACCGCAAGAGAGGAACGCTCAGGGCTAAGGAGACTAAACAGGGGCGTAGTTACTTGTGCACACGGTTCGCACTTGCGTACCCGAAAACGTTGAGGAAAAAAAATAGAATGAAATAAACATAATTAAAAAAATAGGTTTCCAGAGAAGCGACGACATTAATTGGAGAACCGAATCTTGGATGATTTATTCATATAGCAAGCTTGATGATGTAAAGCGTGAACGCGTTGTTTTCTCCACGACCTTTCTTCGGATTAGACGAAGTAGGGCACAATTACGTCAATGTGTGGTGCTTTTGTCGGTCAAAAATAATGTGACAAAAAGGGGTAAAAAGAGCCATTTGTAAACTAAAGTCGGAGGTACTACAAGCTTGATTTTTAATAGCTGAATTAATGATAAACGGTTGACGTCAATGAACATAACAAACCGTTGAGTCATTTCATAAATAGCAAAAATGCTTTTGCTTACAACCGTTAACCCCACTTTTAATAAAGGCGCCTTAAAAAAATGTTGAGATTTGGGGTGAGGGGAGGGGTACCTCTGGAAAAATCCTGACTACGCACCTGCTAAAGCCTGAAACTGAACAACAGGAGTGTTGACGAAACGTCCTCAGTTATCATCTGTCCGGGGTCGTACTTTCAAGGAAACGCTGATCAAGAATCACTCATGACGGAATGAAAACTCCTCGTAGCTTCCAGAGAAAAAGGGAGTGACAACAGTGGTAAGCGGTCGTTCTGTGAAATGTAACGCAATCTTTGCCGTTTATAATTACGATCTTTCGGCGCTTGGATTTAAAACATGTTCTTCCGTGTGGATACTTGACATTTCCAATATATGGAAACACCATGCTAAGGTACGAACAACGGACATTCACAACATTGTTTTGTACGCTAAAATCTGATTTCATAGACGTAAAACGTTTTGAATTTTAAGACTTTTTAATATTGGTGCTTTGCCCTCCCTTTGACAACTTCACGTGACTGGTGCACTTGGCAGAAGTTGAAAATTAAATCTGCCTTTCTTGATAGCAAACGGCATTAATTTATATCAGATCGCTGTATAAACACGTCTTGGTTTCTGAAAGCTGATAACATGAAACTATTGTTGCTCAAACTGATTTCTTACTATATTTTTCCAAGTTTTTAGCATCGGCCCGCCGAGTCTGGAAAGCTCAAATTTCAGAAAAGTACTACTTATATTTTTTGGCCTCAAAAATTTTCTTTCAAGTTGCCCATGGTTTTGAAAACAGATTTTCAAAGAAGAGATAACGCTCTTTAACGTGGTATAAGACTCGTTACTGAAATCGAGGTACCAGTCGACGATTTTGGGCTTTGAAATTTGCCATTTTTTCATTGAACGAAAACTTTCAAAATATTGAAAATAATGAAAAATCTCCAAAATATTACACTTTCGTTCAAACTGAGTAAATCACCACTTAAAATGTGTGCAATTAAGTACTCTTCTGAATAAGTTATTTGTTGTCCACATTATAGTGGATTTGAATTTTAAAACGAATTTTTTGTGACACATGGTCTCGGGCCTTGAAAACCTGGTCCGAGAGCCGCGAAACCAATAACCCCCCCGTACGTGGAAAATAATTATCGGATCGAAGTAAAAATTACACTTATGTTAATAGCTTACCTAGTGCTACTTTGTGAATTTTTTTGAGAATTTTCGATTTTTCACTTTTGTAGACGTCCGGTCGATATTTACTGACATCCGCTCTTAAAACGTTTTCACCAGCCCTTTTAACTGTTACTTGTCGAGGGGTTACTTTAGCAGTTGGGCGGCACTTTTCATTTCGCCCTGAACCTGTTTCAGACAAAAAAACCTCATTTCGTTACCCTGCCTAAGAGAAGAGAACTTATTTTAAGACCCTGACTCGTCTAGTTTTGCATACAGATATACATATATACATTGGTTCCACAAATGTAGACCGTTCATCACCAACCTTGCAAATGCTAGCGGTGCAAAACACAACCCTAAGACGCTGAAATTAGTGAAATTGCACTGAAAACTGATAACTCTACCATTTCTGCCAAAGAAATGAATGCTTACTCTCCCCCCCCCCCCCGCCCCCACCCCCACCCCTAGGTACTTTCATTAGTTAAGTTTTGTAAAGATCAAGGGTACGCGATTAAGCACTCTCGTCTCTCTCAGATAGGCTTTGTCAGGATGTTCGGTAATTAAGGACCAGAACTCAGGATCATTTTAACAGGCCCTGCAGATGACGTAGTGTTTTGCGCCTCGCTTTCAGGATAGTTTCAAATAAACTCATGCATTGTCTCGCATGATTAATCTTTCTTCCCGAAAGGCGGAAGTTAGCTATGTCGTCTACTCTCTCGAGCGAGATCAGAAATCAAGGCAATGATTTTTTTCGTCGAGCAGGTCGTGCTCTGGCGAGCTCCTCACTTCGAGAAGCAAAGGATCTTTTCGAACAAGCGCTGACTTGCTACTACCGTGCGAAAGACAAAGCGGTAGGTGATCGAGAAGACGAGTGTTCTGCGTTGAAGAACATCGGTAAGGCAGCTTGGAAGATAGCCGGAGTACTCAACAAGCAAGAAGAGAAGCCGAAAACGATTATCTTTTATCTGCATGAAGCGATTAAAGGATTATGCATCGCTTACAATCACAGCGAGGATTGTAAAGACGCTGAGTGGAGAGAAGAAGTCTTTGAAACGCTCAATGTTTGTTTACAAGAAGTCCTAAATGAAGCCGACGCTCTGGGTGATGTCGATCAAAGGATCGCGCAGCTGGAGAAGCTATGTTCTATAAACACGGTGATCGAAGCTGCCCCCGACATACGTATCAGTCTGGCTACGCTTTACTTTCATGACGGTACCACTAAACTACAGAATGGTGACTACAAGAAATGTCTGATACGCATGAAGGATTGCTACCGACCCATTGAAGAAGTCAAGCGCCTGTGTCGTTACGCGGGCGTCACGCGTGCTACACACGAGATGTTGACGGAAGCGCGAACGCTAGAGCAAGATGTATTTTACCATACCTGTTCGGCCTCGTCCATTCAAGCGCGCGTGCAGGGAGACCAGCTTCTACAAGTGGCTCTGCAAGAACAAGAAGACCTCGACATGACTTTAGTTTTTGAAGTTATTGACTGGTACAAACAAGCTGTTGTCCTCTCGAGAGAAGTTGACATAGAGCAGGAGGCCATTGCTGAAAGTCGCCTTGGTGTGGTTTATGACAAGGTACTGAAGATAACGCTTCGAGCGAAGGCGTACTTCACCCATAGCTTCGAGCTAGCTGAGTCCCTCAAGCCTCGAGTCTTCACCTCGCAGACGTGGTACAAAGATTGCACTACTGCGCTTAAGAGATACCAAGATGAAGCTCGAGCTAGAGATGAGCGAGAAAAGCAAAAACAACGTGCCAAGTTTATGGAAGAACTAAGGGAGGAACTGGAAGATATACGAGCTTATAAATCAAGGGCAATTCCTCTAATTAAGCACTTGTACCTCAACTATCCTCCCAAAGTATTAACATGGAAAAAACCAAGTGACGAAGAGATGAAAAAGTGGGAATCGGTGGAAAGTAAGTCAAAAGAGTACAAGAAGCTTCTGGTGAAAGCTCTCAGTGTTTATCACCCTGACAAAGTGGATCAAAGCCATGGAAAGAAATGGAAAGTCTTGTGTGAGGAGATCACAAAAATGCTTACTTTTCACTATGAAGGCACCAAAAACATCAACGAATAATTAGTTAAGTTTCCTGAAATACAAATGATATATATCTATATCTATATTTTTTGCAAGATACACGGCAAAGAAGACTGTATTTTGCTACAGCCTGTAAATTTAACTACAACAAAGTTATTGTTACACTTGGGGGTCTCAGGAGTTCCTTATAATGAAAAGCACGAGCCATGGCTCTTGTGAAAAGTTTAGCCAAAGGAAAAAAAAACATATATATATATATATATATTAATATCCTTCTGGTATAGCACGCACTGATCGCATTAATCAGTGGACAGTCAGTGAACGCATTCTTTTATTTAGTGGAAGTTAGTTAAAATTATCCTAGTGCTATTAGTAATGTTATGTTTAGAACATAAAACCTGGTTTTTATTGTAAAACTTCTGTTTACAGAATGTAATGAGATCAAAAAAATACAAAGAGGAGAGCGGCGAAAAACGGGACCCGAAAAGTTTTAGTTCCCTGTGATTTTTTTTTCTTTAATACCCTTAAATTTCAACCAATCTCCCCACCCGGGATCCCTCTCGTTTTACGGGGAAGGCATTTCAAAAGCCTAAGAATTTGATTTAGCATTCATGAAAAAAATATTATATATGAAAATTCAAAAATGACTTTGTCAAACAAACCTCCGAAATGACCCGTAGCAGGACATAACGCAAACCTCCAACCCTTAAACTGTGCGAGTAATCCATGCGTGAGGTACAAAATCATCCAGTTGAAAATCTTGTGCACAAACCATTTTATTATATAGACAAGAGAGTTTTACTGGAAAATATACCACTCGTAAAATTCATAATAACTACATCCGGGACCCGAGTGGTTTATTTTCCATAATCTCACACGTGAGTTTATCGATGACGTAATTTCGGTAATTTCCCTCTATTATTTTATAGATGTTGTTTTGTTTATATAATAAAAAAAACATTACACGGCGGCTTGAAGATACGAATTTCATTTTCTCGTGGCAAAAACAATATTTTACTCACTCGCTGCGCTCGTTTGTGAAATATTGTTTTGCCACTCGAAAATGAAATTCATATCTTCGCGCCACCGTGTAAAGTGCACTATATATCTACAATTAAATTTTACCCTGCTGGTGAAGTGCCAGTTTAAAATTGATTGTGTCCAAATAAGTTGGACATCGAGTCTAAACTGAAGAGGGGACAAACGCGCCTCAAACGCGGTATTTCAGTTTCTAAACATCAGGGGCACCCAACGAGAATATAGTTCAAAACCACTTAAACATGCATTTTCGTCTGTTGGGATTTCCTAGCTGAAAGTCTAGTGATCCGGAAATTATAAGGATCAAAACTTACCTTTTCTGAAAATTTGAGCCAGAAAAATGGCTCCAGAAAATTCTAGGTTACCTTTTTAGGGTAAAATGGGCAATTATACCATTTTTTAGATGTTCGAAAATCCTAGCCGGAGGCAGGCAAGCAAGAATTTTTACAACAAATGTTCCGAAAATTCTAGATCTCAAATCGTCTTCCGAACAGACATTTTCCGAAAATTGACGTTGGGTGCCCCTGAAACATCCCAGAAAAGGACTTTTGTGTTCCCTATGTACTAAATGTGCAATCCGATTCCCTGCGGGCCAAAGTGTTAAAGTATGTATTACTAAATTATTTCTTCTCATCTCTTGCATTTCCTCGATTGTAATATTATTCACATCTCACTTGACTCACTGATAAACAGGCAATTTAAGATGAACATATTAATCTCGGTGGCCGGATGTAAGCATGTTTTAGCTTGTTAAAACAGTTATTGAATTCGCCTTTATTATCATCTCAAGAATGATGGGAGATCTCGGTGGGTGTTATCCGCCTGGATCTCCCTAATTCTTCTGATGGTACTCAGTGTCATCCATTAGTATAGGTAATAGCATGATTTGTAGTGATATTTGGCATAAATACCACGAGTGATATTTTGAAATTGTTATACGTAATTTCACGAGCCATTAGACGAGTGAAATTTGAGACAATTTTGAAATATCACGAGTGGTATTCATGCCAAATATCACGGACAAATCATGCTATTATTTGTTTATACTAAGGTATTTCAAATTAAGCTGAAATACCACTGCTCTAAGCCAATCAGATTGCAGAAATTTCTCATGAAGTAGTATAAATTGTCTAATATACTAAGCAAAATTGGAGTCGCAAATTCACTTATAGCAGCAAGACTACCGTAAAATGTTCCAATCCGCACCCAGTCAGCGGTAAGTTGAGAGGAGGGCTTTTATTCGAGTCTAGGCGCGAACTCCTGTGCTACAAAATCATTTGTAATTTGAAAATCCAATTTGTTTACCCACAGAGCACTTAGGAGTTCTAGAAACTCTTTAAATGTGTCCATGCGTCCCAGATTGAATTGAAATTTCCAAGTGTTGGTTTTGAACTGAACTTATATAGCATGAAAGGAGTTTGTTTTATATCGCTTTTTTTTTTGGGGGGGGGGGGGGGGGAGGGTTCGGAGATGGGAATCAGAGTTTGTTTCCTCAGTTTGTACGTTGTCTTGTGTCTGTCTTTCGACACCGATTTTTAAACTCTTTCGACAGCAGAGTCCATTGATTTGGTTTTGACAGATATTATCAGTTTGAGTTGTCTCGTGACCTCGTTTGGTAGCCATGACGGACTGAATTGAAAGACACCACTTTTCATTCCAATGATCATGTGCAATGATAGCTCCTACCCACTCTGATCTGTTCCTTGATTTCCAGTTGATTACATTTGGGAAATGATTGGAATCTCATCACGCAAAGGGTATGCGCTCAATTAATTAGGTGTTAAAATTAGCTCCTATGACTTGGCTTCGCATTGAGGGACTATCGGCTACAGTAGGTACCCTGCGAGTTGCGAGTTGCCTGCGTCGTAGACGCTCTAAACCTTCTATATAGAGCTATTCCCATTGTTTAAGAGTATCTTTTGTAACAATTGCTATACCATCCACTAATTTTAGCGAACTCCCTGCTACCTTCCCTTTAGCATGCTGAGTTTAAAACTGAGCTGTGGCCAGATTGTCGCTCATTTGCTTGGCTGATAGATTATACCCAGCTGATCAACGTTTACGTTACTTTGAATGGTGTAAGGCCGGGGCAAGCGCTACTAATTACTCTCTTAAATCGGACTAACATACATTAATTATAAAACAACCTGCAAGCTAAATCGAAAGTTTATTACATGTATGTCTATTATGTTTATCACGGTCTATGACGGTGAGAGACGGAGGTGGGGACATTTACTTGACCAGTGCTCCAATATAGGTTGTTTAAAAATGCGCTGTCGTACATATTCACTGTTAAGACATGTATCTGCAAAGCTTCATCATTGAATGAAACTAGCAGTAATGTTCAAAAATTATGGTTCATGCTTATCTACTTGGGAGGGCAAACGTTGCATTACGGAAACAGATGCATTAACCCTGACATCTTCGGCATTTGGATAACGGCGAAATTTGGCATTCCTTTTCGTCGCTATTTACGAACGATTTACGAGGCCAACTAGTTGACCAGTATTCACCATCTATTTACCGACCACAGGGTAACCGTCATCTCATAACTTAATGGCTACATGGGTATTTCCATATAAATAACTGACCAGAGAGTAGCCAGAAACTAAATGCGATGATGGCTATCTTTTGATCGGATATGTTTTTCGAAGATAAGGTAATATCTTGACCTCGTTACTTTGATCCGCCGCGTCATGATCACATGATGATCTTATGATCATAATATGGCTGGTTTGTGCAAGGTTTTCGCTGCACCTATGGTGCACCGAATTTTTTTGTGAAATTTCTCAAAATTCTGTGTGTACCTTACAGCAACTGATAGAAACCCAAGCTACATAGAGATGAAGTATATAAAAAAAAACCGCGACTAAGTGACTTGGTTTTTAGGAACCTGTAAGGCTAAAATTTGCCAGTTAGGCTCGCCTCTACACAACAACGCCTAAAATTTGAAACAGGTTCTGATTTTTAATACCCTGGTCCTAGACGTTTTTCTTGAATTTTTTTTTCGCGAAAGAGAAAACGAGCCACGAAGCGGTGACAACGAGTCGAGAAGTCTCTTTCGCGAAGAAAAATTTAAAGAAAAACCTCTGGTACTAGGGTATATTTTTAAAAATGTTTTAAAAAAATTGTACACTTGGGCCAATAAGATAAGTCAACATTCAGGATCCCCTTTAGAGACATATCATAAGTGCCTTAATTAAGTCCAACTGGAATGTATTGGTATGCAAATTTAACGTAAGGAATAAGCTAGAATGAATTTTTTTTCCTTCAAAAAATAAATACCTACTTTGGAACCTAAATAGCCTAAGTTTGTGCTAATTACCATCTACAATAGAACCTGTTTAGGCTAACTTGGAAAAATGCAGGTTTTTATATCATCGTAAGTTTTTATACGTCTTGGAAGGCGTAAAGTGCAATTGCAAAGCAACGCAATGTAACAATTGAACTCGCCCATCCCCCGGTCTGACTAGGGTCAATATACGTTCATTTCTGGACCGGAATTCTTATTAACTGTTATTATTACCATTACCTTTTATTTTGTGATTATCTTTTAGGAAACTTTTTGTTCTTGGGCCAACAACCACACAGACACAAACAGCTGTTGAATATTGTTTTTATCTCATTTCCAGACCCCTTGTCAATTTGTATAATAGTTTTTTGTCACAATCGACATAGCAGTTTGCATTTTCTTCACTGTGTTTTTCTCTTCATAGAAGTTTGCCTCTATTTCCCAATCGGTGAGCTTTGCAAAGTACACTAATATGCTCTAGCTCTAGTATGCCTACATTCCTACTTTTAGTGACCCCCCCCCCCCCCCCGCCTCACCTTCATTTCTAAATTTTTAAATGAACCCCCCTCCTTTTTGCCAGCCACTCCTCCCAGGCATAAACAAAGAATTGTCCCTTATTTGTGAAGGTCACTTTTAATTCATTTGAAAATGAATGTTGAATAACATACGAAAAGTCAAGTTTATATAAAAATGCGAAAGTTCAAGTCGGTTTCTGGGAGGGGTGGGGAGGAGGGACAGATCAGAGTTTGTTTCACTTGTACTTTGTCCCCAGTTTGTACGTTGTCTTGTCTTTGTCTTTCGACACCGTTTTAAACTCTTCCGACAAGAGTCCAATTTTCAAAACAACTTTAAATTTTGACTGACATAATCAGTTTGAACACAAGTGCGCAGACTCGCTCATCTAGACCCCTGGTTTGTTAGTCACGACGGACTAACTGAAAGCCACCATTTTTCATTTCAATGAAATGAAATGTTGGCGAATGATTGAAATCTACTCTCAAAGGGTAAGTGCACAAATGATTAACTGTTCAAATTTAGAGGATTTTAAAACTAAATCATGAAGTCAAGTTTTAGCTCCTGTGACTTGGCATCGCATTGAGGGACTATCATCTTATAGTGGGTGGATTTTGGAAGGATTTGATCTCTGCCGGGTCAACATTCTAAAGGCTGCATAAACCTTATTACAACCAATACCATCCCCGTTTTTTTAAGAGTATCATCATTTGTGAGTAGCTTTTACTATGTCATCCATATAAAAGAAGCCCCGGGCCCCTTCCCTTTAGTACGCTCGGACTGATACTGAGCCGTTGTATTGTCGCTCCTCGTATGCTTGGCTGATAGTTATACCCAGGTGATCAGCGTTAATGTTACTGTTATTGGTTTGAGGCCGGGACAAACGTTTGACCCAACAACAATCTGCTAACGAAATCGAAAGGTTAGAGGATTAGAGCAATTACGGAAGGAAATTGGGGAAGGGGTGGGAAGGGTCATTTATGTGACCAATGTTCCGGTAATACTGCTTAAGACATGCACTTACAGCGCTTCGCCATTATTGAATTAAACCGGTTATGAGGTTCACAAAATTTTGATTCAACAAAAGAATAGCGAAAGCAAATAAATTATATCCAGACACTGATATCTTGACCCTTTTAACCATCGTTTCCGCATCATACGAACGTATCATCATCATGTGATCAAAGTATGACCGGTTTGTTTATAGAATCGATGTTTGCTACAGCGAATTTCGCGGAATTAACAGGAATTTCGTGGACGTTTAGGAAATAAGCAAAGTAGAGTAGCTGGCTCTAGTGGAGTAGCTGTCTTGGAATGTCGTTATAAAGACACTGTTTAGCTCAACCGAACGAAAGCATCGCAATGCCAATGAGAAGACTATGAACCAATAATAGCAAATAAAATGAATTTAGTCGCTCTGTAAACAGCAAACTGTCGGAAAATTGTAGGAAAACACTCCTTTATGCAATAATCAGCTGGATGTTTTGATAAAATATTTAAACGCCGTTCGACTGATTGCACACAGATATTATGTAGTTGCGATTTGATTTTTTGCTAGCCTGATCCCAGTTTGGAAACAAATTGGGAAATTGCATTTCAAAAGCGCTTCGTTTTCTAAAGGTAACGGCCGAACATAGATACTGTCCAGTTTTTACAGTATTTTAGCCATAAAAACTTCATCCCAAAATATCTCGAATACACTCTCATAGATTTTGCTCAAACGTGATTTTTCGAAGACAAGGTAATATCTTGACCCCGTTACTCTGATCCGCCGCATCATGGTCACATGATTATCTTATGATCATAGTATGGCTGGTTTGTGCAAGGTGTTGCTGCACCTACAGTGTCCCGAATGTTTTTGTGAAATTTCTCAGAATTCTGTGTGCACCTTACAGAAACTGAGGGAAACCCAAGCTACATAGAGATGAAGTATAAAAAAGAACCGCGACTAAGAACCTGGCTCCAGTTGTTCAAAGGGTGGATAGCGCTATCCACCGGATAAAAATCTATCCAGTGGATAACGCAATTGGTTTCCCCAACACTTATCTGCTGGATAGTGATTTATCCGGTGGATAGCGCTATCCAACGTTTGAACAACCGGGGCCTGGCTTTTAAGAATCTGTAAGGCTAGAATTTGCCAGTTGAGCTCGCCTCTACACAACAACGCGTAAAATTTGAAACAGCTTCTGAGTTTTAATACCCTGGTCCTAGCTAGAGATTTTTCTTGAATTTTTTTTTGGGCTAAAGAGAAAACGAGCCACGAAGCAGTGACAACGAATCGAGAAGTATCTTTCGCGACGAAAAATTTAAAGAAAACCTCTTGTACCAGGGTATATTTTAAAAAATGTTTTAAAAAAATTGTACACTTTGGCCAATAAGATAAGTCAACATTCAAGATTCCCTTTAGAGACATATCATAAGTGCGTTAATTCAGTCCAACAGGAATGTATTGGTATGCAGATTTAACGTAAGGAATAAGCTAGAATGTATTTTTTTCCGTCAGAAAATAAATACCCACTTAGGAACCTAAATAGCCTAAGTTTGTGCTAATTAACGTTTACGTAAGAACCTGTTTAGGCTAACTTAGGAAAAAGCAGGTTTTTATATCATCGTGAGTTTTTGTTTGTCTTGGAAGGCGTAAAGTGCAAAGCAACGCAATGTAACAATTGAACTCGCCCCTCCCCCGGTCTGACTAGGGTCAATATACGTTCATTTCTGGAACGGAAATCTTATTAGCTGTTATTACTATTACATTTTATTTTATGATTATCTTTTAGGAAACTTTTGTTCTTGGGCCACCAACCACACACGCACAAACAGCTGGTGAAAGCTGTCTTTATCTCATTTCCAGACCCCTTGTCCATTTTGTATAATTAATAAATTTGTCACAATCGACATAGCAGTTTGCGTTCTTCTTTAATGTGTTTTTTCTCTTCATATCAGTTTGCCTCTAATTCCGTATCAGTGAGCTGTGCAAGTAAACTGATACGCTCTAGTTCTTCAATCGTCGTCAAAAGTGTTGGAAGGTTGCCCTTTTTACCTCTTCTTTTCCTTCCTCCCCCCGCCCCAATGTTGATCAAAACGTTAATGTTTGTGCGCGTAATTGTTCTGTTATATCCCAACATTGAATAGGGGGGACGGGGGATATTTAGCAAAAGAGAAAACTCTCTTTTTTCAGGGTTGTCTGTGATTGTAGTATGCCCACATTCCTACTTTTAGTGATCCCCCCTCCTGTTCATTTCTAAATTTTTGAATGATCCCCCCCCTCCCTTTTGCCAGTCACTCCCTCCAAGTATAAATAATGAATGGTCCCTTATCTGTGAAGGTCACTTTTAATCCATCTGAAAGTGAATGTTAAATAACATAGGAAAAGTCAAGTTTATATAAAAGTGCGATTTTTAAACTCTTCTGACAAGAGTCCAATTTTCAAAACAACTTTAAATTTTGACTGATATAATCAGTTTGAACACAAGTGCGCAGACTCACTCATCTAGACCCCTGGTTTGTTAGTCATGACGGACTAACTGAAAGCCACCATTTTTTCATTTCAATGAAAACTCCTACTTACTCTGTTCCTAATTTCCAGTTTATTCCAGTTGGCGAATGATTGGAATCTTCTGTCAAAGGGTAAGTGCACAAATGATTAACTGCTCAAATTTAGAGGATTTTAAAACTAAATCATGAAGTCAAGTTTTAGCTCTTGGGACCTGGCTTCGCATTGAGGGACCATCAGCTTAGTCGTGGGGGACAGGGGGGTCACAATCTCCCGCCTCTCGTACGTTTTTGTCCCTTTGTTTCCCGACTCCCGCCCTTTATTGTGTTTCTCCCGTTATCATGTAAATCACGCTGTTTGACTCCCTATTCAGATTCTAATAGGGAGCTCGAGTGCTTTGGTCTTGTCCAAAATAAAAAATTGTGTGGTAAATCGAACCACTCAGCACTTTCCAGCGCGATCATTGAAGCGGCATTCCTTCGACAGAAGCAGGGCAGATAAATGTTGGGCGGTGAAACGAGCACTTCGCTCTTCATTTGATGTGTGATGCGGAGTAGGACTGGCACGAGCGCTCTTTCCGCGCTTCCGCTTGAAGGCCGGCGAAATTTCCTTTTTGCAAACCGGAAATCCTATTTTCTTTCTGAAATTTCAGGCTACAATGTTAAATTTTTACATATGTTAAAGGGGGATAAATTTTGTATAACATAACAAAAAATTAGATTGATACATTTTGATATAGTGGCGTTTTACTGCTTCAAATTTTGCTTCTCTGGTGCAACGCGCCATTGCGATTCGCGCAATGCGTCGCAAATTCTGCAACCGCATGTAAACAAAATTTATTGAGGTTAGTTCTGAGGTTCTTTCTCCGTTTTTCTCTCTAAAACAAAACAAGGTAACCAGTAAAAACTGAGGGGAAACTAATTTTGAAGTTTCGAAGAAACAGAAAGGCGTATGAGGTAATTATATTTTTCAAAATAAAAAAGGATGATGGTGATTGAAATTAGCATAATTTCATCTTACACGAGCTGCACGCATTTATAGAATACACGTCATCTAGTTATGAAACACCATTTGCTTTCTTTTAATTTTGCCATGAGTAGTTATAGGGGGATGCTTTGGGACTCAACTCAAACCCTATCATTTTTTCGTGGTTAATTTCCACCTTTTTCGATAACCTCGTTTTGATTATTTCCTCCATATTTCACTTCGCTCCACTCACTCACTCACTCATTCACTCACTCACAGTCTCTCAGTTCAAAATCACCCCCCTATAACTACTCTAAAGTAAAAGTGAATCAGAAAAAATAAAAGTGAAATTAAGGTTTAAAAGATTAAAAAAAATATAATAAAATGGGAATTAAGTCAGCAACCAAAACTAATGTTAGTGAGGATAAATATGAAATTAAGAATTTAATATTTTCTTCACGGGTAGAATATCAAATTATAAAAATAATTGATAAAAATCTTAGAAGAATTTTTAAATCAGTTCCTCCCAATAGTGAGTTGTTTTCTGAAAACTATATTCCATTATTAGATAATGACGTAAATCATAATGATATACTTGCTAAAGTTGTAGAAGGGATTAATGGGTTATATGTAGAAGGAGTAGAAGAAGTTAAAGGCGAAGAAAAAGTTAATGAAGCTGTTAATAGAAAGTTTCATGGGTTAATGAACTTTTTTTATGAAGCACAAGGTTTAATATGTGAAGATATAATATTAAGTGACAAAGGTCTTGAAGAGAGAATAATTGATCTTGCTTATGAGTTGTATGAAATTGGGGTTTTCCCAAAATTGTTTTGAGTCTTATATTAAATATTAATATAAGACTTTTTTTAAAAAATAAATGATATTGTAGAAATTTTACACAGGATAAATCCCAAGATCCAACAATTTTATTTCTAAAATAAGATTTAAAGAATAAAAACATATAATAAAAAATGCAGTTGTCAAGTTACGATGATCTTACTCCAGAAAATATTATTTTTAATGAAGCCAAAGAATTCAAAGTAAAAGATAGCGAGATTAAATACAAACGTATCCCAACTGAAGTCAAATATCCAAATGGAAAGAAAGGAGCTTTGGTAATCGAAACTCCGCTGCTTTTCTCTTTGGAGTAAATGAGAAAACAAACCAAGAAACAGGAAAGTTAGTTGGTTACTCTTTGCCAGTATGCCTTTGGAGTAAAGATAGCGAGCCAAACACAAAAGAAAAAGCATTTTTTGTTGTTATAAATGATGTTATGAGAATATGTAGTCTTCATTTAGAGAGTGAATACGGCGCTGATCTAGCATCATCTCTGTCTTCACCATTCTTTTACAAACAGGTTGAATATACTGATAAAAAAGGAAAAAAAAAATAGATTCCTCAGCTGCGCCAGTTCTCTATGCAAAACTTATTTACTCTGAGAAATGAAAGAAAATTCTTTCCCTATTTAAGACAAAGGGAAATAAGGATTTAAATCCTTTTAAATATATTGACCAGTATTGTAATGTACGAAAGGCATTGATAATCGAAGGAATCTACATGAGTAAGACTGTTACATCTTTACAGATAAAAGTTCATGAGTGCTATGTCAAACCTTTGAAACCTCGAGAATCATTATTAACAATTAATGAGAGTGATGAAGAACAAAGTGATGGTGATGAAAGTGAGGATGATAATATTGAAGATTTAGTTATTTCTGATAAAGAGGAGGAAGTAACTGAGTAACTTGGTAATATTAGGATTTATATTTTAATACAAATTTTGTATTAAAAATCAACAAAATCCTTAAAAATTAGCCATGAGTTAAATTTATCAGGATATCCGCTCCATTTCACTAATGCCATTTTCTTTTTATTATCTCGTTTGATAACCTTTTCTATTCTAAACGTCTGCTGTTTAGCTTTTTGTAACTCTTGCTCGCAGAAAGAACCTTTAATTCCTGGTTTGCACGTGACGTCACGGCGGCCATGTTGGTGGTCAAGAACAAAAGCATTTCTCTCCTCTGGGAACAAAACTCTGTTTTCATGCAAATTCTTCGAGAAAAGTTTCTTTTGTTTTGACCCCCAAGATGGCCGCCTTGTCACGTGGTTGCAAACCAAGAATTGGTTCTCCCATCAGATCAACAATGTTATATGTAACAGGTTTTGTTGGAATAATTTTATCAATCTCAAATATCTCCTCTGTCCAGTTTGGTGTATAACCTTTATCAAATACCTTTCTCTTATACTTAGAAATTCTAACGTGGTCTTTAATAGAAAACTTTGGTTTACCAGGTTTCAAGTAAATCGAATCACCGTACAAATAAGACCAAACTTTACTTTCATTCTTCTTTTTACTTGCTTCAACAGGAGTCATTTTCACACTAGAATGTCCCACATTATTGTAAGGGGTTACGAATGGTCTTTGCGAGCATTCGCGAGCATGCCGAGCACTGCGATTTTTTTGCGAGCACCAGCAAAAATAAAAAATTTGCTTTGTGAGCTTGCGAGCACGAGCAAGCGAGCACTCGGTTTAAATTTGCGAGCAAATCGAGCAAAGGTAAAATTTTGCGAGCAGTTAAAAATTTTAATGGACCATTCATCACCCCTATTGTAATCATCAACTAGTTTATCAATCTTATCAAAGTAAACAGTGTTGTTATTCAGAGTAAACATCTTCCACATTCTGTTTTTCATTGTTTTATTCCATCTCTCAACAACACTAGATTTTTCTTCATTTTCAGTGTTATACAGTTTAATTCCTTCTTTTTTCAGAAAATCTTTGAAATGTTTACTGATAAATTCAGAACCTTTATCTGTCCATAGCATTAGTGGTTTACGTTTATTCTTAAATATGTCATCAAATGCTTTACTGACAGTTTCAGTTTTCTTGTCTTTCAAACCCCTAATCCATCCATACTTGCTAAATACGTCTATAACCATTAGAAGATATTTAATCCCTTTCTTCCACTTACTAAACTTTTGCATTTCAACCAAATCAGCAGCCCAGATTTCATCAATACCGTTTGAGATTACTGATCTCTTTTGAAAGTTTCTTGTGATTGGTTTGTGAAGTTCGTCGGCTAATTGTTGAGACCAATCACTACTCAACGCCGGCGCGCGTTTTTTGAAGACCAAGTCCAAGTTTTTTCTTTGTATTAATCAAGAATCTAGCAGTTGAGCCCCACTTTGGCATTTCACCGTAAGGTATCTGATCCAATGACTGTACCATCTCTCTATCGCAATCACCTTAACAGTTTGTTTTTTCCCATGTCATAACAAATATCATGATAAGCAGCTATCTCATCAACGCGGTTATATGGTTTAACTTTCCACTCTGTTACTTCTCCAGTTTCAGGATTATAACTTAAGGTAATTCCCTTGAAATTGTTCTACTATCAAACTTTTTTTGAAACTTGCCAAAATCAACATTCATGATATGAACATTAAAAAAATGCAATAAAAAGGTGGGGTCACCGTGCTTGTTTACGCGTCAGCAGGCTCTTAAAATAGGGGATTTTTAATGTTTGCGCGCTAAAAATTCGAATCCCCTTCTTACAGAATTAAGTCTTCGTTACTTGAAACGCACAAGATTTTATCTTGAACATAAAGCTTCCTTTATTCAAATAAGCAGTATTGCTTCATTTAATTCGTTTTTGATTGCCTGGTTGTGGGGATATTGCACTTTTTCGGACAGTTCCGAGGTTAGCTTGAAGTCGTCGCGTTGACCTAAATACACCAAATACAAAACTATTTTCTCCAAAAAGGTTATGTTCTACTATCAAACTTTTTTTCTTCTTCAAATATGTTCGTTATTAGACTGTTCTTAGCAAATACCTGGGAAAATCGGGGGTCACCGTGCTTGTTTCCTCACAAACTGCTGTGAAAGGTGGACATGGTTTTGATCTCGCAGTCAGGATGGATAATTTGCGCGGCGAGGACTGGGGCTGTTTAACTACTTCTTCAGTTTAGCGTTGAGAACAACACAATTAACGAGGAAGAACTTTTCCTACTCTCCGACGGATTTAAATCAGTAAACCGTTTATCAAATGAAAAGGTTTGAATCCAATCAATCGAGAATCAAACAGTACAGAGCTGGTTTTGTTGTCCTATACATTTTACAGGAATCAATTGCCGGAGGCACGATTTCCGTACAGTCCCATTCATTTATCTACTACGGATATACGACTCTATTCATGTTGATCAAGTTTACCGGAAACATTATATACGAAATATAGTGAAAATCTTGCCTTCGAGAGGCAGACATGTACGTTTCAAAACACATAAAAAAACAGTGTGGATGAAAATGCTTCGAGAGATTTTCCTTGGGAATTTTAACCGGTCTCTTTCATGCAAGGGTCCCAAGTATCAACGCCTTTTCCTTTTCCAGTTAAATAGTGCTTCTGGAAACGGATTACAGTTCAGAAGCATTTAAGGAGAACATAAACATTTTACTTTTACTCACAGGTTCTTTCACGCCGAAGCCATTGAAAACCATGGCTCACGGTTTACCGAAAATCTCTCGAAATCTTTCCTCCAACGGCCCAACCTTCGGCAAAAAGTACAAAAAAGGTTTCCTTTTTTCAAACCTTGGTATTAAACGAGGTGAAATGGGCACAGAAACGTAAGAGATTGCTTTGAATGCTCACGTTCACCTGAGGACGGCAAATCAACAGATGTCACGTCCTGAACGCCATGTGGACGACATCACTGACATGCGCAGAAGTTGCCGGCTTCGTGAGAACACTTCCGGTCGGCGTCCACTCGGCTCGTCGTCTAGGTTGCTTAAGGTCCCTAATTCCACAACTCGACGGCCGCGGAGTGAAAAACCACTGCAGACTTCGGGATCACGCACATTTCTTTCATTTTCTTGTATTTCGATAACAAACCATGAAGCTGTCAGCCGATCTGCCGCATTATTATTGACCACTCCAGAAAATACCATGACATACCATAATACTCTTTGTTTGTAACCCAAACATTTTGCATAAGCATTGTCTTTAGTTTCTCTTGAGAGTTAAAATGGCCCCAAGAGAAACTGAAAACAATGCTTATGCAAAATTTTGGGGTGACAAACAAAGAGCATTATGGTATGTTATGGTATTTCTGGAGTGATCAATTGCGAATAAAAGCTTTAGTTCTTCAAAAGCGGCCCTTGTTTATTCTCTTCGCGCTAGTGGGAAGAACTGCCGCCATCTTGGATGTCGCAATGTTATGCGCAGTAGAGGATGCGCAGTGCAAAACAAGGGAATTACCTTAATTGTTTTTCGAGAGGATTATAGGGTCCCATATATTTATACTTACCTGGAGTCCATCCTGCTTTTGGTTTTGGGAGTTTTCCAATCCGTTTGTGAATATCAACTCCTCTACCTAAACTTTGTGACCTTGCGTCCCAACTTACTAACGGATTATTTTCCCAAAAGTGATCATCAAAGATAATTCCATACTTATTTCTTATAATATCTGGCCATGTATCTGGATTAGATGAAATAATGTTATTCATATCTATTAAAGCTTCTGGGTTTTTATTTAAAAAGGTTTCCTTATACATTCTATATCGTTTTCCGTCTTTGTTAAACAAAAAGAATAATTCAGGATTACTTCCTTTGCGTATTATTCCTTTTGCTTTCTCTTCCGCCGCTGTTGGCCGTCTCCAGAATTTACTGGATGTAATTCCTTGTTCGGAGCCAAAAGCGGATTTGAAAATATCCCCAGATTTATATCTATCGTAAACTGGTTTCAAAGATGGAATTAGTTCTTGTGTAGTTTCATTGCAATATCTGGGGCTTTTTTTACAACACTTATTGGATCAATACCTTTTCCTGATCTCCTATCTAAATCCTTTCTATCAGTTTTATACTTTTTCTTTGGCCTAACTTTGGTTGACAGCTGGTCCATTGCTGTTCCAACAGAATCTTGAATAAAAGGAGTTAGTTTATTAATCCCATAATTTACAGCCTTTTTCTGTAGTTTTTTATTTCTCATTAATTCACTTGCTCCATACCTTCCCATCTCAACAGCTTTGCGACCCATCCAAGGCAAAGCATGTTCAACAAATGCATCTGCGGCTGTGCCGACAACAGTGTCAAAGACATCACCTCCAGTTTGTTTGCCCGCCCTTTCAGACGGGCTATCTAGTTTTTTGACTTTTTTGTTTTTCTTTTAGTTCCACTTCCAGTTTGAGGAACTGGCCCCATTTTTACATATCTAACTTTTTTATTTCCACAAACTGCGCATTTACAAAAGAATTGAGTCCTTCCTCTTTTATCTTTCTGGTAACCGCTTGGCTCTGTGCAAGGAGTTACTCTTTTATCTACAATGCAATATGATTCTTTCATTTAGTATAATGATTAGATAAAATGAAATCGAGGTCTGATTTTCTAAAAAGTGAACTTGAGAAGATTTATAATCTGTTAAATGTGAGTTTTAAATATGCTGACTATGCTAGATTGGAGGATGACAGACGATTTATAAGAATATTTGAGCTTCTAATGGAAATAAGTGAGAAATCAAATACTCTTCGACAAGTTGTGAAGGGAAGTTATTTTATCTAATTATAAAATAAAATGGAAACTAAGTTTTTTGATGAAATACAAAAAAAAATATGGATGTTAAAACACTTAAAGATTTTGAGAAAGAACCTGAAGTAAGGACTAATTAAAAATAATTGATGAGCTTGAGATTCTTAGAAATAAAAATAGTAATCTTTCTAGAATTTTAATGGTTGGTGAATGTGAGATGTGGGGAAAAATAAGAGATAGGGATTATTCTTGGTTGAAAATAAAGAGCGATAAAAAGAAGAAACTTTTTAGACTTATTGATATTTACACGAAATTTGATGACATAGTTGATGCTGTTAAAGATTTAAATACAAAAGTTGAGAAGATCATTAAAGAACTGCAGAAAGAATAAACCATTGGATTCAGACTAAATATAAATTTTATATTTAATATTTAGTCTTAAGAGAAGTTGAGAGTTTACCTCTCAAAGTATGCTTTTATAAAATCGCTGTTGTCATTATCAAAGTGAGGGTTATGTAACACACCTAAAATACTGTTTCCTTTTTGTCTTTCTAATAGATATTATAAACACCAATAACCACATAAAACACTATTTCTATTTTGTATTTCATTCATAGAATAAACTACATTTTTTCCTGAAGTATTAAAATACTTTAAAACTTCATTTGGCATTATTAAACCAAATGGATCAAAGTACTCGACGACTGATAGAATCTATATTTCTATAACGTACCCAGTGTGTGCCAGGACCTTGAATATCATCAAGATTGACCACCCCACATTCTTTTTTAATCACACTAGGTAGGCCATCTCGACTGTAAATCCCTCTGAGGTGTCTAATACCAAGTTTCTTTACCCATTCCATGAAGTCAAAGTTGGATAATGGTTTACCGTAAATCCTCTATTAAGCCCCCCGGGGGGCTTATTTTTTTCAAGCGCTTTTGAGGGGGGGGGGGGCTTAATAGAGAGGGGGGGCTTATTTAATTTAGCGAAACGCATCACCTGTAGCAAAAATACCGTGGTATGAGACAGAGTCAATCTCGACCCAGAGCTCTTCTGCGCATGTAAAGGAGAGGGATCAAGAGCTCTGGGGAAACCTGGAGCAAGATTTATTTCTGATTGGTTTCAGAAAAAAACAATAAAAGTGTCTCTGATTGGTCTATTCAAGTTTGCACGAGAGCGGTTGAACGTGCGGCGTGTCTGGCGTGTGAGCGGGTTTTTTTCCCTAGACATGTTGAAGTAAACACGGCCGGCCGATTCTTGATATCAGCGATTACAAAACAACATTTGAACGACTAATTAGGCAGAATTACTAGATTTTCCTCACACGAAGTAGCCGAGTATGAATGAAAACTTCAGCTTCTTGTCGTAAATTGCCCAAAAACAGACTTCCAAGAAAAAGAAAACCAGAAAAAGTAAAAGTGATACGTGTACAATGCGACTAGATATTTATAGTTCTCTTCTTTTCCCACGATATCACATTTCAAAGCAGCTTCGCTGAAGTGTTAATGTTCATGAACAAACATAAATAAAAGGACGCTAAATTCATATTTTGGAAAGTTTTATTGGAATTTCCATACGTTTATTTTAACAAGCCATTCGGGTTTCACTTACCGCCTCGTGAAGTAGTCCACAGAAATATTAATCAACTGCCAAGCATACGCAAACTTCAAGTCTCAATCTGTGATTGGGAACGTTTAACGGTATTTTCTCAGCAGCTACCACAAGAGCCTTGGATACCTGAAAATTCTTCACGGCCGTTAACTGAATTTCTTCCGTTCTAATACCGAAGCAACACAACACTTCGCGATGAAGCAGATATAAAAGAAGCAAAAAGTTTGGGTTGGATCAAAGAGCATGCGCTGTGAGGCCCAAATAGCCAGATTTTGGCTACTCCGGCGCAGAGTTTCCCAGAGCTTACGGGCGCATTCCCAAACCCGTAAGCACTGGGGTCGAGAATGGAGACAGAGTAGACTTACGCGTTGTACAGAGAGCTAGAGCGCAAAATTGAGAAAGTTAAGCATAAGAAGTTGGAGGTCATGCCGCCGAAGACCAAAAACAATATGAACTTCCAGCCTGAATAAATCATAACTGATCAGTCCACGTTAATCGTTAATTTTTTTTTGAAGAATAAGGATTGGGGGAGGGGGAGGGGGGGCTTAATAGAGAGGGGAGGCTTATTAACTTTCCTCCTCTGAAAAGGGGGGGCTTATTAGAGAGGGGGGGGGGGGGGCTTAATAGAGGATTTACGGTAATTACAAAATGTCTCCTAGTATGGGAATTGAGTTGAATGGGCTGTTTTTCCCCAATAGTAGTCCCTTGCCTTTGGGTTTTTTTTTACTCCCATTCCTATTGGGATTTTCCAAGTACCAAAAAAGGGTGGTGAGTAATATGGATAACCCTCACCATGCGTGGATCTAGGGGGTGGAGGTAGAGGAACATAAACATACTAGATGATCCTCTATCAACCTGTAAACCAGAGCCAAACATCTTTGAAATCAGACTAATCGCCATTGGAATTCCAATCGATGCAAGTGTTCCCAGAAATCCTCCCTCTAATTGTTTATGAGTTGGTTTAATAACCAGTCGTCCTCCTGTTTTAAAAACTTTGTTAATCGGGTCTATTTGTGCTTTGGTGAATTCTCTAGCAATAGGAGGTAACATTGGGAAAAATCTTTTTGGTATTGTAATTCCTTTACCAAATAGTTTTTTTATTCCCATATCTCCTAGTGCAGTTGCAGCTCCAGTAGCAAGTGCAGGAGAAGTTTTGAACCAAGAGACAATAAACTAGTGAAAAAGTTTCCACCATGTTTTACTGAACTTCTAATCTGTGTTTTACTTATTTTTATATCTGATCCTGTTCCATTTGCCAGTGATTTTTTTATCTTCGCAATCGGTCTTTGGGTTAGCATTAACTCATCTGATCCGCGAAGATGAGAATGTTTTAGTCGAAGTGTTAGTGGTGATTTATTTCTAATTGCACTCATTAGTTTTGACTTTTGATTGGATGTAAGCGTTACACCATATTCAAGATAATCAAGATAAGTTGTCATTTTTATTATAATATTTATATTAAATTAATATTTATGTATTAAATCCTAAGCACGAAGCAGTAGTTTTCCACTTTCCTGTTCGATTTCTGCTTCTCGCTCGTGAAGTACTAAGGCGTAAATATTGTAATTTGTAGCACTCGCTCCAGACAACTCATAATGAAAAGCCAGTTTTGTAACTCCATCTTTTATGTCTAATTTCTGTTTAGCTAGATCAAAATACACAAACGGGAATATATTCTCAAAATTTTGTCTATTAAGAAGTGTTCCACCTTGAAAATCATTGTTGGCATATACATAAGACATTACATCTCTAAAAACTCTTGAAGGATCTGATGAAGGTTTGTAGTGAATATCAGGGTACTCATTTCCATTTCCAACTTCAAGATAACATCTATCGAGAGTTCGCGGATTTGTGGAAACACTGAAAGTATTATACAAAAATGGATTTGCTGTCTGTGATTCAATATTTGCAGTATTGATTATAAAAACAAATACATGCCGTGGTTTTGAAATTCCGTTTGTAATTCTAAAATTACCTACTCTTTGATTGCTAGCGATATTAGGTTGAACAACTTCATTGAGATAAGTCCATTTGTATGGTTTGAGATACTCAGTCATATAAATCTTACTTCCTTCTGAATTGAATAGTAATCGAGGCACAAACAGTTTAAGACGGGTGATGACTACTCGGCAAGCATTTCCACCAGCCCTCCATATAAGATTATCATCTTTTTCAATCTCAAAGTTTATTTCGATTTTAGTGTTTGGAAGTAGTTTATCTTCAAGTGCCTCAAAGAATGAATATCTATTGAGAGGAATTTCACAGTTTACTGTGCTTGAAGTTCCAAGTAAAGCTTTTCGTTTTGAAAATCCTTCATTAAAGGATATAGGAGTGTTATCTAACATAAGACCTGCTTGATCTCCACCAGGTTTAGCTCCGTCTTGTCGATGAGTAACATTTCTTCTAGTAAATCAATTTTTATTAGCACTTCTGGATGTATCAAGAAAATAAAATTCATTTGTTGCCACACTATCAGCATATGATTTGTTATACTCAAGTAGATTTTTTATATTTACACTATGATTGGCGTAATTACACTGATAAAGGTCCTTACCATTTGCTAATACAGATAATCTTGAAATAAAAGAATTAGCACCATTTAGTATTCCCATTTGGTCAGCTTCATATGCAATAATTTGCGCTAATCTATTGGCAGTAAGACTATTATCATTTACAGTAGCACCAATAGCAAAATTAGTTCCATCACGTTGCTGAACTTTAAAATCTAACACTATTCGAGCATTATACCAATCAAATGGAGTTACTTCACCTGAATTGTCAGCGACGAATTTAAGATTATTCCGATTTTGGTTGGTGTTGTTTGCTGGATCCACATTAATAGCTTGTTCGAGGTCAAAAACAATATCTTCATATCGTTCAAGATATTTTGGATTTCTAAAAGACTTCATTTTATTTTTGATTTAAGCGATGACTTGCATAGAATAGGCCAGTGGTGTTCTAACAACCTTTTATTGTTGAACCCAAGCAAAACTAAACTTATGGTGTTTGGTAGCAGGCAAATGCATTCCAGAATGACCACTCGCAGCCTCACTTTCATGGGAAGAGAACTCGTACCGGAACACACCGCGAAAGACCTTGGGGTGATTTTGGACGCTTACCTAACATATGACGAACACATTACCAAAACTGTCTCTTCCTGTATGTCTAGTCTCAGTCAAATAAGCCGCACAAGGCATGTTTTCGACAAACGCACCCTATTAACTGTTATAAATGCTCTAGTTTTTAGTAAACTTTTTTATTGTTCGAACGTATGGGCGAATACATCGAAAAGTAATGTGAGTAAATTACAAAGTATTCAGAACTTTGCTGCTCGAATTGCGACCAATACGCGCAAATATGATCATATCACACCAGTTTTAAAAGAGCTTAAATGGCTACCAGTAGAAACTCAGTTATACTTTAGGAACGCTATCATGGCCTTTAAATGGCTAACATCTCAAGCGCCGGAGTACCTTTCCTCCCAGTTCATTAAGCGAGGAGATATCAGCAGACGTGCCACAAGAAATAGTCAGATGCTGAACATTCCACTTTTCAAGACTGCTAGTGGTCAGAGAACGTTCTATTATAGAATAGTTAGCATCTGGAACTCAATGGATTGCAGTCTCAAAACTCTTGAGTCAGTGTCTGCTTTTAAGTTTAATCTGAGGCGTAGACTCGTCAAGGATTTTACGGATGCTTAAGTATTTTATCACGTCAATTGAATTTTTACTGTAAATATTTTTTCTCAGAGTTTTTAGTAGGTTTTAAATTAATGTAATTGATTATAATTCTGATGATATAATTTTGTCATAGTTTTTAGCGTCCTTGACTTACTAGGTCTCTATTGTAGGAATTTTTATCTTTTATCGTTGTAATGGAATTATTGTCTTTGAAAAGCCTCTATGAGGAAAGTCAATAAAGTATGTATGTATGTATGTATGTAATAATTATATAATTTTGCGGCTTCAGGGTGCAATTTTCCATCAGACATAATTTGAAGTACTCTATTGTTAATTTCTTTGCTGAGTCATTTGGGGCGGTAAACGCACCATTTTTTTTACGTGTTGGTTTGGTGGTGGGAGGGGGGTTTTCACGAGAAAGTAATTCTACTATTTTATCACCCTCCCTTTTATCGGCAAATGTTACTTTTTAGGGCGGCTTTGGAGGTGGTTTAGGTTTGGACGTCTTTGTAGTTGGTTTAAAAAAGGATTTTACTGAATCCATTATTCCTTCTCCATAAATGTAGCTCTCGCCGGTCCTGCCGGTCCAAATGTGTTGTTTTGTATATTTTCCCATTTCTGGGTCGTATTTTCTTTTAAACTCTGATTGTCGCATCATTTTATCTATAGAATTATACTAAAGAATTTTCTTCAGTATGATGAAGCAGCAGTGTCATAAACCAATCAATACCGTTGAAGTCAATAGGTTTTCCGAATGAATCACTTACATATATTCTCATTTCAGAAATAAGATTAGAACTTACAGGACAGTACAGTTGCCTCCTTGGTTCAAAAGTGAATGGATAACTCCTTGTAAGATTATCTGTTGGAATAACGGCAATTGTGTTTGCATTTACACCATTTACAACAGAGTCTTTTATAGCAGCCGTGTTTATGTTTAATGAGTCAATCGATTTTGTAATATTTGGGAGGCGTGTTCCATACTCAGTTTTAGTCACCAGTTTCTTTTCAAATCCGATGAGGTCTCCAAAATCTGTTCCCCTTAGATCAAGTTGATAATCACCATTAAGAGACACCAATACTCGATAGGTAGAGAGCATAAAAGACAGATTTATTGAATACACCTTTTCTCCTTTGGAACCTGTTGAGTGATGAGACTTTTGATCCATGTATTGATGAATGTAATCATTTATATCTGAGTAGGAATACATTCCATCTGTAAAAGTAATTGTTTGCCATGTTCTTCCATCATGGGTGTATTTGATTGTATTGTTACCGTAACTACTTCTGATGTAGTACCAAGAGTAAGTCATCGACAACCTGTCTAAGGCGAGAAAATGCTTAAAATCTGGGTCAAGTTTCAAAGGAGGATTAAATTTAACTATAAAATCATGGGGTTTGTTTACTCCTATTTTTTCTCTTTTAATAGAGGAAATATGAATAGCGCTTTCATTCATTTATCTTATGTCTACATAATTTCTTAACAATGTATTAAGTTGGTTATTAGTAACAATCCGGAGATCTCTAAGTCGATGAGCTATTTGAATATTTTCAGGTAATACACCGTTGTTTCCTGCGGCAAGTGATCCACTGAGTAATTCAAGTCTTTTTATTAGTTCTTGGGGGGAGAAGTAAAACCCACCCTTCATAATTCCTTTCCCTTCTTGTAGTTTAACTGTATCTAAATAAATATCAAGTATAGAGATATATTTTCCTAACAATTTATGAAGAGATTCATCATAAGCAATTAAATCTTCTACTTCTTTTGCTTTTTCTTTTTTTTCTTTTCAAACCACCAATTTCATGTCCTATTTGATTTTTTTGACCACGTGCTTCATCATACTTTTTTTGCTAAAATAGAGTGATCAACTGTTACAAAATCATTTGGTCTTGGGTAATCTAAAAGATTTAAATTATCTAAATCTTTTTCAAGGTTAAATGTTATAATTTTTTTTTGGTTGGTTTTGATTATCGTCATCAAAATCTATTAGATCTTTACTTATTTGTTTTTTATTATCGTCATCAAAATCTTCTATTTGTGGTAATTCTCGCATATCAGCCAATCGCTCAAATTGTTCAAAACCTTGAGTAATAGCTTTCTGATTATCTCTAAGACCTTCCGTAAGAGCCAACTGATTTCGAAGCATTTCTTGGTTTTGAGTGAAAATATTTTTTGTTTTGGGGTTCTCAGGTTTTTCAAACTGTGAAATTAGAGGTTTAAATGTCTCACTAAATCCTTCTCTCTGATTCTGTTTTTCCCAAGCAGTTTCTTTTATTCGACGTCTCACCTGTTTAGCAAGATCATCTGATTCAATCTTATTTTTAGAATAGTTAATAATTTCTTGAATATCCATTTTTTATTTAATTGTTATATAAATGAAAATACCTAATTATGATAGTATTGACAACCCAGATAAAAAATACTAACAGTTATATCCTTATATGCCAGCAGATACATTTCGAATGTTAATTTGTGGAAATAGTGGAAGTGGTAAAACTAATTTGTTGTATCATATGTTAACTAATCCACTTTTGCTCTTTGATGAGATTTATCTCTATACGCGTAATCTAGATCAGGATAAGTACAAAAGACTAATCGAAAAAATGAGAGAGATGAGTTGTAAATAATGGTAATTAAACTGAGTGGAGTGCAATTTGGTCTGAAATCATACGCGTGATTTCAAAATCGAACGAGCGCGCAGCGCGAGTTCGATTTGAAATCACAAGTATGATTTCAGACCAAAATTGCACGACACGAAGTTCAATTACCACTTTATTACATCCATTTTGAAATCGCAGAATTTAGTCAGTACTAATATTTATTGATCAAGTAGCTGGTTTGTTAAAAAGCCGAAACAAAAAGGCTTTTACATCTCATTTTGTATTCAAAACAGAAATGATGCGATATAGAACAAAAATGGTGCGATTTAAAACAGAAATGATGCGATTTAGAACATAAATGACGCGATTTGGAGCAGATGCGATTTAGAGCAAAAAATGGTGCGATTTGGGAATAAATCACACTGCTGAGAGCCAATCAGATTGCACGGATCGCCAGTGATTTCAAAGTGGATGTAATAAAGTGGGTTATGAAATACTTAATGTAAGTAATGATGAAATAACCCCAGTGACAGAAATGGACTATGAAGACAACCAAAAACTTGTGATATTTGATGATTACGCCTGTGATAAAAACCAGAGAAAAATAATAGATTATTTCATTCAAGGACGACATAAGAATTGCTCGGTGATTTATCTGAGTCAATCATTTTACAAAACTCCAAAGGATATTCGACTGAATTGTTCTCACTACTGTTTATACGAATTTCCATCATCGAGGGAATCCAACAGAATATCATCTGAATTGGGAATTGATAAAGAGACGTATAAAGCGGCAACTTTAGAACCGTATACGTTTTTGTATGTTGATAAAGCAAAGAAGCGCATTGCAAAAAACTTCTACGGCCGTGTTTAGTATTTTATCTATATAAATAATAAAATGGGAATATTTAACGAACATTCCTCTGGACAACAATTTGCGCGAGGACTTCAAGGCGCTCCAGGTGTTGGATTCAATCTCACAGCAGATGGAAATTATGATATGGTGAATAAAAAACTAAGAAATGTTGGTGATCCAACATTTAACGACGATGCGGCAACTAAGAAATATGTTGATGATAATTCTAGTGGTGGAAAAACATCGTTATTAACAATAGATTCCGACATTGATATGAAGGACTCCTTCCGTATTCTAAACCTTAAAGCACCATCTGATGCAGATGAACCAGTCACAAAACAATACGCAGACAGTATTTTTTTCTACAGAAATGGAAATAATCCAATGACTGGAGACCTAAATATGAATAATAATAAAATAGAAAACCTTAAGAGCCCATGACTGTAAATATCGAGAATCGCTGGCCAGGCTAAAAAAATCGAAAATTCTGATAATTTGTCAGAAAAACCCCTTTGGGGAACTATCTTCGAAAAAAATATTTTCAACTTTCAAGAATCTATAGTTTTCGAGAAAATGAGGAAAAACGAAAATAGCGTTTTTTACCTAATTAATTATGCAAAAATTAGAGTAAAAATGACCTACTTTATCCCGTCTGTACCAAGGCAAGAATCAAAGCTATAAAACACAAATATTTTTGTTTAAAAGAATTCTATCTTTTCTTTCTATCCATGGTACTTTTTAAACCATAAACTTGATTTGGAATTTTTTACGGTTTTTTAAACACTACCACGAAGGGCACTTTTTAAAATGGCTAAAAAATGAGCAACTTCAGAGGCAAAAAACTCACCTTGGTATGTGTGATACCTAGCCAAAATGCATACTAGGACAAAGTTCAGCTCTTATATTAACAGAATATGAAATAAAAAATCTGGGTACTCCGGATTCGCTTTCACAAAATAAAAAGTTTCGTGACCACTAGTGGAAAATGTAACAAATTTGCATAAGTCAAATTTGTAGAGAAATGTTGCGGCAGCCGGTTTTGTTTCAATTCAGGGTCAGTATGTAATGTTCGGAAACATCACGAAGCAAGAAAACGTTTTTTGATAAAGTTTATGTTAAAATATCAGAGTAATTAATCGTTCAAAAAAAATAATAATAAAAAACGACCTCGAAGAAGCGTTATATGAAAGCGCGGAATTATTATGTAAACTATATCCCATGTCTCTCGTTTCTTTTCCTAACTCCTTGTATCAGCATCCATCTGTATCATCGTAAATTCACCTCCGGTATATCTAAAATAGGTAGGGACATTTTCCTTGAAATTTTATTTTGAAGGAGGTTTTTTGCGAACGGGATACACTGCGTGAGAGGACGTCATAAACTAACAGTCAAAGTAACAATGTCACGCAACGACGTCTCGTGCAGCTACGCCTTCTTTTACTGATTTTTTTTCCTCCTTATGAAAGTTTATGGAAACTTTGCTTTGAACAGACAATGCGTTGTTCTCAACATCATTTGTTTCTCAGTAGTTTTTTTTTTTTTTTCCAGAAAGAAGGGATACTAACTTTGGATGCTGTCAGTCACGCACTAAATGTTAGCATTTTCTTGTTAGAGATGTTGAAATTTGATTTTCTTACTGCGTATTACAAACAACAAACCGTCCCTTGGTTAACTTTTTTGCTTTTTCACAAATAGAGGTATAATCAGGCAGCTACCAAAGGCCCTAGGAAACAGCTATACGTGATCGTAGTTCATACGGTCCAGCGGTTTCTCTCCTCCGAAAGTTCATCGCGGAGTTGTACCACCTGCCAGCGCCGCGCCTTAGTGTGTAAATCTATACGCGAAACCCATGAACCAAAACACGTTCCAACCGACGCCACCGAAGAACTGGAAAAGGAGTCTACAGTCGAACCTCCCGAAAGCGACCACCCAAAATGCGTAGACTTGATGGTCGCTGACGGGCGGTGGTCTCTTACGAGAATCGAACCACAAACCACAAACCACAGGAGGTTTCTTTGAGAAGAAAACTGGACACATCCATTTCAAGGAAGATAATTTATTGCATGCAATTTCTAAGTTACGATATCTGCAGTTCCATGTTGTTGTTGTTCCTACCACAAGAGATCAGAAAACTCGTCAGGTGGTCGCTTACAAAAGGTTAAAAACAATGTAAAATCGTTAAACAGTCAGTACCAATTAGTGGTCGCGGGCGCTTACAGGAGAGATTCCAACTGTAAGACTTAACTGGGTGGGTTTTGGTGTTTTGGATAGGTGGTCGCACATGGAGGTTCAACTGTACTCCAACAAAATAAATCACCTTTCACGACGATGCGACCAGGATTTGTCTATGGAAGATAAGACTCCTTGTTCACCGCTTTTGAGCTACTCTAACCAACTCCCACCCAGGTCGAGTGCTTGCAAAACGTAGCATCATCTTGAAAAGAGAAGTATCAGAAAGGTCATCCTTGACGCTCCTGGCCTATCGCAGTATGTTCAACGAACTTATATCGACGTAAGTACCGTTTATTAACCGGGCAGTCAGGCGACGTAGAGTAAAAGCGTAACTTGACTACGTTTTTCAGTTTACAGCAGACCCGAGTTTTGTTTAAAGAAATACCTGCCTTTTGCTCAGGAGTATTAACGTCAGTACCCACAATGTCCCAGCTCGGGCCTTCACACCGGAACGTCCGATCGAATCATTGTTTAGTTGATAGTTACCCTTATCTTCCTCTTCCCGACTAATCTAGGAAGATCGAAGGGCCTCTGCTCCTGCTCGCAGGGTAGTTGATAACGACCAAGGAGCTAAATGACAGAGCGAGGTAAGTAAGTGGCATCGGCGGTTTTATTTACGCCTAACCGTTTCCCAAAGTAAAGAAGGAAAGAACTTCAGACAAAGGGGAAGAAGAGTTATTGCGACAAAACTGCTCTTAAATGGATGTTTAGCTATGGCTTATGCGAGGGGCTGGGGACTATGTAATTGCTGAATAACATGTGCCGTTACCAAAAAAATTACGGAAAAACATTTTTTCCTTGGTTTGGAATTTTGACCATGAAAATTTTAGCTCTAGCCATTTGTGATACCAGGCAAAAAAATCCAATATTTAGATATTTCGCTCTTAGCAGCAGGCCCTCCAATTAATGACAGTATCTAATATTACATATCCGCCGGAGCGAAACATGACAACAGCTGCTGTTTACAGATTGTCAATGTGTGAGGCGGGGGTTCTGGGCTCCCTGTGACAGTTCTTGTCAAGAAGACCCCAAATCAGTATATTTGCTGTTTTAGGTTGATTCTGTGCTATAACTTACTGCCTTTACCCAGTCAAAAAATGTTCAGTGTAGATTTACATGTGGGGTATTATCATTTTATCAGGGAGCACTAGCCAAAAATATCTTTTTGGGTGATGCATTTAAACTTGAAAAAGATAGCCCAATTTTTCCAATTTTCAGTCCATGTCCATCCTGGCCATCAGTAGCAAGAGAACGCGACAGGAAACAGTTTCAGTGCCAAAGTATCATCCTTACATAAAAAAAAACTGGACCATAATTTTTGGAACTAAATTGATGCGAAATGAAGACCATATCAGCTTTTTAAAATGAACTAGCAATTAGCCTGGCATAGCCTCTTTAACTCTTTTTTGACGGCCAATTTTAGTAGAAGAAAACCCCGCCTGTTGACCAAATCCTCCTTTTTTTCGCGTTTTTGCAGGAGAGCGAAGGCAAGGGCGAAGTGAGTGAGAAGCGCCAGACAAGTGCGACGGAGAAGACGCAGTAAAAACAACGGTCTGTCCACAGACATTGTTTTTTTTTTTGCATTCCGCCCCAGACATACCCCTCTCTCCTCACTCGCTTTGCGCTTGCATTTGCTCGCCTGCAAAAGCATGCACGCCTGTTATGCAGGCTAGCCAGTTAGCTTGATATGGGAATGGCAGAAAAAGAGATTTGCAACACAAGACTGCTCAATTGGACGTACACTAATTTAGAAGCTTTTTTGGCGCGTTCACAGAAGCCAAAATTTGGACATCTCTTACGAACCTATATCGATCTTTCTCTCCCGCTCTCTTTTTTCCCTTTGCCTTTCTTCTTCTGTTGCTTCAGCACCTGATCGTCTTCCCACTGTCTTTGTTTTGCAAGGAATTTTGGCTGGCTAACTTTTCAGGAAAGGGACATTTAATTAATCTGTAGCGAATAGACGGTGAGTAAAAAAATTGGAAGTAGATTTTTTTATCCCAAATGTTGCTTTTTTGTGTGTGTGATTCTCTCAAGATACATGAAGATAGGTGAAAATTTGCTAAATGAGGTACCAGTGGAAAAATCCATCCTTAATTGTTGATTTTGATCAGTTTATAACCTTGTTGAATAAATGGAGAGCTAACTGGGTTCATGAAGGATATCCATGGTTAAGAAAAAAAAAACACCAAAACGACCCCAGTGTCGGCAGTACTCCCTCCATCTGATTTGCTTTTTCTATTGAGAGGACAATTGCAAGGATCCGTGAGGGTCCGTTCAATAAAGGTTTTAACTAATCAATGGCACAATTACGGGTCGGTTCACTTGGCGATCTCTGACCATCTATGGGCGTTCGAAATCGTGTCTGGACTTAAAAGTGTTGAACGCAGGAACCGTGAAGAGGCAGAAAGAGCAGGAGGAAGAATTTCAGAAAAGAGAGAAAAGGGGGCAATGATTACTTTAATCTCGTCTTTACTTACGTTATTTTTAATATGCGAGACGTGGCAATTTCACCAAAGTATAACTTTGAAAAACTACTGAGAAAATTAACTATTTCGGATTTTTGTTGATTGAAAACTTACAGGGTATGATGTATAGTGTTATTAATGGCAAATCCCCCAAAATGCCTTGACGAATGAACTATCGGTACCATAAAAGCATGTGCCCACTCCAAGAAAGATGTATGACGGTGAAATTCATTCAGGTGAATAAAGTAAAGTTAAGTTATCTGACATGAATAGTATTTCTTTACACACTACTTCATAAGCTCACATTTTTTTTATCGTACCCGGTAAAAATAAAGTCTGACTGTGATGAATTTGACAACGGTCACGCAATTGCAGAATACAGTACTCCAACACCCAACAACAATTGCTGAACAACCTTAATTTTATAATGTACAATTAAGAAGAGCTAACATACAAATAACAAAACATCTAACATTAGCTATTCTCTTGGTTATGCTATTTCAAACCTCAAATATTGCGTGATGCCAACAGTATTGAAATGCGTCCTTGTGTACGATAGGAATATGCATATGCGTTTGTATGCAAATTTGCTACAATGTGTCACCAACCTTCACAGCATCAGGAATATCAATTTTCAGATCGTTTACTTAATTTTAGCTTCATTTAAAGTCGCTTTCATCCTTTCTCCTACGTTTCGAATATACCAGGTACCGAAACTACAAAGAAAAAATCAGGCGGCTCATTTCTCTACAAATTTGACTTATGCAAATTTGTGACATTTTGCCACTGGTGGTCACGAAACTTTTTATTTTGCAAAGGCAAATCCGGGGTACCCAGATTTTTTATTTCATATTCTGTTAATATAAGAGCTGTGCTTTGTCCTAGTGTACATTTTGGCTAGGTATCACACATACCAAGGTGAGTTTTTTGCCTCTGAAGTTGCTCATTTTTTAGCCATTTTAAAAAGTGCGCTTCGTGGTAGTGTTTAAAAAACCGTAAAAAATTCCAAATCATGTTTATGATTTAAAACATACCATGGATAGCAAGAAAAGATAGAATTCTTTTAAAAGAAAATATTTCTGTTTTATAGCTTTAAATCTTGCCTCGGTACAGACGGGATAAAGTAGGTCATTTTTACTCTAATTTTTGCATAATTAATTAGGTAAAAAACGCTATTTTCGTTTTTCCTCATTTTCTCGAAAACTATAGATTCTTGAAAGTTGAAAATATTTTTTTCGAAGATAGTTCCCCAAAGGGGTTTTTCTGACAAATTATCAGAATTTTCGATTTTTTTAGCCTGGCCAGCGATTCTCGATATTTACAGTCATGGGCTCTTAAGACCCCAACAGCTAATGGTGAGGCTGCGACTAAGAAGTATGTAGACGACACCAAAGTCGATGGTAGTGTCTTTTTAAAACTAGATGGAACAAGATTAATTAGTGGAGATATAAACATGAATAGTAATAAAATGATCCACTTACAAACACCAACAAATAACTCAGACGCTGCTACTAAATTATATGTGGATTATAAATCAACTCCCCAAGATCTTAGTCCCTACCTAAAGAAAAATGGGAGTGTCCCGATGACAGGAAGTTTAAACATGAGTGGTAAAAAAATAACAAATATTGACACTCCCACTTTAGATACTGATGCGGCAGCTAAAAGTTATATTGACAATCATCTACATACGGCTCAAGTTCAACCAAGCCATTACACTGATGAGTTTAGTTATCTTATGTCAAGCCCAAATCAATGGACTGATGAAATAACTGAAGGAGATAGTTTTTATATAACAAAGATAGCAGACTTACCACCTAGTAAAGGAAACTTTCACGACTACGATCATAAAGTTCTTTATATGAAAATAGTAAAGAATTCTCAGGGTAGTTATAAGTACAAGATGGGAATTAATTTTTACATGTTACCTAAAAATGTTGACTATACACTTTGTTTGGAAATACTTAACACTGATTATGAACTATGGCATAAATCCCAGATAAGTGTTGGTAAGGGCACATCACAAGGATTAGAAATTGGAAATGTTAGTGTAAAAAAACTTAGCCATAGATACACTGATTTATATGGTAAAGCACAATTTATGCATTAACATAGAATAGTAGTTAATTTTAAGAAGTTGCTATCTGGTAATCCGTTTTTTCTTCATATTTTGGTCCATATTCCTCAGGATGGAATGACCTAGCTATTTACCCAAAAAATGTTACAGGAGTTTACATGATTGCTTATGGTATTATAAGTACGGTTAGCAATATCGACCCAGATAAAGTTTATGACTATCACACAGCATTTGACATCCAACCAGCACAAGTAGTTTACAATGTTGATATTAACGCAAATAATAAAAAGATATTGAACATTGCTCTAGATAAAAACCAGAATAATAGCGCCGCAACAGTTGGAATGGTAAAAGAGATAAATACCTTTACTAAAAACCTTGTCTATAGACAATATTTTGAAAAAAATTATGACTTTTCTGATGCATATAATTATGGATTAAGTAAGATTTCATCTGGTATCATAGTTAACTACATAAATCATTATAATGACATTAATAATACATTTAGTATTAGTATACCTAATAGAAACCTATTTGATATAAGAGAAGATGGTTTAAATATTGATAATTATGATATTAAGTTTTCTGCTCCTTTTGGTACTTTAATTTATACTTTATGTATTGTTTTTTATCATAATAGAGATAATGTTTTTATCTAATTACAAAAAAATCCAGATAATAATCTAAGTTTAATGCTAGTAAATTATACTAGTTCAAACAGTTACGTAAATTTAACTAACATTGCAAGTACATCTCAATACTTTTCAATGCCAACAGTTTATGATGGAAAAAAGATTGTTTTATGGTTGACAGAAAATGCAACTACAAACGTTACAAAAGTTAGTCTGAGTAACTACAGCTCGACTTTAACTTTAACAAGTAGTAGTCACGCCATTAAACAAATTTTTGAATTTAGAATTAAAGGTGGAGTTATAAATAAATTTATGTTTTCTCCAAATTTTTACGACTTTGACTTTGAGCAATTTCACAAAATAATGATTCAAGAGAAACTAAATGGGGCTTCATGATATAAATTAAAGAGGTAAATGAAGGATATATTTGAATTTAATCAAATTGATAACTATCTGTCAGAATCAGACGTCACAACTATCAAAGATTTCTATAAACATTATCACGAGAAATACTGGTGTTTTAAGAAATCAAACAAACGATGTAAAATTCTTGATGAAACACTTACTCTGTCTGAAGGAGGATTAGTTGTTATTGGCACGATAATAGGGGGAATAACATTAAATCCAATAATCCTCGGTGTTATCAATGGCGCTGGGGTGATTGTGAGTAGTATTTCAAAAATGAAGAATTACAAGAAAAAGATTGAAATGACACAAATTGCATTTAAAACATATGAAAAAGTATTGGTTGAACTGCGCTCAGCTCTGCGGGGTGATGAGTTTAACAAACAAGAGTTTATTGATCGCATGAAACTAATAGATGAAATGATAATTGATCAGACTCCTATAGCAGATAGATTTGTTAAGAGATATAATAAAAATTTTATGTAAAAAGTTTGGGGGGAGGCAAGCACACCATTTCTATCTAATCATAAGATAGAAATGATAAAAACAATTGTAACATGTGTAAATTTTTACTTTCCCTCCTATAAAACACAGTTTTACACTGATAATTTTATTAAAGCCTGTCTTGTTTACCAGTTTCTCTATGCGAAGTATTTCACACAAAAACTAGACATAAACCAAATTATTTATAGACTATCAGACTATAAACATAGTTGCAGATCAAACTCACCAACACTAGCTAATCATTTAATTATTCTCGCTTTCCGATCATTCTGGAAACAGTATCGCATTGGTAGGGGATGTGTTTATACCATTATACCCTGCTAGCAGAGGGTTTTCCCTTGTGTTTCTCAGCGTTGTACTGCCATTCTCTTCGCGGTTTTGGTTGCTCGCGTTTTGTTTTGGTTGTGAACCAGCCGACGAAAAGACTTCTGCCGACAGCCGCTTGCGATTCCTGTTGAACATGCGCGAGATGAAAATGCGGTTACCATGGAATTGCTGTCACGTGTCGGTAATACGATGCCGCCGCCGGAGTTTGCTCATGTATTCATGAGTCAGATTTCCCACGGGAATGACTCGCACTCGCCATGTTGATATAGCGGGCTCACTTTTGCACAGCAAACTAGTACATAAAAGATGAGCGAGTTGATAAAACCGGTTCCACAACCGGTTTAGTCATGTGATTACCTCCTAGAATTTGGAGGTATCTACAGCGCATGTTCAACAGGAATCGCAAGCGGCTGTCGGCAGAGGTCTTTTCGTCGGCTGGTTCACAACCAAAACAAAACGCGAGCAACCAAAACCGCGAAGAGAATGGCAGTACAACGCTGAGAAACACAAGGGAAAAGCCTCTGCTAGCAGGGTAATACCATTAACACACCTTTTAAAGAATCTGAAGTACTTGGCTATCTAACTGGGATTGTTTACGGGTGCTTTCACAGAGGAGTCATTGAATGATTTGTAACTATTCCACGACTTTTCATAATTCTCCAGAGCTTGTCCAGAAGCTTTTAGATAAACTAATTTGTACTTTTCATTCCCCATTTCTTCCTGGAATTTTTTGATAAGATAAAAAATACTTATCATTCTCTTTCGACAAAATTGATTGTTTAGTATTTCCATGACGTGTTTGTTTATCGCCATTAGTTTATTGTACAGGTCGTACTTTTGATCCTCAGTCAGCTGTAATCTTTTAGAAACTTGATTAACCTTTTTTTCATAATAATACTTTCTCTGATAAATACTCTTCTTTCGATAATGTAATCGTGAGTAGTCTTTCCGGTCATAATACCCCAAAACATGACCATTTAAACCATCACGGGAATCACAAATTTAATAACCTGAATAAATAGAAAAACAATCACTTCTTTTACAATTCCAGCATTTAGTTTTTCTACTTTCTACTGTTTGATTAGTATAATTATGTAGGATGTCTAAATATCTTTTTATTTGTTCTTCTGTATAACACATTTTATTATTTATATTTAATAATATTAATGTCAGAGTATGTACTTTTTTTTACCAGAAATAATAATATTTACTATTTTAATTTTTATTTGGAGCTCTGTTTTATGTGAGCTATGCTCATTCTTACAACGACATTTATTCGAATTCTTCTTTGGAGATAATAGCTGTAAATTATCAATATGATTATTAGTCTTATTATTATCTATGTGATCAACTACTTTAACTTTTGGTATATTTCCTCGAAAGCATTCGAAAACATACCTATGAACCAAATAACTTTTTTTTAGGATAATTATATAAAATAAAAAACAAATAGCCTTGATTTTGTTTAGCAACTTTCAATAACTTATTTCTTTTGAGACTATAAATTTCCCCTTTTTTACTTGCGTACTAATTATCATAAATAGGATGAGAATAAAATTTAATTTATTTATTAAAGAGAATATAGCCCATCTTTATTTAATAAAACTTTTATCTTAAAGCTTTTTTTCCATAAGGCTAGAGTATGAATCTTTACACCTTTTTTTTTCGATCTAAGAGCCAAAGTATGTACTTTGTCCTTTAAGACCTGTCTTTTATCATCTTCATTACTCAAAACAATTTTATTTACTTCCTTTGAATAAATATCGTTATTTTCACTCCTTAAAATTTTTCATGGATCTCATTTGTTTTTCACCGGAAAATAAACAATGGACATAGTCTTCAAATGTTATACCCTTTTTCACAACATTTTTCTTTATGCCTTTACACTTTTTAGTTAAATCACACCCTGTAGTCGGATCTTCAACTTTGAAACTATAAAGCTTTCGACGAAGACCAATAAAATTAGTAATTTGACGACCAGCTACTTCATCTTTAAACATTCCTATTACTTTTTTATTAACTCCTGTAAGTATTCCAGATGGGTGGTTTGGTGGATAATCCGACGTATCAAACTTGGTTTTTATGTCTTTTGATATATCTTTGTAAAAATCATCCGTATGAATAATGTATAACAGTGAGTCAGTATCTGTAAACAACAACTCAGCACCCTCACTGTATTTCTTTTGGATATAATTATAATGAAAATCAAACATTAATGTTTTTGACAGATCCAGTACTGCTTGACCGACATACACTGGTTTGTTAAAAAACACTTCAGTTTTTTTCAAATGAACTGCAATAAGATTTTTATCAAATATTGTTGATCTATCAAAGTTTGGACGACTTGTTAATTTTACAGCTTTGTCACGATTATCAACAAGTATTATATTTTGTCTTTTCCTTATGTTTTCTATTGTTTTTCCAAATACGGAGTTATTCATAAGTTTAAAAAAGTCTTTTTCAAAACTGTTGGCTGCTGTTTTTCGGAGTTCAGTATTCTTTCTGATGTAAGGTTCCATCCAAGAACTCTGATTAAAAGTTAACAATCATTTTCTCAGGTGCAAGAGGATAGTCATTATGTGATTTCCATAAATCATGGTGGTATTCTAGGTCTACTTCAAATATATATCCTTTTTTATTACTACCTGGGTTTGCCATACTATGATTTGCTTTCTCCAATATAAAAAATAATTTTTCTTTTGTTAGGTTTTTAATCCATTTAAATCCATTTGTGGGAAGTGATTGTGACATTGCCCACCCATAAAGATTATTAGCATCAAGATATTGAATATAAACAGACTCTTCATCAGGATTGTATTCTTTCATGTATTTGTTATTCGCTTCTGCATATCTCTTTGATATGTGAGTTATTCCACCCCGTATACCTTTTTCAAGCATCATTAACATGTCATAATTATGCAACAGTTGAGGCTCTTGACCTGTTTCTTTGAGACATGCATCCCAAGCCAGGCCAGGAGATGTGTAGAAATGCGCTGGACCCAAATTGTAATGTTTTAGACATTATGTCAAGTTTTTCTAAAGTTTTCAAATACGTCTGCCACCAGTAAAACACCAGTCTTTAGGTAAAGATCGTGATAATCTCTAATTGTTTTACATTTGAAAGTATTCCAAACATTAACAGCATGTTGATAATCATCATCTGTTATACCTTCATCATTTAGTTTTGAATAGAATTCTTCTTTCGAAGGTAATTGTGTTTCAGTCAACCTTTCGATTGAGGAAACATAATCATAAGGATAAACTCCCTTACGAGTTAATAACTCTACATTTGTCTTAAATATTTCTTTTGTATTACAAAAATCATCTGGTTGTAAATTACCAACAAGATTAGCAAGACTCGTTTGAATCAATAAATCGTATTTCAAAATACAATGAAACAGTCTCTCCAGTGCATCTAGATTTATACTCATCAACTTTAATTTTTTTGGAAAACGAAATGTACTTTTCTTCTGTCGATGGAATACAGTTTAACTCACCTGGAATAGTAGAAAGTTGTTTTATAAACAAATGTGCATCATAACCTTGAAGATTGTGAAATATAACTGGAAGAGTCATTGGCTTTCGACACTGGAGATTGCATCTATTATGAGCAGCTCCACGGTATTGACCAGTAAAATGACAATGATCTCTAACTTTATCAGTTAGTAATTCTTTCTTACAAATATGACAAGTTTCAGCTTTATCAAAAAATATTTGTTCTTGTTTTGTTAATTTAAGAGGTATTGGACGACGATAAAAATCGTTATATATTTTATTAGTTACTTTTGCAAGTTTAGAAACAAATAATTCAGAAATGTTATCAGTACTTTTGGTTTTTGTATAAATAATTGGTTTAAAAGTGGTATTAGTAACTATTCCTTTGATGTAAAAACAAAATCCTGATGGTTCATGTTTTTGGTAGTTATAAGTATATGAATCCTCTGGATTAGGACTGCAAGTATTCACCGGTTTAGTAAAACATTCAAAATCTGCATAAACTACTAAAGGAATTGGAAGCTGTTTGTGATAATTCTTAAAACATAATTTTGAGTTTCTTGGAGGCATTTTCACAGCAACTGTTTCATTAGTTGAACAATATTTGATATGTTTTTGAAATAGTTGTTCTTTTGAAAAGTGAGTAGAACATTTCTTGCAAATATATATTTGACCATTTGTTCTTGATGTTATTTGAGATCTAAGCAAACGCGAAAAATTCTTAATTAGCGAATAATGATATTTAGAATTTTCTTCTTGAAGAAATGTCAATTGTTTTTTGAGGATTTCGCTGAGCCATTCTCAGAGGATAAAACTTGTTATCCTCATTAACCGAAAACACATTTATTCCTGGAAGTGATGGATTTTAAGTGCTTCAATTTTTTGGAATGTCTTCTAGTTTAACTGGGTATTTAATTCCTTTACTATTTATTTTCTGGGTATTTAATTCCTTTACTATTTAGGGTATTCTCGTATTGTTTCATATCTGTTAATCGGGTATCATTTTTGTCTTTTGGATGAAGATATCTAAGTACACACCAGAGAAAGCATTTATCATCAGTGTTTCGGATATTTACTATAGCTTTCTTTCGCATTATCCAATCTGGAAGAGGAATATAAGAAGATCCTCTCATCGGATTGTAATCAGCAGTATGAATTTCAAGATTAAGAACTTCTTTAAAATACCACCCGCTACCATTCTGCTGATAGATAATCTTTTCAAGGATAGTATGAATAACTTTAGCAAGTATTTCTCTTACATCAGTTGATTCAAGATTATTATGTGTATCTGATTGAAAATATCCTTTATCCTGAACCGCAAAAAATAGCTTACAATCACCTGTCATTTTTCCATTAAACAAACTAAAACAAATCTAACTTTAATATTTCGATGATTTCGTAAAAAGTCTTTTATGCTTCATGTTTCTTTACATATTACGAGAGTTATTGATGTTGGCGGAGTCTATGCTTTGGGTGAGCTCTGTTTGCTGGGACACAAAATAATTACAAATCCATTATGGGATATTTTGGCCACGGGAGTGGCCGTTTATTAAATTAAAACATCTAAAGCTGAAAAAACCAGATACAGAAGAACATTATCCCAGCAAAGGTGAGGGCACACCCGCCATTCCCTAGGGAAAAATAAAGCTAACGGGAGGGAAGGGAGGGAAAAATGTTTCTGACTGTCTTGTAATGCGAGGAAGGAGACCTTGTGCCTCACTTCTGTGAGGCCTTGTGCCTCCCTTACATGACCCGTGACATAAATGACACTTTCGTGACAAATAACCCGGATGACAGGAAAACCCTCCTTTGCTGGTGGCTGGAGAAGTAAAATATTAATCAGTCACATTCAGCATAAAACCATATATTCCTTTCAGAAATAAATTTCATTTAAATAAGTAGATTTAGATCTAAAGAACTCAAATGGAGTAATACCAGATTCTCCCTTAACAATGTATTTGTTAGCAAATTCATCCAGAGCCGATTTCTCTTTGATAATTCCCTGATCTCTCTAGAGCTTTTCGAAAATAAGATGGTGTATCGGGTGGATTTTTTTTATTCTTGATACACTCCTGAAAATACGCATGAAATGTTTTGGTTTTGGTTTTGGTTTTGGTTTTGGGTTTGAGTATTATTCTTTCTCTTATTTTTTTTTTTGTTTTATTTATATCAGCAATCCACTTTTGTTTTTTCTTATATCGTGAATACTCCTTCTTAAGTTTCTGTTGTTTGAGTCTTTTTATCTTTCTTAATTCTTCAATAGAAAGGTTTTTTAAGCCAGTGGTCATCTTGTTATATAATTATTTAATCTTTAATCCTTAATTTCAATTTTATTTTTCTGGTTCACTTTTACTTTAGAGTAGTTATAATAGGAAGCTTTGGGTTAAAAAAAAGATTTGTTAATTTGACCTTAAGATTATGGGATCTTGGAATTTATCATTTGTAAATTGGTTTAAAAATTATTATTTATTAACTTAAAATATGATTCTTGGTTCAAATGAACTTAATAATTTTATTCCCGTAAGCTGGGAACTTAAACCATTTGACTTAAAAAATCTCAAAGATTTGGTATTAAACCATCCTTTTCAAAAACTTATGTTTATAATATATAATTACTACATCAATTATCAAACAGGCAGTAATGATGTTTATGACGAAGATGCAACTGGTTCAGTAAACGACGCGGTGGAGGATATTAAATATTTTGAAATTTTAGATAATTTTTACAGATATGGAATCACTTTTCTAGAAGATGAAGTTCGTCCTGGAAATATTTTGCATGTATTTTCTTATTATAATAAAGATAATAGATCGTTTTCACGTGACGTCACATACCTTCCGGTCGCCATATTGGTGGACTACTTTTCCCGCGGAAGTTTAAAAATGGCGCCCGATCCTCAAGAAAATGTAGTGAAATCAAGCGAAAATATCGAAGAAAAAGCTCCCATACCTCTTTCAGAGTATGCTAAAAGTTGGAGCCAAAGGTCAAGAAGCGGAATGTCGAAAAAATTTCGGTTATTGGAATAGATCCAGTGCTAATCGAAGGCAACGAGCCCGATTGTTTACCTCCGATCGAATCGACGGATCTTCTATTTTACCTCGTACTCGAAACAAGCTATTACACAAAACAGCAATTCAAAGCTTTTAGAAGCATACAAGCGTACAACCAGATGGTTTCTGGATTTATTGCGAGTGTTCAGGGCCACACAATCAAGGATAATTTTGTAGTTTTAGCGAAGGTACGACATTCTCAAAGAATGAACGACTCATTGATTCCAGTGTGGATCATTACCAAAAAACAGGGAACTGTTATTTCTGCTCATTGCTGTGGCTGTAAGGCTGGTCTCGGGGAATCCTGCTCACACGTAGCCAGTGTGCTCTTTTACCTTGAAGCATGGACAAAAATACACGGAAAACTGTCTTGCACGCAAGTGAAGTGTTCATGGCTTCTTCCTTCGTATGAAACAGAAGTCGAGTACGAAAGAGTACGAGACATCAATTTTACTTCAGCAAAGAAAATGAAAACTGACTTGGATGCAACCTTAGATAAGGTTTCGGACAAACCGCAAGACGACAACCTTTTGAGAGGAGCAAAAATCGAGTCAAAGTGTGTTCCAGCTCCATCAGAAGAGGAGATGGATTCTTTCTATGCCGAATTAAACAATTGTAAATTCAAGCCCATAGCCCTCAGTCTAGTCACTCCTTTTGCTGACAGCTTTGTGCGGAAAAGCCGCGAAATTCCAACTGTTCATGATTTGTCAGACCCTAAGTATCAGGATCTTGAATATCTCGAACTGCTACAGGTTTGTTTCGAGAAAGAAATAGAGCTTTCTGAAGAGCAAAGATTACAGATTGAGGAGGACACTAGAAGCCAGTCAAAGGGAGCTAACTTTTTTAAACATCGAGCTGGAAGGATCGGAGCTTCTCAAAGCAAGCAAGCATCGCACATAAATCCTGCATTGCCTTCCCAGTCTCTCATTCTATCCATTTGTTACCCAGAGTTAAACAAAATATTTTCCAAAGCAATCAAGCATGGGTGTGAACACAAAGAACTAGCAATCAGTGCTTACGAGCAAGTCATGAAGCAGAAACACAGAAATTTCAAAATAGTGAAGTGTGGTATGTTCATTAACAAAGAATACCCCTGGCTACATGCCACCCCAGACTTTCTCTGTTCCTGTGACTGTTGTGGGGAAGGCCGCATACACGATCATTCGCGAGAATGTTTTCATTCAAATCGATCCGACTTATCGCAGAAATCCAACGCGATCGCCGTTCAAATGACAATATTTCCGCTTCTTCTCCTTGGTTTGTGACTACTGATGGAACTCGAGCGAAATGAAGATGTTTGTCTCGAGCGCTTTGGCTTCCACAACCAACTATCATGCAAAAAACCATCTTCACAGTGAAACGTGACTCGGTCGACTCGGTTTGTTTATCCACCAATATGGCGGCGTGACGACGGTTGCTAAGCTTATGGTCACGTGAGTGAAAACGATCTATAAACAGTGCCATTATATATTACATCATGATTACGATTTAAAAACTCTTATCTTCAATGATGTAAAATATATTAATCTAAATGAATGCGATAATGGTGAAATAACTCTCTCAGAAATAGAAAAATGGAAAAGAAATTTAGTCAATGGTGAGCCAAATAAAAAAACTAAATTAGCACTATTGGATCCATTAATCTATAATAGTTTTATAACTTTCTATATTTTTTCTAAAAAAAAATAGACCAAACAATAGGATTAATTACTATTTGAGTAGGGAAGGAATTCATTATTGCTTAGATAGAAAGATTAAAAATTATAATTATGAAATGGTAAAAAAAATAAGGATAAATCAGCTAAAAAAGTCTAAAAATTTCTAACTTAACTAAATAGCAGACTCTTGCTATAAAATTATGTAATCTTGAGGTTCATCCTGTTGAAGATTAAGAGGTCTTAAAACTCACTTGGGTAAATTCCAATTTTCTACAATATCAATATCAATATCATTTATTTTTTTAAAAAAGTCTTATATTAATATTTAATATAAGACTCAAAATAATTTTGGGAAAACCCCAATTTCATACAACTCATAAGCAAGATCAATTATTCTCTCTTCAAGACCTTTGTCACTTAATATTATATCTTCACATATTAAACCTTGTGCTTCATAAAAAAAGTTCATTAACCCATGAAACTTTCTATTAACAGCTTCATTAACTTTTTCTTCGCCTTTAACTTCTTCTACTCCTTCTACATATAACCCATTAATCCCTTCTACAACTTTATCAAGTATATCATTATGATTTACATCATTATCTAATAATGGAATATAGTTTTCAGAAAACAACTCACTATTGGGAGGAACTGATTTAAAAATTCTTCTAAGATTTTTATCAATTATTTTTATAATTTGATATTCTACCCGTGAAGAAAATATTAAATTCTTAATTTCATATTTATCCTCACTAACATTAGTTTTGGTTGCTGACTTAATTCCCATTTTATTATATTTTTTTAATCTTTAAACCTTAATTTCAATTTTATTTTTTCTGATTCACTTTTACTTTAGAGTAGTTATAGGGGGGTGATTTTGAACTGAGAGACTGTGAGTGAGTGAATGAATGAGTGAGTGAGTGGAGCGAAGTGAAATATGGAGGAAATAATCGAAACGAGGTTATCGAAAAAGGTGGAAATTAACCACGAAAAAATGATAGGGTTTGAGTTGAGTCCCAAAGCATCCCCCTATAACTACTGCCATGGATGACATGGTCTCTGACGACATTTGACCTAACTCGCTTTGTCGTTCTTATGGAGAATTTTGACAGCTAGCAAGACAGACGAGACACTGACACGACTGACACAGTCGACACACGTGTACATATGTCATGCTATCTCATTCATGTCCTATGATGTATAAAGCGACTTGGAAAGGTTTCCAATTTCACAGGAAGTAATACTGTTTTTTTTTACCCCGAGCACGAATTTTCGTTTTTTGAATTTTCTCGTGTATAAAATTTTGCTGTAAGCCTCGGAAAATGTTAAATGGAAGTCAAGAAACATTCTTGGGTTCGTTTCTTTGACTGGAAGTAAGGAGTAACAAATAGCAAAAGCTTGCCGTTTTGAATTTCTCTCCCGCTTCCCGCCATCGTAGAGATCCCGCCTCCCGCCCTTTCTTCTCCCGTCTCCCGTACCCCTCCCGCCCCCTGTTCTCCCGGGCTCCCGCCCCCCTGTCCCCCTCCACAGCTTACAGTAGGTGGATTTTGGAAGGATTTGATCTCTGCCGGGTCAACATTCTAAAGGCTGCTTAAACCTTATTACAACCAATACCATCCCCGTTTTTTTAAGAGTATCATCATTTGTGAGTAGCTTTTACTATGTCATCCATATAAAAGAAGCCCCGGGCCCCTTCCCTTTAGTACGCTCGGACTGATACTGAGCCGTTGTATTGTCGCTCCTCGTATGCTTGGCTGATAGTTATACCCAGGTGATCAGCGTTAATGTTACTGTTATTGGTTTGAGGCCGGGACAAACGTTTGACCCAACAACAATCTGCTAACGAAATCGAAAGGTTAGAGGATTAGAGCAATTACGGAAGGAAATTGGGGAAGGGGTGGGGAGGGTCATTTATGTGACCAATGCTCCGGTAGGGTGTAAAAAAACTCTCTCACGAACATGTATACTGCTTAAGAGCAAATGTTACCATCGGTCAAACATTTCGTGGCAACACCTCAAAATTCAATTTGGCCCATATTCTCAGGTTAGGTAGACCTTAATGTAAAACAAAACCCTGCGTAGTTCGTTGGGCTAAATATCGATTAGTTTTCGAGAAAATCAATAATAACCGAAACCTGAGAATTTGCCACGTTTTGAGCTTTCAACTTAGGTCGAAAAAGAATGCTTCGCGTAACAAAAACAACACACTCTAGAGCAACAAAATCTACTAAATCTAGTAGAATGATGCCGAAATATGTGTTAAAAGCAAATTGAGCAATTATTTTCTATTCACTTTGAAAATATAATTAGTTTTCGCGAGCCCTCTTTTATCAAAATTAAAACTTGCCAAAAAGTAACCTTTAATCTAAGTATGCGGTACTAAATGAAATACGTCGAAAAATATGGATTTCGAAAGCCGAATAATCGTTCTTTTACATATCCAAAGGATTTTTTGGGGAAATGATTTAGCGCGAAGAAATTCAATTTTAAAGTTGGATACAATGCCCTGTTTTAACCGACCTTCCAAGTTATGTTGTAAACAGAAATACAAGTTTTCCAAAGAGAGCATTCAATCAAAAGCGGGATTGACGTAAAAATTCAACCAACATATTTTAAAATCAAAGACATATATTGTATTTCTGTTGTCCCTTCGTTTGATACAAATTTTAATCAAACTGCAAGATAATTTGTCAAGATTATAAACGCAGCTGTCATCTTTGTTTACACGCCGGCGTGAAGACCAGAGTCGTGAGATGTTTTGTTGGAAAGTTTTCCCGACCAATTATCTCTGAATTCAAGATCAGAGATCAGATTTAAAAAGTTATTTTCGTTTGCCTTTCGTCGAAAGTGAGTTTCGAACTAATAAGCAAACCAAAGGCAAACAATTTAACGAGCCATCTCAAACTGACACATTGAAAACATGTCTTAAGTCCGTTACAATTTCGCACAAGAATCAAATCTTTTGATCATGAAATTAAAGGGTCGTTTGACCTTCTTTACCAGCATATGAAGACTTCCACATTTTCATAGTATAATAACAACTTACATTTTCCTTGCGAACGTAGCCAAAACGGAGTTGGGCGTTTTCAGCAAGTTGGATTCGCAGAACATGTATTTATAGCCACTCAATGGTTGCGTGACCAATTTCTATTTCCGGAATTGAGAGCGGAAGTTCATGTGCACGGACTTTTTGTAACTGGAAAATCATGAACCCTTTATATAATGGTGCTGCTAAACAATTCAAATTAACGAGTCTTTTTAGTTTCAATATCAATTTTAACATTTTGCACCCTCAGCTATATTCTACGGCGAGAAACCACATAAACCGTCTTAAAGATAATCTAGCCTCTGAATCATCAAAAGTGTCAAAAGATGAAACACAACAAGTTTTTACACTTCTACTAAAAGCTCTACCCCAAATCGAACTAAAAAATGTAAGTGATTAAATGCAGGTGCCACGACTAATTCTCTGCTTTGCACAAGAAAGACGTTGCCACAGCTCAAGTTCGGAAAAGCTAACACTTGACTTTGACCATCACCACCTAGTTTCTTTTCTTTTTTTAAAACAATTCAGCAGGTAATGGTCTCCAGCTATGAAAAGGGTAAGAACATTATTGCCTCAGTGGGTTAAACGGGATCACCCGGACATGACCGGTCACGGATAATAAATTCCTCGATAAACTAATTTTAACAAAGACTAAGTGGTTTTTATGCGCATTTTCCAAAAAAAGAAATCCAAATTACTTGGCCACGTGATCGACAACGCCCTCCAGCCTCTAGTGTTCGAGAATTGTAACTAACGATTCCCACCACTTTCTTAACGTGTAGCTCCAGTTTTTCTGTATCAAAGCAAATGCGAAATCTGCTCGGAATGGTTCCCGAATCATTACAATTTGCATGTGAAACTGGTGTTCATTGACTAGTGTCAGTCCTCCTCTAACTAAAGTTTTCGCCTGGACGAGACGCATATGACTTCTTTCCATTCCTTTAACTGTTTTTACAAGAAGAGTATTATTAGCCACTGTAGACCTACAAGCTTTTAAGGAAGAACGGTCTTCTCTCTGTACAGTGAGCGATTCAGCACGAAGGATTTCTCGGTAAAATAGGGCGTGGTTGATCACGTGATGCAGTTAAAATACTTTTAAAAATGAAATTGGAAGATTCCTTATGATTGGTCTTAAATCGTTAGTCACGGGATAGCTTGAAAAAACTTTACATTAGACCATCGCCCTTTTAAAATTCTGAGTAATCTTTAAATCTACTTGAAGATGTACAAATTCTCCGTTTGTGGGCGTGGCTGTGATTCCTTTTCTCTCCAGACTTAACTAATTTATAACAACTTGTTACATTTCCTATAACACTTTTCCTTTTGTTAGCTTTTCCCTGGCTTCTATCGTAAAAGCTACCAGGATAATTTTGACGAGACAATTTACAACCCCAGTCAGTCGTCACTCTTTGAAGAGTGTCTGTAAAAAGTTCTATAGACGACACACCGTTAGCATCAAACAGAGCCGTCAATTTCAGTTTACCTCAAGGAAGACATTCTCGACATCACTGACTATTTCGTAGGTTATTTTTTATTTTCCAAATACTTGCTCTCCATCGATGAGACGATTCTTAGCAAGAGGCTAATCTCTACATATTCTGGTCAGTCTTACTAGTTTTATAGCCACACCTGGCCACAACGCCTTCAATAATTTCCATGTACGGCTGCTTGCGCTTGCCAGTCATCGATCCTACATCCAGTTCTGCAGTGTTCGTATCGAAAACTTCGCCAGCCTAGACTGACCTACGATCTCACAAATGTTGTATGTTTCGTACATGATGGGAGGCTGAAGAGCTAATGCTTTCGTTACTTCGTTGGACATTTTTTTCGATTGCCTTCTCCGTTATCAGTTCATTTCTTTCTATACGTTCATTTCTTTGCTGACAAGAGAGAAAAAAATCCTGCTATTTGTAGTTGTGTGAAGTGCACTTGTCGAAGATATTAGAGCCATCACTATGCTTTACTCTTCGCATTGCCTTTGAGACACCCGACATTCTTAATTAAATTTATTTGAAAAAAGTGATATCGACGACGTTTTTATTATTTCACAAGGTTTTTCCCAAGGGCAACACCGCAATTTTTTTTTTGTTTCCTCAGGTAATGATTTTTGTATAGCGATCATATTTGTCACTCTTCTGCCTTTATTCGTTGTTTTAACAGGTTTCTGTTTTTCTTTCCTTCTTTTTTTACTCTAAAAAAATCGCTAAGATCCGCTAGTCACTTGTTCCATGTTCCAATCCCGTTTTTTGTAGTTGTAGATTTCACTTGAATGAAGTGGTATTCCACAACGCCCACGTGATAACATATGTTTTTGACTTGAGGTCTCTTGGTTCCGCTTGGGTTTGCTGCTCAGTTCAAAACTAATGTTGCGGCAAAGAAGACTTACGAAAGGCAATCTAAGACCATTATGAGAAAAATGGAAGCAGTGAATACGTACAACAAAAACCAACCTCCAAAGCATGCAAAACAAACAATGCCACCGTTCCGCTGTCATGTCGTGGGAAATGATTTTGAACGATTGGTTCACGAACGAAACGAGACCTGCAGAAATACAGTTTTCTTCATCATTGATTTGAAGACAAAAAGGTTAGATTCTATACGTTAAAATAGACCTCGACTTACTGTATTCTGCTTAACTTTTTCGGTGCTTCTGTCAAGTGTAATGTGCGTGCAGTGTCATGTCGCGCGTGGGACAAGTTGAAACACGGAAATTTATCCAACTTTAGAAATCGATTTCTTTGCTCTGAATAATTTCCCCAAAAAACCCTTTGGAACTCTAAAAGAACAACTCTTTGACTTTTAGTCACTAGGTTTTCAATGAATTATATGCAGTACCACAAGCTCAAATAATAGGCTAATTTTAGATAAGATTTCTTCTCGATAAAAATAGGTCGGGCAAATTAAATTAGATTTTAAAAGTAAATAGCGGAGAATTGATAAAAATTGCTCTAACGGTATTTTTTGACATTGGTCACAATATGTGGTAGATTTCATTGCTCTAGAGTGTTTTATTTTGTAACGTGAGGCGTCGTAAATCGCCCTAAATTTCACATTGAAAAGGCGGCGTTTTCACAAAATTCAGTGATTATCGATTTTCTCGAAAACTAATCGATATTTAGCCAAACGAACTATGCAGTGTTTTGTTTTACATTAAGGTCTATCTACCATGAGATTATGAGCCAAATTGATTTTTGAGCTGTTGCCACGAAATTTTCAAAATGTTTGATTTTTGGTAACATTTGCTCTTAAGACATGCACTTACAGCGCTTTGCCATTATTGAATTAAATCGGTTATGAGGTTCACAAAATTTTGGTTCAACAAAAGCATAGCGAAAGCAAATAAATTATATCCAGACACTGATATCTTGACCCTTTTAACCATCGTTTCCGCATCATACGAACGTATCATCATCATGTGATCAAAGTATGACCGGTTTGTTTATAGAATCGGTGTTTGCTACAGCGAATTTCGCGGAATTAACAGGAATTTCGTGGACGTTTAGGAAATAAGCAAAGTAGAGTAGCTGGCTCTAGTGGAGTAGCTGTCTTGGAATGTCGTTATAAAGGCACTGTTCAGCGCAACCGAACGAAAGCATCGCAATGTCAATGAGAAGACTATGAACCAATAATAGCAAATAAAATGAATTTAGTCGCTCTGTAAACAGCAAACTGTCGGAAAATTGTAGGAAAACACTCCTTTATGCAATAATCCACTGGATGTTTTGATAAAATATTTAAACACCGTTCGACTGATTGCACACAGATATTATGTAGTTGCGATTTTATTTTTTGCTAGCCTGATCCCAGTTTGGAAACAAATTGCGAAATTGCAATTTCAAAAGCGCTTCGTTTTCTAAAGGTAACGGCCGAACATAAATACTGTCCGGTTTTTACTGTATTTCTAGGCATAAAAACGTCGTCCCAAAATGTCTCGAAAACACTCTCATAGATTTTGCTCAAACGTGAGGTAGTAATCTTATTTTTATCTTCATTTCGCAATGATAGAGCTCTGGATAAGCTGAAGAGAAAGACCGTGAGAGAGGCTTTCCAATGGCATTTGCAAAATCGAATGATTCTGATCATGTTTGTAACTACTATCAGGTACACACATTTTGGTATTTCTTAACATGTACAACTGGTACTATTTTGAGTTAGGTAATAAGCAGAAGTACAAAGAAGTCATGCAATTTGAAACGAAAAAATATTTATATTTTAAGACATGCTATTAAGCTTGAAAGAAGCCAAAGGTTTACTGGGACAAAGGCAATGTATCCCATGCATTCGTGTTTTCATTACCTCTCTCTCGGGGTATATTGGGTCCGATAAAACGACGGCATCGACTTCGTTTGGTTGGAAAACCCAAAATAATCATGCAGATGTATCTGGTAGGGGCTTTAAACATGAGCCATTTAAGGTGTTTCGATACACTTTTTCGGAGACCATACCGATATTTTTCTATCGCCTTAAAAAGGATTTTATCCTTGTCCAATTGCTATAAAATTTTCGCCAGTGATTGACTGTGGATTGAAGTTTGTCAAAATGTAGTTTTAACTAAAATTGATATTACTATGAGAACAATAAACAAAAAAATTGGAAATTGATAAAAGCCGAATTTTTACGCAATCTAGACCTGCTACTGAAAATCCAACACTAGGAACTTAAAGTTTGGTGTTTAGCAAATAACCTTCGTGAGAAGTAAAAAATTCTGTATGTTTGAATTCAAATAAAACTTAAATATATTTCAAACCTCGTATTTTCAAAGTCACGGTTTTGACGTTATGCTAATGTTCGCTAATTAATGCGCACGGTACATACCTCCATGACTAGTACATTGCAAAAACTAAAAACCAGAGGCTTAATTTTTTTACGGAATATTCTGTCGCACTGAAATCTACTAGTCATGGAGGTATGTACCGTGCGCATTAATTGGTAAACATTAGCATAACGTCAAAACGGTGAATTTTGTCAGGCAGATTTTTGGCCGGTTCGTAGGCTAGGTTCGCCTTGAAATTTCAAGATGTTAAAGTGAATCAATCTTAATGAAAGTTGCAAACATTATTACATACATTATGAAGATTATGGGATTTCATTTTATAAAAATTCGTTCCAGTAGTTGCGCTTAGACAGGTGGTGAGAAAGCATGTTGGTTTACAAGATCGCAAGAACGAAAATACACCAAACTTTCCTAGCATCGAAATATGATATTAAGCAGCATTTGTGCGCTACTTAAGAGTAACTTAAGTCATTTAGAACTTTTTTATTAAATAATTTATCACGGCTATTAAGAATACGAGGTTTGAAATACATTTCCGTTTTATTTGAATTCAAACATACAGAATTTTTTACTTCTCACGGAGGTTATTTGCTAAACACCAAACTTTAAGTTCCTAGTGTTGGATTTTTAGTAGCAAGTGTACATTGCGCGAAATTCGGCTTTTATTAATGTCCAATTTTTTTGTTTATTGTTGCCATAGTAATATCGATTTTAGTTAGAACTACGTTTTGACAAACTTCAATCCATAGTCAATCACTGGCGAAAATTTTATAGCGATCGGACACGGATAAAATCCCTTTTAAGGCGATAGAAAAATATCGGTATGGTCTCCGAAAAACTGTATCGAAACACCTTAAAATGGTTTTCAAGCTGTTGGTCAAACTCACATTGCTTGTGAGTGCACTAAACAAATAGACATTTAGCGTACTGCAGTTATTTTGAAATATAAATTGGCAAGATTCATGCACATAATTTCCTAAAATTAGCTCAATGATTAGCATATTGGAAAAACTAACGGCACACAACAAAGATCCCAGTAACTGGTAGCGAGAAACGTAAAGAATCAGAGTGGCAGAAGTAAAGCAGAAATGAACATAATCTTGTCAGAAAACACAACGTAGCTTGAAAAGCTCTGCAGTCTAATTAAAATATGTGGAACAATGCAAAATTCACCTTCTTATGTTTTTTCTGTGTTTATTTCCCATACATGAACAAAGCTTTTAGGTCTAAGTGAACATGCATCAAACGAAGACATTGATCGTGCTTTCCGTGCACGAGCACTTAAAGTGCACCCGGACAAGAACCCGGAAGATAAAGTCAGGGCCACTAAAGAATTCCAGCTTCTAACAGAGGCTAAAATTGTTCTGTTGGATGCTGAAAAACGGCGAAATCTAGATGAAAGTTTGATTGACAGCGGTGGGCGCAACTGGAATGCCTTACCTCTTTTGTGCAGTGTTTGTACCAACTGCAACTCAAAAGTAGGATCAAGATGTCTAAAAGGAATGGGTCACATAAATCCTCTGATAGAAGAATTCAATTCAGCTTCAAAAGAGTACGATTACGAAAAGAAGACTAAATCAAAAACTTCTCCAGACAGAGATGAATTTTCAACTACCCTTCATGAAGTGCTTAAAAAATTTATCATCACTGATTTGCATAGGCTGTATCCGTTGGCAGGTCAAAAACAGAGGCCATGTTCAAAATACGAGGTCGTCCCACCACCAACTGAACTTGGTGCGTGCCTCTCTGGAAGTGGAATTAGCAGCTCAAAGTCGTCTGTTCCCTCAGCAGCGGCTGTTGTAGAGATCTTTAACCTATCTTTCGATCGTAAGTCAAAGAAAAAGGCTCCGCTGCATCCCCCTGGCACGGAAATTCCAATATATGACCTATCAAGCTTGTCTAACAGTGAGCTGGAACAGATTCTTCAATACTTTGGCCTACCGAATGTAAACCCCTTTTCTCGAGACGCTGCTATCAAGGAACTGAGCTTATTCATTCCAAGATGTATCGTTGAGTCCAAACAATCTGGTGGCTACCAAAACAGGTCGAGGCTTTTGTGCCATCAGTGTGGAAGAAAAAGTTTCTTCTTCTTTGCTTTTTCTTTTGATACGTGTTTCGCCTGTAAAAGCATATGTTGCTGGGAATGCCTATCCAGCGCAAGGCGAAAAATCCCCACAAGTGGCTCATACGATTTAAGGTCACTGTGTAAAAAGTGTCTGACCACTTACAATTCAAGAGAGGCAGCAACATGGCTCACACATGGTCAGTACCTGTTAGGAACGGAAAAAAAGTTCTTGGAAGCCGCAGTAGCGATGTACAACCTTTGCAATGAGCTGTATCCATCGGAAATCGCCATCATAAAACAAGCACAGGCACTATTCTATTGTAACAAGCATGAACGGTTGATCCACTATGGCAAAGAAGTACTTCGTACAACTACTTTTGAGCGAGACAATACTCAGGAGCTTCAGAAACTGGTCACTGAGTCCCTTATGAAAGTTGCTCATGATGCTGACGACTCCGATTTGTTAACGAAAGCTAACAAGTACGAGGAAGTAATTAAATGGACTTCACAGTTTTCCGAAGAAAGTGGAGATGCGATCCGTGAGTTGGAGATAGAGGCAATGAGAAGGCGACAGAAATGCTTTGATGGTTATGAAAAAGCCACGAGGCGAAGAGCAAAGATTCTATTTTCACACCTGACTGCTTCCATAAGAGAGGGTTCTCTGCTGAAGTTGTTCACTTTGTTACAAGACATGGATAAAGAGGCAAAGGATGTGTGTTTAAATCAGCTTTCAACAGAGTCACCAGAGACTTACAGTCAATACGGTAAACTGTTGTTACGACTTGCGAAAACGACGTTAACATTTAAGAAGGACCCAACAGGTGCTTTTAGTCAAATCAGTGACATATTTTGGACTGGCTATTCTCTCTTTATGAGTAATGGTTGCAGAGAAGACATTTTCCACTTTGTAATCCATTTCACATGTCATTTATTGAAAACAAGACATGGATTGTTCCTGGAAACATTGAATGAAATTACTCGCACCACCTTTCTGCAGTGTCTCCATCTTACTGAAGATGACATCTTTTCACCACCAGACATAGAGGCCAGACGGTGGGAAAACGTTATTGTGGAAGGCTGTGACATGAAGATGTTCCTGAAATACGAACTGGCAGTAAAAAAGCTCTTCGTGACCGAAAAATGGTCTCCAGTCAAAGTTGCCCTTTCTTATTACGACCTTACATCTGCATGTAAGCACCCTTCTCAACTTTTGGTGACACTGATAACTTCTGCACAGTGGTTTGCAAGGCAAATGTCATTGCCCAATTCAGACGATGCATTACAGTATTCGTGCAAGAAAATGATCCTGAGACTCACCAACCTGGCAGCTGCACTCTCCTTCGAGTTTGGCATCCACCCACATCTTCAGTACTATGTGGCAAGGATGGTGTTGGGGCTCCAATTTTATGCTTCCTGCAAGGCACCCTTTGGAACCCAAGACGAAGCTACAACCATTGGAGAGCATTTGAACTGGCTGGTCGCTTCTGGACGTCTTTGTCCATTGCACAAAATGCCAGTTGTCTCACCAACCGAATCTGTTATTTTGCACATAATGTCACAAGACCTATACTCTAAGTATCTTTTAACGCTCCAAGATGAACTTCCACTTCAGGTAAGACCTATGTCGGAAGCTATACTGCATTACCATATTTATGAGAATCACTGGCTAAAGCGATGTGAGCTACAAGATGGAGATGGCGTTCGCTTGACTGCAATGACTGAGTTGTTACATGCGGAAGACTGGTCATGGGATGGTGTCCAACGGCTTCTCCAATGGAATCTGGTTCCACTGGATAGCGAAGGTTGGCTTGTTAGTCACCACCAACTGTTAGAACCTGTTGCTTCAAGTGGTATCCATCAACTTGTTGGTCTTGAAATCAACAAGAATGACTACAGCATCAGGCTACTAACAAGGGAGGAAACAAGGCGGTTACCCTCACTCTTATGCTGGGAAGATATTGCCATTGGTTTTACCATAGATTCTCCAGGATGTTTTTTCAGCTTGGAAGCAGTGACCCCCCAGGAAACGCTGTATCATCCTTTCAATAAGCAGATTTTTATGCCAAAGGAATTGCAAGCAAGCAGATTCTTAAACACACTGTTCCACACCGACTACCTTCTAAAGCAATTGAGCACTGGGTTTGAGATTTCATCGTATCCTCCTTTTCAGAAGCGTCCGGTCCATAAAGGTTTGTTAAAGGGTCTCCCTAATGAGTTACAGAAAGTCCTTTTGTCCATACCCAGTCGAGGTTCATCTCTTAGCCGAGTTCACCGACTCTGGATACAAGCAGACGCCATGGAGTACGATATCCAAGAAAACGACGATTCAGTACGCTGGTTGTTTGGTGATGTCGACATGACCGTTCGCTGCAGGCCCATGTTTCACTCGCAGGATGGAGAACTGCAAGACCAAGACGTTCTTGGCCCAGATCCTGACAGCCCGGAAGGAAAGTTCGTTGCTGACTTTACCACACATTATGATCAGATCGGAAAGTGTTTTCCGGAATTTCTCCGCCTGAAGGAACTTTGCAAAGTTCAATGGCTGGGAGCTTTCATAGCCAGCTTTGAAAAGACTTTGGAGGAACAAACCAAACGGCTCGAAAGTAGGGAGATGGATGCAAAGTATCGTGAAATATATACCTTAGCTGTCCAAGAAGCTCAAAGTGAGAGCGAAAAACAACTGGATGGCATGTTGCATGAAATAAGGAGTCAAGTCGGTTTTAACAGCGACGAAATGGTTCGACTTATTTATCAAAAGGCTAACATTCCAGCTTCGTACCAGGAGATTTACAATTGGGTGCGTTTTGGGGATTCGAATGTGATTGCAAAAAATATAGCACGTAAACGTGTCCCATCTGTCTCGGAGATTAAGCAGCAAGTCATTAATGAGCATGCAAAGAAACTAAGGCAGTATCAAAGATCAGTCTCTGTATTGAAGAAGAATTGCAAGGAGTGCCTTCCCTCCACTAATTTGGCCAATGGATGCTGTTGGGTGCCGGCTGTCTGCCATTGTGACGACGGAAAAAGCATTTACGGAGGCGTAGCTTTGACACCAATGCCACGCAAAGTTACTCTCAGAATGGAAAGTGATTTCTGCTGGGTGCCGCTCACTCCAAATTTCTTTGGATTTCGCAAGAAAGTAAAAAACCCGCCTGTGAAACCATCTAATCCTCCACGAATAAAGGGAAGGAAAGTTCCTTTAAGAAACGACGACCATGCGACCGGTCCAAATGGTGGTGACTCTGGCGGCAGTTCGTCTTCAGATGACGGTGAGGACTGCAAAGATCGTGGCAGTCTTTCTGGAAATGGAGGTAAAATTTGAAAAACATAACAATGTCCTCAGTGACAGAAACTCGAACGTCACCAACCCAAAGGATTGATGTGCGTAACAAAATCTCGGCCACCTTTGGCAACAATTATCACCCAAAAGCGACTTTTACAATTGCAAATTACCCAGAAAAAAAAACATACGGCATCCCTAAAAATGCATATGGTTGCCCTTACGTCACGCGAAAACACACTATTACGCTCGCAGTACTTTCCTGCCTGTTTAGAAAGTGCTGCAAACCCTTTCAATGTTAAAGGTGATCTTCAAAGTCACATTAACTAAAAACAAACCATGAAATAGATTAAATAATATAGAGATTTAGCTAGGGATAAAAGCGAAGCTCTCGATAATATTTAAAATTTGTTCAAACAAAATATAGAATCGTGTAATGCTAAGCGGCGAAGGCAACGCCGGAGAACTGTAAAAAAACAGCAATAGGTCTAATTAGCAAAACAAAAGCAACTTTGCACGAGCAGTACACTTTTTTTGTACATTTCTTTGCCGTTGCCTTGCACGACTACAACGTGAAGCTTCCAGAAACTTCTTAGTTACAACTTTTTTAGAGGAAATGTCGTACGTGTTCTCGTTCACGTTTGCCGCTCATTTTCATCTTGTATTGGTGGCCGCTAACATTTCTCATTTTGTCACCGCCACTACAAAATTTTAATGTTGTTCTTCCAACAAAAAAGATTATTCTTTGTTTTTTTTTACCTCTTGCTTTAGATCTCTGTCGCCCTTGTTCACGTTAAGTTTCGCTGGCCTGCCGCCTACTTTCTCTTGCTTTATATTCCAAATTTGTATACATGACAATTAATCGAAGCTTAATACTTTAGAGACAACACGGATACAGAAACAATTTCCGCTTTCCTTTCTCGTCTTTATTGATTCTTTAGTGGTCTCCGCTTTACAAGACGCGGGTGGCTATGCGATTTCCCGCCAAAATAACCTCGAGTTCCATTTGGGTTGCCATACCTGTTGAGTTAGTTATTTTGCGTTAGTATGCCTGTGATGTGGACGGACGCTCGTTCGTTCGGGCGGTTGGTGTACCGTCACGTGATTACCAAATTTTCTGGGATGGGTAGATTTACTTACCCATGATGCTCCACTATTATGCGACTGAGTAAATAATATTGCGAAGTATTAGGTTTGCGTGGTTTTCTTTTCAGTTTCGATATTCTTCAAAATGTGTGTGGAAAATCATAGGGCTTATGTCTTTTGTCAAAAATAACAATTTCAAATAAAATGCTCCGTCTGGTATTTCAATCAAGCCCAAAACTTTATAAGGTATAAAGATTTAGTAAGCCTTAAGCTCGATTGGAATAAAAATACCGCAATAACCCTAATGTTAGAAGGAGTTTTTGGAAGGACCAGGATTGCCGGGATTCCATTTTACTTGTATTGCCTGAGCTTTCTAAAAGTTAGTGATTTGTACATTCGAGTCGTAAACTCTCAAAGAAACTGAAAATTGGTTCGCCAGAATAAAGAATGAATAGCATATCATAAACGATTTTTGTGAGCTTCATTTTGACATACTGGGCTGTCGACAAGTGTAAAGTAAAAACGCCACTTAAGTTCCATACTGGAGAGTAGACTCCCCTGTAGGTGCTCAGTAACACCAAGTTTTTAATTTTTTTTTTTTGCCAAATTATATGTTTGGTAAAAGCTTAATAAATATGTTCAAACCATTATGAATTTGAAACCATTTTCTACAAACAAACTCTCAAACTGCGTTGTCTTATGCATGTTTATAGGTGGTGATGGTGGGGATGATTCAAAGCAGAAGGAGGAGCAAGCATGCAGGAAGAAGAGGCAAAAGGCAAAAGGCAAGCACAAATACACCATATTATTATCTGTTGCGAATCACTTTTAGGTTAGCACCGCGCGCATCACTTGGAAATCCGTTTTACTTGGTTTTAAGGACTAACGGTTGATTTAGTCGGTTTACTAACAATTCATTCTGAAGGATGATGATGATAATAATAATAATAATAATGATAATAATAACTTTATTACCCTCCAAATTCTGGCTTTTCTAAGTAATTAGAATATTCAATAAGATATGTAAAACTATAAAACAATAGTTACATATGATCTCTTTTTAAACGCAGTAGCGCAGTGTAAAGGTACAGTGACGCAGCTTAAAACCGACCAAAAATCTTGGACAAAACTTTTGAAAAAATTCCTCTTTTACATGGAAGGAGACAGAAAACACAGTTGTGACCTTTTCTTCAAACTAATCAGTATTGTTTGCGTCTGATCTGGGTTCCTATGCAACGGCCTACCAACAATGAAGTAGGAAACCCGGTAATCAACTATGAAGTACCGAAGGAAGGTGAAATGCTTTCCTTTCGTTTATTTTTTAGAAAAATGCGAAGGGAAAGTCTTTTCGAAATTAAAATGAGTATTTTGTCAAGTAGGTTTGATCAATGTGGTAGCTTTGCGAAGCTGCTTGGGTGATGGTTATTCTTACGGACGATAAATACATGCTTTAGGTATTTCGATGCAGTTTTTATGAGACCAAACCGATGTTTTTCAATCACCTTAAAAGTAATGATTCTATACTTGTCCGATCGCTACAGAATTTGCACCAGCGATAGACTATGAATTGAAGTGTGTCAAAATGTACTTTTTAGTAAAATCGATATCACTATTACAACAACAGACAAAAAACCTTTGACATCGATAATTCCGAATTTTGCCCGATATAGATTTTCTACTGAAAATCCGACACCAGGACCATTAAGTGTGGTGTTTGGCAAATAACTTCCGTGAAGTAAAAAATTGTGTATGTTTGAATTCAAATAAAACGAAAATATATTTCTGACCTTATATTTTCAAAACCCGTGATAAAATGTTTGATAAAAAAGTTCTAAATAACTCATATTATGAGAGCCAATATCGAAAAATATCGAGAATCTCAAATCAGTTCTAAAAATTCGAATTTTGGTTAATACCACCTAAACAACCCTTTAGGTGAACTATTTCAAGAAATGAAAGTTCGAGTTACCGGAATCGACTGTAATTTGAATAAATTACGCAGGAGCCCCTTCACGCAATCTTCCACGGGTACACGTGAAACATGCTACCATCTTTAGCTCTGTAGGGGTGTGGACAAAATGTTGTGTAGTTTTCTACTCTTGTTGATAGCAATTTTTTCATTCGGTGTTAGTGGGCAATATCCTTGTCAATCCGAATTTCTGCCTCCTTTTAAATTGCGAGCGAGGAGTCTGAATTTCCTGGAAGTACATGGCATAACTACATCAGTGAAAATCCGCCATTGGCCATGCCAAAAAAAAGCTAATCTCGAGCTGGTAAATAACTGTTGGTTTAATTTTTAGTTTGTTATTAGTCTCATTGAATAACAAGATCGCTAGAGTTGTACTGTGAAATAGCTGAAAATACCTTGTTAATAGAAAGTTGGGAGGGGCTCGGTGGATGCCCCTCAACGCCCAAGCTCATCTTCATTCGGGTAATTGGATCCGGAGGTTCTTGTTCTCGACTTAGCAAATTCTTGATTGGTGGTGTATTTAAAAGCTACGCGGATAATACACATTAGCAAACAAGCAACTTTGCACGTGTAGTACACTTTTTTGTACATTTCTTTGCCGTTGCTTTGCACGACTACAACGTGAAGCTTCCAGAAACTTCTTAGTTACAACTTTTTTAGAGGAAATGTCGTACGTGTTCTCGTTCACGTTTGCCGCTCATTTTCATCTTGTATTGGTGGCCGCTAACATTTCTCATTTTGTCACCGCCACTACAAAATTTTAATGTTGTTCTTCCAACAAAAAAGATTATTCTTTGTTTTTTTTTACCTCTTGCTTTAGATCTCTGTCGCCCTTGTTCACGTTAAGTTTCGCTGGCCTGCCGCCTACTTTCTCTTGCTTTATATTCCAAATTTGTATACATGACAATTAATCGAAGCTTAATACTTTAGAGACAACACGGATACAGAAACAATTTCCGCTTTCCTTTCTCGTCTTTATTGATTCTTTAGTGGTCTCCGCTTTACAAGACGCGGGTGGCTATGCGATTTCCCGCCAAAATAACCTCGAGTTCCATTTGGGTTGCCATACCTGTTGAGTTAGTTATTTTGCGTTAGTATGCCTGTGATGTGGACGGACGCCCGTTCGTTCGGGCGGTCGGTGTACCGTCACGTGATTACCAAATTTTCTGGGAAGGGTAGATTTACTTACCCATGATGCTCCACCATTATGCGACTGAGTAAATAATATTGCGAAGTATTAGTTTTGCGTGGTTTTCTTTTTAGTTTCGATATTCTTCAAAATGTGTGTGGAAAATCATAGGGCTTATGTCTTTTGTCAAAAATAACAATTTCAAATAAAATGCTCTGTCTAGTATTTCAATCAAGCCCAAAACTTGATAAGGTATGAAGATTTAGTAAGCCTTAAGCTCGATTGGGATAAAAATATCGCAATAACCTAATGTCAGTAGGAGTTTTTGGAAGGACCAGGATTGCCGAGATTCCATTTTACTTGTATTGCCTGAGCTTTAAAAAGTTAGTGATTTGTACATTCGAGTCGTAAACTCTCAAAGAAACTGAAAATTGGTTCGCCAGAATAAAGAATGAATAGCATATTATCATAAACGATTTTTGTGAGCTTCATTTTCATATGCTGGGCTCTCGACAAGTGTAAAGTACAAACGCCACTTAAGCTCCATACTGGAGAGTAGACTCCCCTGTAGGTGCTCAGTAACACCAAGTTTTGAATTTTTTTTAATGTTTTTTTTTTGCCAAATTATATGTTTGGTAAATGCTTAGTATGTTCAAAACAATATGAATTTCGAAGCATTTTCTAGAAAACAAATTCTAAAAATGCGTTGTCTCATACTTGTTTATAGGTGGTGATGGTGGGGATGATTCAAAGCAGAAGGAGAAGCGACAAGAAATTAGAAAAGAAAATGAAAGGATGGAGAAACTATTTGGCTTAACTAAGGAAAAGCACATTCGACATGATAAAATGAGTCCAAAATGCAAGCAGTTTCTGGAAAAATGCGAGCCAGCCCAACAAGCATGCAAGAACCTTAACAGTGAGTCCAGTAAGCATATCCCACCGGACCAAGAAGAGGCAAAAGGCAAGTAGAAATGCACCATATTATTATCTGTTGCGAATCACTTTTAGGTTAGCACCGCGCGAGTCACTTGGAAACCGTTTTTTTTTTCTTAGGTGAGGACTGACAGTTGATTTAGTCGATTTACTAAGAATTCATTTTAAAGGGTAATAATAATGATAATAATAATAATAACTTTATTACTTTCCAAATTCTGGCTCTTTTCAAAGTAATTACAACATTCAATAAGATATGTAAAACTATAAAACAATAGTTACATATGATCTCTTTTAAAACGCAGTAGCGCAGTGTACAGGTACAGTGACGCAGCTTAAAATCGACCAACAATCCTGGACAAAACTTTTGAAAAAATTCCTCTTTTACACGGAAGGAGACAGAAAACACAGTTGTGACCTTTTCTTCAAACGAATCAATGTTGTTTGCGTCTGATCCGGGTTCTTAGGCAACGGCTTACCAACAATGAAATAGGAAAACCGGTAACCAACTATGAAGTACCGAAGGAGGGAATGCTTTCCTTTCGTTTATTTTTTTAGAAAAATGCGAAGGGAAAGGCTTTTTGAAATTAAAATGGGTGTTTTGTCAAGTATTTTTTGTTCAATACGACAGCTTTGCGAAGCTGCTTGGGTGATGGTTATTCTTACGGACGATAAATAAATACTTCAGGTATTTCGATACAGTTTTTATGAGACCATACCGATGTTTTTCAACCACGTGATGATTTTATCCTTGTCCGATCGCTACAAAATTTTCACCAGTGATAGACTATGAATGGAAGTGTGTCAAAACGTAGTTTTTAGTAATATCGATATCACTATGAGAACAATAAACAAAAAACCTTTGAAATTGATAATTCCGAATTTTGCGCGCTACTGAAAGTCCGACACCAGGAACTTCAAGTGTGGTGTTTAGCAAATAACCTCCGTGAAAAGTAAAAATTCTGTGTTTGAATTCAAATAAAACGAAAATATATTTCAAACCTTATATTTTCAATGGTCGTGATAAAATGTTTAACAAAAAATTCTAAATAACTCACATTAATCTTTAAGAGCCAATATCGGAAAATATCGAGAATCTCAAATCAGTTCTCAAATTCGAATTTTGGCTAACACCACCCAAACAACCCTTTAGTTGAACTATTTCAAGAAATGATATTAAGAAATTCTCAAGCGCTTTACATTTTGAGAAATTTGGAAAAGTTCGAAAATTCGATGTTATTTAGATTTAGCCAGGGCTAAAAGCGAAGCTCCTATTAACTGGGATTTATAATTTAAATCAAACAATAAACTTGTATTCCACAAATCAGGTAACTTTAGAGCACATTCATCTGGCTTTTTAGGGAAAGGCTAAGTGATTTTAGAGAAAAATAACTTGCAAACAGTCCAAGCTAATAGTGAACTTAATCGTACATCGAGTTGATAGCCTTATATGTACACCCAAAAAATACCATAGCCATAATGGCTCTTGATCACAGTAGATAAGGCCTTGAAAACAAATTCTTGGAAAACAACTCAGGCCGAATGTTTTGCGTTCGACAAGTTTATTTTACAAAATCTTGCCAACGAGTCTGGGGACGTGTAAGCCATCCTTTTATACTTTTTATACATCACATCTGAGGTGAAACAGTACAATGAGACGCTGTTTTTATGATACAGACCTCGGACAGAATGCAGTATTTCACAATTTTGCAATACAAATTGCACTCATTCAATATTCAGGACGATCGAAGCAAGCGTGGGCTTTTTGCGAAACGGGCGTTAAAAAAATTTCCAAAATCACCTATACGGCTAGCCGGTTCTCACTTTTGACAAGCGCCAAAGTGGACTGTTTAAATTAAGATTAATAGAGTTCTACGCTTCAACATAATAACAAATTTAATATGTTTATTTTTCTCAAATGGTTTTATAAAGATGTGTATTCTTCAAAAGCGTTTGATACGCGTGGCATTTTGACTACTCCTGCAAGCGATGTTCCTGAGCGACTGAAAACAAACGGCACAGGGATTAAAATTGCAAAGAGACTACTAACAATGGCAGAATGCCTGGACATCATTAATTATTCATAGTCATCGAAGCGGCAAATTTGAATGCGAGCGCGCTTTGAATAACCGGGAATTAGAAGAGAAAGGGCCCAAATTGGTCAAGTAGGGCTAGTAAAACGTGCTTTTCTGTTTTTCAGAAGTTGAAATCTTAACTCTCATGCACGTCTTTTTGGAAAGCAATGATGTGTCAACACTTTAAGCCTTAAACGAAGGAATATAAGGAAGTATAAAGACTGTTCTTTTAAACTCGAAAATTCGGAAAAATCGGTCGTTTTCAGTGTGTACGCCACTTTTGACAGCGATTATCTGAACATTTTCACCAGCTTTCGTATTTTCACGCGCGGTAAAAGAAAGATGGGGCCTTTCTAGAACAGAATCCGTTTTAATTTTCAAAATCGGTAAACGAGAACCACTGTTCTTTTCGATTTGAAATCTGCTAGTGGTTGCTGAATTTGAAAATGGCGCACTTTGGGCGTGTGGGCTATTGTTTTAAGTCCAGGACTACGTTCACCCGGACGATCAAACTCAACCTACTTTTGAAATTACTCCTGACACAATTCCCATTCAGAAAATCACTCAATTGTAAAATGGTCCAGAGAAGCGGCCGCGAACTTTTAATCTGATCGCGTTCCGTCAGCTGGCTCATTGCAACTGCCGACCAATCTTGCAATGAACATGGAAAGGCAGAAGGTCAGGTACCAGACTGAATGCTACAATTTAGAACCTTGGGGAGATGAACTTTAGTAATAGAGCACTTTTGCTATCGAGACTAGTACCAACATTTGAAGGAAGTGATTTAGTTAATTTATCCAAAGAATTGACATCAAGTAGTGGGATTTCAAAGTTTGCAGTGGATGGTTTTCTGTCGTTTACAAAACTCTCAATGTGTGACAGGTCAGCAGTAGCAGACTGATTATTGTCGGCAATAGATATTGCTAGAGAGACGAAATGTTAGTTAAATTGATTTGCTTGATCCCGAGAAGCCTTTAACGTTTGGCATTAATTTTACTTTACGACTTGGACTGAGTTTTTTCAACGCTTTCCACAATAAGCGAAATTCTGCTTGTTTCCTTCAAGTTCATTTTCGATCGCCACAGACTTGGCCTTATTTACCATATGCACAACCTTTGTTCTGGCCCTATTTAAAGTAGCTCTTGGAATTTTTCCACGATCTAGTAGTTTTTTTGAGGTGATCACGATGCTTGATCGCTTGTTGAATTTCATTCGTTAGCCATGAAGGTTCATCTGGCAATTTGACACGTTTCTTTTTCATTGGAGCGTGTGTGTCAACAACATCAAGTACAAGTTTAATCCAGGTGTTAAGCATTTCATCTGGGTCATTACTGTAGGTGTCGAGTATGTTCCAGGATATTCTGTTTAGGTCAGTGATAAGAGCATTGGTCTCAACCTTTTTCAAGGAGCGAAAAGAAATCCAGACGTGTTTGCCAATGTTGGATTGTGATCGTTGAGACCAAAGCTAGGAACTAAAGGTACAAACAACATGTTCAGGAAGTGTACTATAATGGCGATCGAGAAGGGTTTTGATTGTTCGGCAGTACGTGTTGGTTTAAGCCAATTTATAAGTAATATAAATTTAAGTTAATGCAAACAACCATGAAAGGGAGGTCAGAGAAATTATATGAGCTGCCCTTCTAAATAAACGGTTTGTCACGCAATATCTTGCCGTGACAAGGTTCACTTTTGCCCCCTTTCTGACATTTTATCTCTGGGCCAATCACATCTATCCCTTTCCTTTATGTCAATCAAAGACCATGCGGCCGTACTTTCACATCTGTAGTTCACTTCACGTTCTCTGACCTCCCAGAGACTGTTTGAGAAATTCCCAAACCCCCTATCAGGCTCTCTATGAGCCATGTACATAATAATTTACGTATAATATTTACTGTTTTGCTATACTAATCATACTGCTCTGTAGAGGGTTCCTTGCCGATCTTAAATGCTTACAGCGTTTTAGTTATCCAGCTCAGTGCTGTTGGACTTGAGCAGTATGTTTGGTGATTGAGACATTCTTACCCTTGTTATGGTTAATTGTTCGGCTCTTTGTGAGCAGTGCAAATTTTCTTGGTATGGTTTTATCAACTAATTACTGCCATGTTTAGAGCCCATATCTTTATTGTTGCAAAGGCTATAATTATCCGGCAGCCCAGTGCTGTTGGACTTGAGCGGTATGTTTGCTCATTGAGACGTTTTTCTAATTTATTGTTACTGTTATCGTTTTGCTCTCTGTGAGCAGCGTAGTTTTCTAAGTGGAATATTATCAACTGTATTGCTACCCATATAACTGTTACTGTTTCAATCATAGTGCTGTTTTCGACGCTTGGACTATATTTGCTCACTGAGTTCTTTTTTCAATCCTAGATATGTAGCAGCAGCTAATCCCGACATTTTGTTCTTTGCTTTTAGTTGCAACAGCCTATTAGGACTGATCAGTTAGTTCAGCAGGCTTAGAACAACATTTCACATTGTCTGTCTTTTTAAGTAAATAAACCGTGGGAAGGGGATGAAGTGCTCCATACAGGGCGCCCCTTTGCCCCATAGACTCACATGGTCAGCTATTGTGGCAGAATGGGCCCCCTAGACAGCCTTGTTTCCATGGTAACAAGGAGCTAACCTTTCTTGTTGTGGTTGTCCCCAGGGGGCTGGGAATTAGGATCCCAGAGAGAGGATTAGGACCTCTCTGTAGCCTGGGGACTTGATGGACTCATTGAAAGGAGGGAGAGGATTACCACCTCTCAGGGCCTGGGGATCAGGACCCCAGAGAGAGGATTAGGACCTCTCTTTAGCCTGGTTGTTGTGTTGTTGTTGTTGTTGCGTAATATTGTTCTTATTTGGTGAGTCCTCTCGTTCCCAACCACCTGACCGGTGTCATCCTGTAAGATTCCAATTGGCAACTCGAGCACTTCATCCCCCTTTCCCCTTTTCTCCCACAGATTTGCTGTTGTTGTCTTGTTTGATATTTTCATGGGTTGGGAGCATTAATAAATCATCTGATGTAAACCAAAATTTCCCATTAATGTTTCAAATGTCTTGAGTTGGAGTCGTTTCGCAGTAGCAGGTCAATTTTAAAATTCCCAACAAAATGTGCTTCTTTAGCTTCAGCAGATATGCGTTCAACTAACTGCGTAAGGTCTTCGAAAAAAACAGCGCTGGTATTTGGTGGACGATACAGACAAGGCAGAAAGAAGGAATCGTATCGATGTTGCTTAAATTCGAGACATATGTGTTCTAATTCATCTGATTCCAAGTCACCCCTCCCTTTCCCCTCTATACCATCACGAGCGTAAATAAAAACTCCACCACCAGCACAGGCCTTTGACTGAATGTTGGACTTTCGGTCTTTACGGAAAAGATTGTGACCAGGAACAGCGAGTTCGACGTCATTCCACGTTTCATCTAGCCACGTCCCAGTAAGAGCAAAGATGTCTTTAGAGCGCTTCAACAAGAAAATCCTGATAAAATCTAGTTTATTTCTACGTAACGCACATTAAATGCGTGATCTTGAGGCCTTTAGTTGGTAAACTAAAAGCAATGACAGACCATGTCCACAGCAAAGACATTCATGAAAAGAGACTTCTACAGATTGTTAGCGGAGCTCCCACGCGCGCACGAAGCGCGCGCGTGGGCGGAGCTCCATAGCTACGGTAATCTACCCATCCCAGAAAATTTGGTAATCACGTGACCGTACACCGACCGCCCGCCCGCCGTCGGTCCGCACCACAGGAAAACCAATGTTTACTTTCACACTTTCTAACTACTTTGGGAGCCCAGGAAGCCCAGGAAGAAACTGATTGCACATCAATATTGTGATCAATTGACAGCTGTCAAAACAAGATATCCGCTGACCAGTATCACCTGCCCGTATCGCGGGCTCAGGTGTCGACCCATCTAGGTCGAGTACTTTTTTGAAGTTATCCGCTGACAAGTTACTGGTTTTCAGATGACTGCAGGCTCAAGTTTATTATTTTTTTAAATTCATATGAAATATGCTGTGTTTATATCATGATGACCCCGCACTATTAAGAGTTTGATTTCAAACTAACCATGGACGCGAAAATTCAGCAAGTTATGTAACAATACAGGCGAGGAAGATCTTTTCTCACCAAGGTCACGCGTTGGTCACGCTCTACGCCCAATTTTTATGCTCTCATTGGTCAAAATTTGACAGGTGAGTTCATGCGGAAAATTTATGCAGCATCTTGAAACTTGTTTACTTTGACAGCTGAAGCTGACAGAGTTTTGTGTAAACTTGTGATGTTTTTAACTGTCTTTTTCCACTGGATGTACAAAATGAAATACAGCTGCTATCAAGTCTGTTATTCATGGCTAGTTTGTTCATTGGTTTTTTGGCTGAGAGATGCGTCGCTTGTCAAAGTCGGAAATCCGATTTCGGATGGCATCGTTTTCGTTTTTCGCCTTGCTTGATGCGTATTAAAGAGGATTCAAAATTCTCAAGCGACTCTCGCGTTACTTGATAGCTTTTACGAGCCGCATCTAATTTCATGTAGTCGAGCGCAATTTATGCGGCAAGTTTATGCACGTTTCACTGACGTTTGTAAGATTTGACACAATGAACCGACCTAATATCAGGTTTGATATAAGCTTACAGGACTTAAAAAAGCCTTTAGATAATTTTTCTCACCCCAAATAGAAGAAAACGTTCCGAAGAATATTTAGTTATAAATTTGGCTGTAGAAAGAAAACTTTGAGCGATTTTCTTGCCTCGAGTTCATCTTTGAGAAAAGCAAACACCGCGAGGCCGGCTTAAAACGTAAAGTTATTAAGCTTTAAGAATCAGGATTTTTCGAAACGCTTTAATACTTATCTTCGTGAATGAAAATTGTTGTGTCTGTAAATGTTTAACCGAATTATATTTGTTTTAGTGATTGTTAGTAGTCTCTCTTGCAATTTAAATCGCTGTGCTGTTTGTTTTCAGTCGGTCATGAACATCGCTTGCAGGAGTTATCTTTTTGCCGCGCGTATCAAACGCTTTTCAAGATTACACATCGTTATAAAACCCTTAAATATAAAAAAAAAAACAATAAATTATTTATGTTGAAGCATAACTCTTTTAATGTTCACTGCGCTCGAGGTCTGCATGATAAATAGTACGGTTTCACCTCAGATGTGATGTGTAAAAAGTATAAAAGGTTGGTTTACATATCCCCGGATTTGTTGGCAAGATTTTATAAAGTAAACTTGTCGAAAGCAAAAAATTCGGCCTGATTTGTTTTCCAAGAATTTGTTTTCCAGGTATAATCCACTGTGATCAAGAACCATTACGGCTCTTGAATGTGATCGAAGATGATTGCTATGTTTGCATGTTTTATATGGCTATCAACTCGATGTAAGATGTTTCACTCTAAAATCACTTAGCCTTTCCCATATAAATCTCCCCTTAAGTTAACTGATTTGTGGATTACAAGTTTATTGTTTGATTTGAATAATAAATTTATTAATGGGAGCTTCGCTTTTAGCCCTGGCGAAATCTATATATTAAAAATGATTTAAAACAGCTAATAGAGGTAAAACCACTAGGGAAAGCTTTGTTTTATATGTTGTTCCACAGTTTTACAATACCGACAAACTATTTCCAAGAAATGTCATCGTCGAGGTATTTTACATGGTCTTTACGTTCACGCTCGTACATGTATCATCACCGTAATTGATCGAGAAAGCGCCGCGGCGCTTATTTCATTTCCCTTTTATAGGTGTGGCCATTATACGAGAGCGGCGCTTATCATGAGACATTCAAGCGAGACATATTCAAGCGAGATTGTCAAGCGATATGGTTTTGATATCTCTGTATATCATACGCCGTAAATGTGGGGCGTTTATTTGTAAATACATGTACGCGAATTAGCGCTGCGGCGCTTATTAAATTATTTTAGGTAAAGGTGCCGTGTTTATTCCAGTAGAGGCGCTTTATCTATCATTTAAGGTAGGGTTTGTTATCTTTATATTGATGTTATGAGCGCTTTTTTCTGGGGAGATTTATTGAATATGTAATGAGGTTTTTTGATATTTAAAGGTAATTTGTTGATATCACACCATTTTTGACTTTGGCAAGTTCTTCGTTTACAATACATTCGAGGTTAAGATCAGATGCAGAGGAGGCAAATACATTTGTGTAATCAACAAACAGTCTGAAATTTAGTTTGTCCGAGGAATTTGGGATATTATCTCTTATGTATAACGTATGTCATTTCTAGTTTAATTCAAATCAGGGCAGAATCTATATTCTATTCTCAGCGGTCTCACCTCTCACGTATAAAGGGAGATGAGACGAATAGATTATGCCATTCTATCGATCTTGCGAAGCGGTTTTGTTAAAATGGCAGACAGTAAAGTCCAAGTCCCGGCGGACCAAAACCTTCAAGCGGCTCAAGCAGCAGCAGTTTTAAACCAGCCACCGCCTTCACCTCCAAAGACCCCGGAGGAACCGCCTGCTAATCCACAAAACGCCGCGGCAGAAGAAGTCTGGTTAATTTTTTGGTTTTGTCTTAACTTTGTTTGCTTCGCGAACACGTGTTTTCTTCATCGCCGCTTTTGGTTCATTTTCATCTCGTGTCGTCATGCCCTTCTTCGTAACGTATAGTTTTCTAGTAACCGTTTGCGGCCGAAGTTAAATTTCCTCTCGGGTTTATTTTATTTTCACCGCCTATTTCTTTTGCGGCCAACGTTACATTGTACAGTCCACTTTCTACCCTGCCTCAAAACGTGTTGTTTTGTAGCTTTGGAGGCAATCTTGGATTACACAACGTGTAGTTTTGAGGGCAATTCAAGCTTATTTCCAGCTCGTTTTATGCCCTGCTTCACAACGCGTGTAACTTTCTCGACTTCATATTGTGCCCTGCTCCTAACGTGTAATTTTGCGGGCAATTTAAAGTTTGTTTACATTGTATGTACATGTCGAGCCCTGCTTTTAAACGTTTAGCTTCCTAGCGGTGCGGGCAATGCTTTATTGACTTCATATTGTGCCCTGCTGATAACGTGTTGTTTTGCGGGCAATTTAAAGTTTGCGTACAGTTAATGTTGCGCCCTGCTTTAAAACGAGTAGCTTTCTGGCTTTGAGGGCAATCCTTCA